>JAYEPQ010000008.1:23177206-23449706 GCA_036321105.1 Dracaena cambodiana | reverse complement strand
CAAAAAAAGAAGAAGAAGCAGAAGCAGAAAAAAAGAAGAAGCAGAAGAAGAAGATGAAGCAGAAGCAGAAAAAGAAGCAGAAGCGGAAAAGAAGAAGAAGCAGAAGCAGAAAAAGAAGAAGAAGCAAAAGCAAAAAAAGAAGAAGCAGAAGCAGAAATGAAGAAGAAGCAGAAGCAGAAAGGAAGAAGAAGCAGGAGCAGAAAAAAAAGAAGCAGCAGAAGCAGAAAAAAAAGAAGAAGAATAGGACAGATTATGTGCATGTGGGAATGAGATAAATGTATACTTTAGCGACCATGCTTGTCGTGATCATGATATGGGCCTACTGGAGGAGAAACAGAACAATGTAACTATCCAATTGACTCATCATAAGGCATTCACAGAGGGAACTCCTTAAATTAGTAGAGCATGTGGATAATACATGAGCAACGAGTCTTGAACAACAAGTGCACCAAATTCAGGGGCCTTCGAAATGGCTTCGCTAAAAACCTCTATCATCTAGCAATAATCTCTTATATGGCTCAAAATTTCCAAACCACATAAAACAAAAAAAAATGAGAAACTGTACCAATCTAAAACCCTGACACAGATCAACCCAGAATAAATTCTAAAAAGAACACGAACACAATTTGTTAAATCAAATGATATAGAATTTCTTATCAAACTGATAAAATATTGGCTAAGATTATTGGGTCCTAAAATAATATTGATCCTTATTAACTGCATATTATTAATCATGGACAACAATATCTCACAGTCATAAAAAAATCGTTAAATTATTGATTCAGTAATTAGACTTTGTAGTTAAGAACTCTATCGTTTTGTCAAAAATCCTATAACTTCTACATATTAGCAATCATACTCCCTCTTAAAACAAATCGAAAACCCTAGAAAGGGGAATCCCAGACAACAGAACAAGAAGATGAATTAGGAGATTAATTGGCAGCTGCGAATCATATTTATTTGATAAAAGATGAAATTGGTCGAAAAATTTACCCTATTGAAAACTTATTTGACTAATCAAGCAAACTGACAATGGTAGAAAATTCCAATTTATCCTTTGCCAAATATACTTTTACCTATAATAAATAATATGAATAATTTTTTTTATTTCATCAATATAAAGTATAAATATAATAGCATGTTTATGTGAGTTAAAAGAACTCACCTTTGCCAAATCTCTTCTTTGCTCTTTTTTTTTCTTTCCCTGCTTCCTTTCTCCCTCCTGCCTGTACGTTCTGAAGTTCTTTCCGTTCCAGAAGAAAGGAAAGGACTTTATTTTATTCTTATTTAAATTTTAGGAGATTTGAAGATTGGGATATAATCTTTAGTTGAAGATTTAAATAACAAATTCTTGGATAAGGGTAATCTATGAGTTTGTTTTAATCTCAACCACTTCTACATTCTCATCATAATAGAAAAACAAACCCCCCCTTTTATTTATTTATTTATCTATTTTTCAGATTTTTTAATTTATTTTTTTTTAAGTGAATTAAATGCAATAAAAGAAAAGTGGTCGTTACATTCTACCTCCCTTAAAAAAAATCGCTCTTGAAATTTCTTTAAACTCAAATGATGTAGAGGAGTTATACCTTTACTCAAATAAGTGTGGAAAATGCTCTCGAATGTCTTTCTCTCGCTCTCAGATTGCCTCTCGGTTAGAATGTCGATTCTAAGAAACCAATACAAGTGGAATTACTTTGTTCTTCAAAGTCTTCTATATACGGTCAAGTATGGCAACCGATTCTTCTGGATAGGAGAGGTCTGGTCCAATCTCCAGTCCTGAATAGTCCACGATATGCCTCTCATCATGTACATATCGTTTTAATTGTGAGACATGGAAAACGTTATGTACTTGTTCAAGTGTAGACGGTAATGCTAGGCGATACGAGACCTTGCCTATTCGTTCCAAGATTTCGAATGGTTCGATGAATCTCGGGCTTAACTTCCCACGGTTGCCAAAACGGATAACTCCATGTGTGGGTGAAACTTTCAAGAAAACTGAGTCTCCTACTTGAAATTTCAGAAACTGCCGTCGGTGGTCTGCCCAGCTCTTCTGTCGATCTTGGGCTACTCTCAGATGTTGCCGTATTAAGTTAATTTTGTCCACTATCTGGGTAATCATTTCTGGCCCAAATAGTTTTCTTTCTCCAATGTCATCCCAATATAACGGTGATCTACATTTTCTTCCATACAGAGCCTCGAATGGTACCATCTTGATGCTTGCATAGTAGCTATTATTGTAGGCGAATTTCACCAGATGTAGGAAATCCTCCCATAATCCTCCGAAGTCAAGCATACAAGCTCTCAACATATCCTCCAATGTCTTGATAGTTCTTTCTGACTGGCCATCTGTTTCTGGGTGATATGTTGTACTGAACTCTAGTTTTGATTCCAGACTATCTTGCAGTTTCTTTCAAAACTGAGAGGTGAAACGGGCATCTCAATCTGATACAATACTAACCGGCACACCATGTAATTTTACCACTTCATGCATATACTTCTCTGCCAAAATTTCGGTAGACTATCCTACACGAAATGGTATAAAATGCGCTACTTTAGTGAGGCGGTTCATAATTACCCAAATTGCATTATTACCCTTGGGACTGCGTGGTAATGCAGTAACAAAATCCATAATAACTTTTCCCATTTCCACTCGGGCATGAGTAAAGATTGAAGAAGTCCCGGCATTCTTTGATGCTCTACTTTAACTTGCTAACAAGTTAAGCACTTGGATATAAACTTGGCAATTTCACGCTTCATTCCATGCCACCAAAAATTTTAATTCAAGTCTTGATACATCTTTGTTCCTCCGGGATAGATAGAATAAACTGAACTATGAGCCTCTGATAATACTTCCTGCCGAATTTCTCCTTTGGGCACGCACAACCTATTGCCAAATCGAAGAGACCCTCTACGTGGAAACATAAATCTGTCCTCTGTCCTTCTTCTACTTGTCTTCGAAATCTTTACAACTTAGGATCATCTTTCTGAGCTTTTCTAATCTTTTCTACTAATGGAGGTTGGAGTTGTAAAGCCAGCATTCGTGCCTCGGCACCGGGTAAGATAATTTCTAATTCTAACTGTATGATTTCTTCAAGTAGCTTCTTCTGCTGAGTTAGAACCATTACCATAGGTTTTCTGCTCAAGGCATCAGGTACCACATTGATCTTACCAGGATGGTATTACAAATTGATGTCATAATCTGCCATCAATTCGAGTCACCTTCTCTGTCTCATATTAAGTTCTTTCTGTGTGAAGATATACTTAAAACTCTTATGGTCTGTATAAACCTCCACTTTGCTACCCAACAAATAATGCCTCCAAATTTTTAATGCAAAAATCATGGCTACAAGCTCCAAATCATGTGTGGGATAGTTTTTCTCATGCGGTCTCAATTGTCTAGAAGCATAAGCTATTACTCATCCTTGTTACATCAACACACAACCTAGCCCCCTACTGGACGCATCACTGTATACCACCATTCCTTCAGTCCCTTCCGGTACGGTTAATACTGGTGTTGTTGTTAGCCTCCTTTTCAACTCTTAAAAACTGCATCACATTCAACTGTCCAGTCGTACCTCTCTCCTTTCCTCAGGAGCTTGGTCAGAGATTCTGCTATCTTAGAAAAGTCTTGGACAAACTTGCGATAATAACCTGCTAATTCCAAAAAGCTCCTCACCTCTGAAATATTTTTCGGGATCGGCCAATCCTTCACTGTTGAGATTTTGCCAGGATCGACTGAGATTCCATCTTTAGAAACAATGTGTCCTAAGAATGAAACACTCTTCAGCTAAAATTCGCATTTGTTGAGCTTCCCATATAGTTTCTCCTTTCTTAGTGTCTCCAAAACTATCCTTAAATACTTAGTGTGATCCTCTTCGGTCCTTAAATACACCAATATGTCATCTATGAACACCACAACGAATTTATCCAAATATGGAAGAAAAATTCGATTCATTAAGTTCATAAAAATTGCAGGTGCATTCGTCACTCCGAATGGCATCACTAAGAATTCAAAATGCCCATATCGAGTTTGGAATGTTGTTTTAGGAATATCCGACTCCTTCACTTTTACTTGGTGATACCCAGACTTAGTCCAACTTGGAAAATACCCTAGCACCACCAAGTTGATTGAACAAGTCATCAATTCTCAGTAGTGGGTGTCGATTTTTGATAGTGACCCTATTTAATCCCCTGTAATCAATACATAATCTTTTGCCTCCATCTTTCTTCTCAGTCAAAAGTACTAGTGCACCCCAAGGAGAAGTATTTGGTCTAATAAAACCTTTAGTTTCCAACTTGTCTAATTGTATCTTCACTTCTTTTACCTCTGCTGGACCTATTCGATATGGTGCTAGAGAGATTGGTATAGTGTCAGGAAGAAGCTCAATAGCGAACTCCACTGCTCTGTCTGGTGGTAATCCTGAGAAATCCTCGAATATGTCTAAAAAGTCCGACACCACTGGGATATCAGCTGGTATGGCATCCATTTGGACTATTACTCCCTCCGAAGGTCGAGCTCTAAATTCTGCAGGTTTCTTGGTGCTGCTGCCCCCAATGAACTCGAACTCTGGGTGATTCGGTATCCTAAAGACAATGCTTCTCCTCCGGCAGTCAATAATTGCATGAAAGATACTTAACCAATCCATTCCCAATATCACGTCAAATCAGTGAGTATCGATAATTAGAAAATTAGCATAAAATTTCCTTTTACAAATTACTACAGGACATAATCTACACATTTGAGTAGAAACAATACCCCCATTACTCATATTTATCTTCCATCTAATGTTCAGGTTTTCATAAGGTATGGCATGTAGTGTCACAAATTTAGAAGAAATAAAGCAATGTGATCCTCCCGAGTCAAATAAAACTGATGCGGTTATATGATTGACTAGTATCATACCTGCTACCACGTCATCTGACTTCTCTGCTTGCTCTGCGGTTAGGTTATATGTTTGTCCACGTCCCATGTCCACTACCTTATTTTTCTTAGCCTGCTCATAAGCTCTATTCTGAAGTGAAAGTGGTCGCCTATTCTGATTGCCATTCTGATCCTTTTGTTATTGTTGTTGTTGTTGAGATACTGGAAGGCGAGGCGTTGGCCCCATGTTTCTCCTTCGTGGACAATCTCCGATCATGTGTTCACTTGATCCACATGCTAGACATAAGTTGTTGGCATACCGACACTCCTTGATAGTGTATCCTGGCTTCTGACAATGTATGCAAGTAACCCTCTGTTGCGAAGAAATGACCAGACGCTTCTTAGTATTCCTAGATGAAGTTCCTCCCAACATTTGACTAACTGACCTCTTGGGTGCAGAAGACAGAACCCTCCTTTCTTTATTTATCACTTGCTCTATATCTTGAGCTGCATCAATAACTTTAGTATAGGTCTTCATTCTGGAGATTACTAAATACTTCTGGATATCTATTCTCAATCCCTGTTGGAATCGATAAGCATGATCTGCCTCATCTGATACCATATATGGCACAAATCGACTCAGACGAACAAACTCTGATACATACTCTTCTACTGTCATTCCTGCTTGCCTCAAGTTGATGAATTGGTGCTCCATTTCCCTCCTGGTTGCTCTAGAAAAGAACTTTGCAAGGAAACTTGTTGTGAAAGCATCCCACGAGATTGGTTGGGATAGTATGTTCTTCTCTGATTGCCACCAAATCCTTGCTATATTCGTCAATTAAATTTTGACGACACTCACTTTGTCAGCATCTAGAATCTTAGTAGCTCTTAATAAGTTTTTCATCTACATGAGCCACTGTTCAGCTTCCAAGGCTCCTACTGTCCCCGAGAAGGTAGATGGATGAAGGCGTCTGAAATCAGATATCTCTCCAAGACATTGGTCCCTCGGTTCTGCCACACGATCTAAGACCGCCATCACTCCTGTTCAAAAGGCTTCGGCCTGTTGTTGTTGTGTGTCGACCATCTTACTAAACAGTCCTAACATTTCATTAGCTTCAGTGGTGTTTGAGGTCGAGCCGGAATTTGCTCCATTCCTATTAGTCTGACGAGCCATCCTTCTGAGGAAACGGGATAATGTAAGTATTACTTAAATAAACATAATAAAAGCAAATAGATATATTTAGAAAAATCATATTTATGTATATATATAGTCGTATTGAACCTTAAATAGTTTAGCAAAATTAACTATTTTTTGCTTACTGTAATGATTTTCAAGTGTGTTCAAATCACTTGAACAGATTTAAAGAAGCCTGGGCTCTGATACCACCCATAACGCCCCAGTTTCCGTAGTGTGGAAAGCTGAAACGTTCGACGTCGAATGATAACTCGATAAGCCTCAAGACATAACATTACAGTTGCAAGGCAATTTAATATGAATAACATACAGAAATAAATGATAAAAAAAAATTAAATCAAAGTGAGAACAAACTTTCTCTAAATAAAATCAGCAAAATGTTACTACAAATAAATTATTTCTGAATAAAAGAACTGTCTCACATAAAACTAAATGAATTGCCATATGCACTTATTACAGTTTTCTAAAATGAAAGTAATTAATTAAAAATTTCATCACTCATGTAGATCTGCTTGTTCCTTAAAATATCACATCTTGTTTTGTTTATGGTGGATCTATTTCTTGATAAATGTCTACATCTGGTCATGCATAACCAGGATCGTCAGTAAAGCGATCTAATAATAAATAGTAAAATACAAAAAAATAACAATAACAACTCAATATCATGGACAGTCATGCAAATAAATGGTAGAAGGTTCTACGTGGTTATCATTATTATTATTTTTAGTTAATATCTTTTAATTATGGTATTTGAAAATTCAGGAAAAATATAAATATAGCTGGTCTGAACGCATCCCCGTCTACCTCCGGGAAAACGGAACAGTAATATTGATCGGAACCTATCGCAATACTCCCAAAACGGGAAACAGTGGTGCAGTAATAATCGAAGCCTGTCCCGATCCTCCCAAAATGAGAAACAGTGGCACAGTTACGTCCAACCATCTAATTCATATGAATCTTAATTTTTTCCAAATCCCAGGGTATGATGATTTCAGTATAAATTATTCAGTTTAGTTTAATGGATTTGTGATCATCATTAAATTTCAATATTATGTGGCAACAATTGTAACAATAAAGAATAATATACAATGAATAGTTAATGATCTATCACCAATCCCATAATTTTCGGTGTCCTTTCATATTTTATTTCCAATATTCATTTTCCTCTTTCTTTTATTAGAACATGAAACATTCAATTTAGAAGTAAGTTACTATGAAAAATAAAAATTTTAAAACCACCCATAATTATTTTTAAATGTAGAATTTGTTCAAATGCTTGTGATTGGGTGCAACGGTTGCTTACTAAGAATAGGGCCTAGTTCGGGCGTAAGGTTTCAATCAGAGAGACCCAAGTCCTAGATAGCTGGAAAAGATTATTCCATTTCAAAAGGGGTTCACTTAGCATAGTTTCAAACGTGCGTCTCAAGAGTACATTGGCATGCGCAAATAGAATTTTCCCCAAACCAGGCATTGCAAGCCTCCAAAGTTGCGGGTAATTCTAAATGCACACCACATACTACATAGTAAAGTGATTTACAACATATGGGAAATGGTGCTCACTGGTAAAATATGTGCGCATTTAGAATTTTTCCAAAGTTGTTCTGTCATTACAACCAAACAGAGAAAGGCGAAAGAGAAGCAGAAGCAGTAGCAGAAGCAAAAGCAGAAAAAGAAGAAGAAGAAGAAGAAGAAGAAGAAGAAGCAAAAGCAAAAGCATAAGAAGAAGAAGAAGAAGAAGAAGAAGAAGAAGAAGCAAAATAGAAGAAGAAGCAGAAGCAGGAAAGAAGAAGAAGCAGAAGCAGAAAAAGGAGAAGAAACAGAAGCAAAAAAAGAAGAAGCAAAAAAAAAGAAGAAGCATAAGCAGAAAAGAAGAAGAAGCAGAAGCAGAAGAAAAAAAAAAGAAGAAGAAGAAGAAGAAGAAGCAGAAGAAGCAGAAGCAAAAGCAAAAGCAGAAGAAGAAGAAGAAGAAGAAGAAGAAGAAGAAGAAGAAGAAGCAAAAGAAGAAGAAGAAGCAGAAGCAGAAAAAGAAGAAGAAGAAGCAGAAGCAGAAGCAGAAAAAAAAAAAAGAAGCAGCAGAAAAAAAAAAAAAAGAAGAATAGGACAAATTATGTGCATGTGGGAATGAGATAAATGTATACTTTAGCGACCATGCGTGTCGTGATCATGATATGGGCCTACTGGAGGAGAAACAGGACAATTTAACTATCCAATTGACTCATCATAAGGCATTCAAAAGGGAACTCCTTAAATTAGTAGAGCATGTGGATAATACATGAGCAATGAGTCTTGACCAACAAGTGCTCCAAATTAAGGGGCCTTCAAAATGGCTTCGTAAAAACCTCTATCATCTAGCAATAATCTCTTATACGGCTCAAAATTTCGAAACCTATATATATATATATATATATATATATATATATATATATATATATATATATATATATATATATATATATATATATATATATATATATATATATATATATATATATATATATATATATATATCATGATGATATGCATTTACTCTTAATACTTAACTTGTTTTTTCCCTTTAATGATCATTGTTGTCGATTCATGTTGCGTGTGCTGACAAATGAGCTGGGTGACTGACATATGCCGGGCACGTGCCCGGCACGGCACTCCAGTGTGGCTCGGACCGTGCCCGAGCCACACTGCTGCAGCCTGAGACGGCACAGCCATATGTGGCAATGGCTCTTAGAGCCGTTGGCACTTAATTTTGGAAGTTTTGCAATTTTTTGCAGAAAACACCACAATGGCTAGAAAACTAGTCATTGTGGGGTTTTTCTAAAAACAAATTGCAAAATTAAACCCCCAATGGTCAAAATGGCCAATGAGGGGGTTTTGTATAATTATTTTTGCCAAAAACTTCTCCACACATCTATAAATACCTTATTATTCATCCAAATTTATTTATTTTTTTTTGCAACACTCAAACAAACTATAACTCTCTTCAATCATCATCTCTCTAATCTCCCCAAACACAAAACTCAAGCAAAAATCTCCATCAAGATTCAAGATCTTCTCTCTCGTATTAGAAGAAAAAAAAAAAGTGAGCTCTCATTTCGGCTTCTACCTCCTTCAAAGAGCAAATGAATTTTGGCTTCAATCTCCTTTAAAGAGCAAGCGAATTTCGGCTTCAACATCTTCCATTACAAGCAAAAATATCAACTCTCAAACTCTCTTTTCGGCTTGTAGCGTTGAGGTACATATTATTTTTAAACTAAATTTTATTAAGTTATTTTCGTGGTTTTGTACTATAGATCCATACTTGTCCGGCGCTTCTTCTTCTCAATCTAAAGGTAGTTTTAATCATTTTTTAACAAATGAAGAATACCGTTTTGTATGTGTACCATTAGGAAAGCCTCCACAAGTTCCATTTGCATTGCAAAACACGTAAATTCTTCTCATTTGCCATAAGAACCCATTCAATCTATAATTTCCAATGTAACCAGCTCCTCTAGAACTTCCAAATCCAATACTTCAAATAATTTTTAAAATTTTATAAAATATGGTGTTAGGAAAGCTAAATGTAAACACATATGGAGGTACTGTAGAAATATTTAAATACAATCCTATAACTTATAAAGAACAATTATTCACATATATAGTGCATGCCGAATAACCATTCTCTATGGCCGAAAACCCTATATTTGAAAAAAAAAATTGAATGACATATAAACTCAAATTCAAAAAAGTGCCAAGATCAACTTGTAAATCCAATATAGTTAAAATATATAATGATAAAAGATAAATAGTAATTGCAATTTTAACTTCATTAATTTATAAAGTTGTCATAATTTCTGATTATTAGGAAGGATTAAATGGTAATTATTTTTATGTGCAATAACCTACTACATAGATCATGATTGGTGAATTCGAAAATGAATAATAGGGTTTAGAAGATTTGAATTTTCTCACAATGCACATAATCTTTCACAATCTTTAATAAGTGTTTTTTTGGCTTTTGGAATAAAACAAAAAAAAAATTCTTTCGATAATGCTTTCGAAAATACGGCTGCAATTAAAATTTTTAAAAATTATTATTAAACCAAAATTAAAAGGCAAATTATTTCACATTTGACGTTTTTGCTACATAATAAATTTGTGTGTACAAGACGGATTAAGTGTTGCAAACGAATCTATAATTAAACTTAGAAATACAATAGCAATTAAAAAATGTTGTGGGCCAAGAAGACAAATTTTTAAACAAATATGTAAAAATTTTAAAATCTAACCAAACATTTTACCCCAAGATGTATTGAAAATGTTAGATAAGGCAATTAAATATAAAAAATACAGTATGTTTATTTAACAAAATGGAATTACAATCTTGCATTTTGGATGTAAATTAATGAAATCATTTATATTGCATTTGTAATTTTTTAAGTAAATTTGAAAATGCAACTAAAGCACTTTCGGCGACTTACTACCTAACCACACACATTACACTATATTATTTAACCAAAAATAGTTCATTTTTTTATCAAAATAGGAATAACCCAATTCTTAAAGATAGTGTCAAACCAATAAAAATTAAATTTAGCAAATATTTTAAAATTTTTCCATACTTTATTTTGCAACCATTATTAATCCACGAACAAAATTAGATGGATTTGAAATTTTAGTAGAACTATTTCATAGAAATATGGGTTATAAAAACAATGTTTAAGAATTAATAATGATGTTAAAACTTATTTATATGTTATATATTCTACATATGAAGTATATATGGTAACAAATTCCCAAACACAACAAATAACCCAGTATTGAAAACTATGATACTTCAAAAACAATATGTTCAACTTTATTCAACTATATAAAACCTAAGCCAACTCACACTTCTTTTAATGAGCTTCATTACTATCTATATATGGCCACCACATATATTAATTCACATGATCATTATGAAACTTTTGATTTTTTGGCCTAATAAAAATTACAAAAGAAAACATATCCTATAATTTCCAATATAGCCCGTGATATACTAACCCCTCTGGTATCACAATAGTATCAGAGTCTACTTTTAGTGCAGGTGAGAAAGTGCTAATAAAATGAAAGAACTCAATGGTAGCAAACACATTGGAGATATGTGTTTTCCTAAAAGACTGGTTGACGCAGAAGAAAGAAATCAAGGAATTACTAACAAAATGGAGTAAGAGAACTGACCCAAGAAGATTAAAACTGAAGACTCATACGCTATTAGTCTTCATTTTTTTTTGCTCTTTACAATTATATTTTTTCCCATGTAATTTTTTTATAACTCATAATTCTCTAGGAAGTAATACAGAGAACAAGTTGAGAGTAAAGATTAGGGTTCTCTCCCCTCTCTCTGAGATTTGTATGATTTTCAAAGAGATTTATAAAGTAAATTTGTAAAGATAATAAGATTCAATGAAATAAAATTTCATTTGCATATTAATTTGTTAGTTAATTATCTTTTTATTAAAATTTATAATTTATAAACGAATTTAAAAATAGAAAACAAAAAAAAATAAATGCAGGCCAGCACGTTCGGGCACGCCCTCCCATGCCCGATGTGCCGTGCCCACGAGCTAGTCCTTGGCTTATGCCCGGACGGTCATGTTGTGCCGTAGGCAGGGCATGTCCACCTTTATGGACTGATCGTGCTTAGCACGACACGATTGTGGCCCGCTCGGGCCGTGCCCAAGCCATGTCGCACACGGTCCGATGGCCAGTCCAGTGTTATGTTTCTCTTCTTTTGTTACACTTACTAGATTATTCTTGATGATCCTGAATTGGCACACTCAATCTCTATTGATTGCTTGTCGACGAGATTGTTGATCCGCAATAATTGCATCCCTACTTCGAGGGCGGATGCACAGCAGGCACTTTATCTTGGAATCTTTAGAAGAAATAGTAGATATTAATTCATTTATTTTAGGGTTTAGATTAGCAGCATCCCTTTTCACTTTAGTGTTCTTCAAACTTATGATTCAGATTGTAGTTGAATCTTTTTTTCAATTTTACCAGCCATGTCATCTTTCTCTATCAATTTGGAGCTCAAATGAGATCATATACAAAGTTTAAATGTCAAATATACATACCAAGTAAATACACTGCAATAATATGAAAGCTGTTCAGCTACACCTTAACCAGAAGCTGTAATTATAGGTAAACACATCCCATGCCATTTCTCTGGAAGAATATGATGAACTCTGTACAAAGTTGGTGGAAAGAGCATGACCCCTCTACTCCTGGGTTTTTTTTTTATTTTTATTTGAAATTAAACTACACAAATTGGACACACCAAAAGAATTTTCTCATTAAAAACTGATGTCTTTGGGTGAACTAATCTGCTCCAAGTATAAACCATATTGACTCAAACAATTAACACCTTCAGGTCCAGATTAAGATCCTTCCTCCCAAATGGCTTTGCATTCTATCAACCTGCTCCTCTGTGCATTCACTTTTACTGGTAACAATCTCAATATTTACAACTTAATTCTTCTTCAATGATAGATTTTTTTTCACGAACACTGTTATTCAGTTTGAGTTTACCCATTCTTTGCTGCAGTTTCAGGTGTAGATGCAACAGTTTTCACGCTGCAGAACCACTGCCCGTTCAAAATCTGGGCCGCTGTCCAACCAAGCGCCGGAAGTGACATGATCGGGAATGGTGGCTTCCCGCTCAACCCAGGCCAATCAACCCCAATTCAAGCTCCTGCCAACTGGTCAGGCCGCTTCTGGCCACGCCGTGACTGCTCCTTCGACCAGACTGGCCGCGGCACGTGCCAAACAGGCGACTGTGGGGGCATACTGAACTGCATCGGAATGGGTGGGTCACCCCCTGTTACACTAGCAGAATTCACCCTCAACAGCCCTGTCGACTATTATGATGTCAGTCTCGTCGACGGCTACAATGCGCCCATGTCAGTGGTCCCTAGTGGATATCAGTCTGCATCTACTGAGCCATGTCAGACCATAAAGTGTGAATCGGATCTGAACAAGATCTGTCCGAAGGATCTGCAAGTTACAAACCAGGCTGGAGAGGTGGTGGCATGCAAGAGTGCATGTATGGCATTTAACACGCCACAGTTTTGCTGTACGGGAGATTATGCCAGCCCAGATAAGTGCCAGCCGACGGAGTACTCGAAGGTGTTCAAGAATGCATGCCCAACTGCTTACAGCTACGCATATGACGATCCAACTAGTATTTTCATGTGCAGAGGGGCTGATTACCTGATAAGTTTCTGCTGATGATGGATCTCTTACTCGACTAGAAAGCTAAATGTTGCAATCTTATTTAGGAAATACAAGATAGCTGAGAACTTCATCACAAATTCACAATGTTTCTCGTAATTAGATGATTAATTAATATATGAGTATTGACATTATAGCTTTTACTTCTTGCTTAAATGTCTCTCAAATGGATGTCCAATTTAAAACTTTTCACTGCTTCTTTCAGATACTTGTCGATCATGAGTAGGAACACAGACACTTCTTGCTGAGGATTTGTGTCAACTATTTCATCAATCAAGCACCCTACCCTACATCAGTCATTTCTTCAAATGAGTTCCCATAAATCTATGGTCCTTTCTGAATTTTATTATTATTTTTTTTTTTTTACTTTTTCATTTTTACCCTGCGACATCCATGTGATGCAATGAAGCAGAGGAATCCAAAAATAGTTACTATGAAACTATTAAGAGATACGGAAAGAATTAAGGCACAAACTAATAAGCAATAAAACTTTCTTACAAAGTAAAGAATATATATTACAATGGATTTTCAGAGACTACAGGAACATGTACTTAAAACCACATTGAAAATAATCACAGAGGCACATCCAAATAATTGAGAACTTGGGCATCATTAAATAGTTATTTTTCTTTGGGAATTCTCCACCTTAGAAAGATCAACAGGTTTAAATTACAAAAAGTTGAATTTCAATTGCTAAAAGACTAGGTAAATAAGCAAACATAGATGAGGCAATCAGCCACTAAAAAAAGCTTAAGAATACAGAAAATCTGATTGAGGTACTTTATGGGCAACACAGTCAAATCTGATTGAGGTACTTTAACGTACATCAAAAAAAAAGCTTGAGCTCTGTCACTGAGCTAACAGATCATCAAAAAAACAGCAATATGTTCTTTACTGCTTTCCCTTCATCAAAGGCTCTTCAGATTAAAATCTTACTGGAAGATTGCAGGAAAGGAGAACAAGATGCATTAGGGATAATCAACCAAAATATAAAAATTCTTACGTCCCACAAAACTATCAATTCACAGCACCTAAAACATCAAGTAAATGATCAAATGCCCGATTGACAGAAACCACATCCTGATGAACATTTCTTAAGCACAGAAATGGCACCTTAAAGTACAACTTTAAAAACATCTTAGAGCTGCAGCATCCATATACAATTAATATACTTCAAATATGATTGACACTAACCAAAATTCAGTTAATCTTATAAATCAACAACATTAGCCATTAACTTACGAAACAACTCAAAAAATTAGATGATTAATTCATAATAATTATATGAACTTTGAAGAACCAACCAAACCATACCAGCAAGGGATAATAATCCATGTAGATTGCATTAGTAAGAAAGATGTCATTCAGGAATCTAGAAATTCTGAAATATCAATACTGAACAGCCATTCCAGAGCAGAACCAGAGAACAATGATAAGAAGAAACAAATGCAACTAAGCAATTATACAGCACTATATAAAAGATATGGGCCTCTTAAGTAACAAACCAGAAATGAGTAGAAATATATATATATACAGGATAAGAAACAGTGTCCAAAATCCCTGCAACTGCAGAAGCAGACACCAACACGCAGGGTCAAGAGGCAGCTACAAAAGAGGTCCTTCTGGTATCAATTGCGCTAAGTCAACAGAGGTTGAAACCAAAAAAACAAACAAAGAACAGCTTCTGCAGAGTGGCCCTGAGCCAATCGAATTGGCGATCGATTGAGGATGGTTTGCAGCATAGAAGCACAGAGAGCAACAGCCTATATGAGCAGCAATGAATAAGGCTCTCCTTATCTCCATGAAACGAAATGTTTCACTTATCGCATAGACATAAGAGTCTTCCTCTGCATGACCCTCTTGGCAGATGCCTCCTTCACCATCTTCTTCCCAATGTTCCTCCCCACAATCTTCTCAATCTGGTCGATGGACCTACACAACTTCTCTTCAGCTTCAATTCTCTTCTTACTGCTGGGAGATATTTGAGAAACAGAGATTGAAGTGGAAGGGGTCCGTAGTGGATGTTCAACAGGAGAAGAGGATGCAACGCAGGCCGAAATATGAAGGGGACTGCAATCAGTGAGTGTGATCTGAGCATTAGCACTCGGTTCTAGAGATAAAGGACTGACAAGGAGTGAATTCCCAGGGGAGGCTTCAACATTTCCGTTCGCCTGTGCAGCCCTTGCTGCCTGTACCTGCTGAAGACTTCTCCTTTCCAGAGCCTAGAAAAATAAAATTTACACATCATTATAAAGAAAACGCAAGAAAAGATAATGTCATATGAAATACACAAGTTGATTAATGATTCTGCCTAACTATTCACTATACAGAGGAACCTCTGCAAGTCAGATGGAGTATTAGTTTATGCATGAACCTTTCCTCAAAATAAATCCTTCAATCAATTCTATGGAAATTGAAATATGATTTTAGGGGGGAAAAAAAAATTATCAATATTCAGAAAGCACATAGAAACAATATAATTTCAAATTTTTGATTCCCCAACATGAAACCCAAAAGGCCAAAAATAAACACTTCAATCTGATTCAAAAACAAAGAAATTTAAATCCATTCGGAAACCCAAAAAGGAGATATGATAGAGCTTCACAACTAGACCCGGCAAGTGGGCCATTCCCGCACGGCCCGTGCCTGCCCGGGCTTAGGCCCGAGCTCAGCCTGCCGGCACGGCACGCCGAGCACGTGCCGTGCTCGTGCCAGCTCGTTTTATTAAAAAAATATTTAATTTATTATTAAGTAAATTTAGCAAACTACTTAGCTTCATTTAATTGAATTTAACAAGAAATAACTATAGTAAAAAAATTATTATATTTAATCTCATTACATTGATATAATTCCTATATAAATCTCTTTAGAAGTTATACAAAACCCGAAAAGATAGGAGAGGATTCTGGTCGTCACCCTCAACTTATTCTTAATATTTTTTCTAAGATATTTAAGAGTTAAAAATTACAAAAAAAAATAGAAAATACATAAAAATCCCAACAAATGTAGATAATACAATTTGAAAAGAAAAAATAATAGCCTACTTTCAATCATGATTCATCTTCTTCTGGTGAGGTCTCTACTACTATTTCATTAGCCAATTCTTATTCCCTTTCTTCTGCGTCGTACCAGTCATTCAAGCAGATTTACATTTCCAATGTGTCCGGCGCCATTGAAATTCTCCACTCCATGAGGACTCTACCACATGCGCTAAAAATAAATTTCGATGCTACAGTAGACACCGGAGGAGTTAGTAGATAACAGACCATGTAGGACAGCACGGGATATGTTTTTCCTGTGATTTCCACTAGTCCAAAATATCAAAGGTTTCATAATTTTTAGGAGATGCGTCATTTTCATAATTAGCCATTTCTAAATAATAATGTAATTCATTAAAATATGTACTGGATTGTCTTGCCTTTTTTCGATGAAATACAGATGATATTATTGGATTATGGGTTTTCCTAACAGTTGGTTCTTTTATAAATTGTATTAGCACATCATACATATCTTCATATATTTTATACATAATATCTAAACAAATTTTAATATCATTAACTAAATCTCTTACATTATCTTTATAAGACATTTTTATAAAATAAATCGATTAAAATTTTAAGTTCATCTAACTTGCAACGGGAATCCACAACAGTTGCAAAATATAATAAGTATGGGAAATCTTTAAAATATTTATTAAATTTAGTTTCCGTAGATTGAACAATATTTTCAAGTATTGGGTAATTCCTACATTCATTAAAAACCGAACTAATTTTGGTTAGATAATATAGTGCAATATGTGTAGTTAGGTAATAAATGTCTAACAGTACTCTAATTGCAATTTCAAATTTACTTAAAAACTTAGAAATGCAATTCAAATGATATCATTCGTTATTATCTAAATTATACATTGGTAATTCCATTTTATTAAAAATATTTATTATATATTTATACTGAATAGTCATGTTTAACATTTTATATGTAGAATTTCATCTTGTTCTAATATCTATAGGTATAATTTTAGATGAGATTTCCAGATTCTTACATATGATTGTTTTCTTGGCCTACTATTTTTAATAAATAGTAATAAATACCTAAGTTTCATTATTGAATCACTTACTATTTTTAATCCATTTTGAACGAATAAATTAAGTATATGAAAAATACACCTAACGTGAAATAATTTTCCATCTAAAATTGGTTTTGTAATATTTTTTAAAAATTCTGTTGCGAACGTATTTTCAGAAGTATTATCGAAAGAAATAGAAAATATTTTTCTTTCTATTCCAAATGTTGACAAAAACACTTAGTAGGGATTGTGATAAATTATGAGAAAATTCAAATCTCATAAACCCAATTATTATTTTTTGTATATACCAATCTTGATATATATAGTGAGCCGTTACGCATAAATAATTACACATATTTATAGCTTCCCAATAATCTGTAGTTATAACAACTCTAAAAATTAAAGAAGTAAAAATAGTTATTAAAGTGTCCCTCTTCTCTTTATATAATTTCAACATGTCGAATTTGGATGCAGAACGTAGAACTTTTTTAAATTCGCTAGTAAATGTACTTTTACAAAATCTTTCAAATTTTCGATTTTCCGAAAAAGAAAAAGGTTGTTCGCCATATATTATAAATCTTACTAAATTTTCTCTTGCTTTGATAGAATCATATTTATGAATTCCTAACGATCACTATAAGTGCTTATTTGTATTTGATGTAGTTTATTTGGTGGGTGAGTTTTGTCTGGGTGTCTTTTAAGATAATTCGTTCCGCTACCTAAAAGAATGAATAAATTTTTTTATAATATTTACACTTAGTTTTTCTAACACCATTTTCCATTATTTTCTCAAAATATTTCCATATGTCAGATATAGCAATCCTAACAGAGGTAGTTGTTTGGATTTCGGATCTGGTTGGGTCGATTAATTCTTCCTCGGATAAATAAAATGGCACTTGAGAAGGTTGTTCTAAGGGTTGGCATAAATTTTAATATTCTTCACTAGTTAAAAATAGAGAAAAAGAACCCGCGGATTAAAAGTAAGAAGCGCCGAACAAATAGACCAGTGAACTACTTGAGAGATAGAGTAAAAATATCCAACTAGAGAGAGGAAACTGGAAGCCAAAAAAGCGAAGAAAAACTTGCTTAAAAGATAAAACTTGCTTAAATTTTGATTGAAAGACTTACTTACTTGAGACTTCTTTTATCACTTAATTGAAACTTGCTTGAAAGAGTTGAGAATTGAGAATTTGAGATTTGAAAAGAGTTTTGAGAGAATGAATTTGTTTGTATAAGTATGAAGAATAGAAATAAAAGAGATAATAAGGTATTTATAGATAAACAAACATTTTAATTTGCAAAAAAAATGCAAAAAACCCCCAACGGCTATTTTGACCATTGGGAGAAAAAATCTGCAAAAAAAATTGCAAGAAACCCCCCAACAACTATAAAAAAAATAACCGTTGGGGGCTCTTTGCAAAAAAAATATTGCAAATACCCCCCAACGGCTCTTTATGCCTAAATTTAAAAAAAAAAGACGTGTCGAGACGTGCCCGACACGTGTCAGGCACGGCTCAACACGTGTGGGCCGCACTGCGCCTATGGTACGACCGACCTTGACTCGGGCATGCCCAAGCCGAGGTATCGGGCCATGCCCGGCACGACTCGGCTCACCCGAGCCGTGCCCAGCACATGCCAGGCCGGGCGTGCCCAACGGGCCACCCAGCCCATTTACCAGCTCTATTCACAACTGTCAGCTGCCATAAAATTGATAATAACTTCATTAGAAATGGTTTAAAAGGTTCCTTCCATCAAAGTAATAAACCTAGAAACCTATAATATGACACTTCCCTAACAAAAATTTGGAGTGTCTGACTGATACAATTTGAACACAACACATATCCATCCATGTCCATGACTTGGGAAATGTGTATACAACTATGGATGGAAGACATCGTACCCTTTTGAGAATGACTAGTCATTTTATAGCCCATTTAACTAAATTTCAGGTTCATTCATATATGAATCAAACCATGCCTGTTCCCTCAAGTAAAAAGTACCTAGTTTTGCACAAAATATACATATATCACCACAGCCTCATGAGCTGATTATGGGCAGTTGCAATATGTGACACCACATGTCTGTGTCGGAGCACAACATGTATGAAATCTTTTAGCAAGGGTAAAAATGGGACAAAAGAATATCTAAGGAACAACAAAGCTTCAGCAAGTATTCTGTAGATGTTTAAAAAAAAATATCCAATCCAGACCGGTAAACATAACACTGCAAGCCTCACAAAAATATCGATGCAAATTCTAGCCATAAAGCCTGCAACTTTGATGTAATTTTGAGGGAAATTTTGCAGTTTATGATTTAGTGCATAAGGGATTTTGTGAAAATAAAATATTGAGTAAATATTTAACAAAAACTAACAAAAAAAAAAAAACGCCCAAATCTTTGATAATAAAAATTGGAAAATGGGTTATAAAAAAAAAAAAAAGTAGAAGGAGAAGAAAGATCCAAATTGAACGGACATCTAATCACACTAAAATTTATGAATCTAAAGATTAAAAAGGAAAATTTACCTAACCTCCTACTGATTCAAGAATAGTTTAAATATTGCACTTGAAATTATTTTTAAAAAATGGCTTGAAAAAATATATATCAACTGACGTTTATCAAACAGCTAGAGAAAATATTGAAAATCCTAATATCGTTGACTGGCGTTAGAATCAATAAAAAACAATTTGTCATTGACAAACAATTTCTCAAAAGATCAAGAAAATCTTCAGATATCCCTCATGAATGAGCCCACTAACAGAATAGTACATTATTAGAACTGGATCTACTGCATCAAACCCTAAAAATTATGAATCCCCACATCAATCAAAGAACTCAAGATCGATCGATAAATTTCAAAGAAAATGGCAAATATGGAAACAAGAAATAATAGTAATAATAAAGTCGGGAGCTTTCTCACATTGACGATGACGGTGATGTCCCTCAACGGTGTTCTCGGATACCACTCCGGCAGTGGGCTCTTCCTCGCCCTCTGCCTCCTCCTCCTCCGCGGCGTGGGGCCCACGTACCCTTCCGGCGGCACGTTCTCCTTGTTGTCATCCGGCCTCACGAACCTTTGCGGTCTGATCACCACCGCCGCCGGTGACCCAACTCGCCTGATCCAGAGTCCCGCCGTCATGTCGCCTCGTGGCACCAACAGATCAGTCGCCTCCGGCATCTGAAAAATTCAAGATGTTAGAGGGCTTTTCTAAAAAAGGGGGGGCCAAAAGACAAGAAATCAGTGAAAATTTAAGAAAATAGAGGGGCTTTTCTGGAAAAATTAATGGCCCTTACTCTGATGGATTAATTGCTAGGATAAATATCTTCTACTTCTTCTTCTTCTTCTTCTTCTCAGGGGTTGAAAGACTCCAGCATTGAAATGGGACGATCTCTAAATCTCGCTCATCGGCCAAAATATAGACAGGGGTTTCAAATTTAAAGAGAGGGAGAGAGAGAGAGAGAGAGAGAGAGAGAGAGAGAGAGAGAGGGCGGTGACCAGATTCAGAACTGGGGTTTCGGACGAATGACCATTTGGGTTCTGGTCACCGGCCGCCTAATTTCAAACGTTCAAATTTCAAAATTGGGCGGACAATGCGAAGTTACTTTAACACCCCTATAAACGTTCAGAATTGAGCCTTACTTTATTGGACGGTGAAGCTTGATGACTTGATCGTAATTTTCCGTTAAAGTTCGAATTGTCTCCGGAAATTTTGCTAGAAGGGATGGGGGTGAAAACGGAATTTAGCTGCGTTGTATGCAAGTGGATCCACGTGTCAGATAGGATAACGGGTTTGGGCCTCCGAAAGCTGATGCTCACACTCTGGACAAAATTTCTTGCACGTGCATCCATATGGATCTTCAACGGAGAATTTCTAGATGCGCTCCATATTTTTCTAAGTGAATCTTAAAAGATAGAGAATAAAATAATTATATTACTAAGAAATTAAAGCTTATTAAGAAAAATATGGGGCGTATTTAAAAATTTTCCCTTTAATGCGAAGGTTAAACAGTCCTTGAGATCATAATATGAGTAGTTAGATACTAATTAGCAATGGGTGTTAAGGTCATTTTGTAAAGATTTGCATATCTGAACATTTTATTTACATTTCAAAGAAATTTGGTAATATTCATATTTGAATTTGAATATGAAAGATTAGGATTTTTCTTGTATCTAATCTGAGAAATAATACGAATATGGACTTGTTTTAAATAAGGAAAATTTTAAAAGAAAATTCAAAATTTTATTTTTTTATTTTTTATTTTTTTTTAACCACCGTGGGTAGATCCCCGTGTAAATTTTATTTTTAAAAAAGACCAAGTTCACATAATAAATTTTCATGCACTTGGAGTTCCCAAACCTTGATTCAAAGCTTCTAAAAGAGCTCTATGCTATCACCATAGGTTTAGAAAGGCCTAACAATAACTAAGTAATTCATGATTCTAAGTCTAATTTATACGAAGTCTAAACTATAACTTCGTCTAATTTATATAAAATATAAATTATAATTAAATCTAAGGCCAAAATACAAGAAACCCCATGAATTTTCATGTTTACCTCGAAAACCCATAGGTTATTTTATGTTATTTAAACCCCCATAAATTTTTATATTTGATGAAAACTCTCTAACAAAATTAATGAAAAGATTAATAGACAAAAATTCCCCCATATTAAAACACAGCAGAAGGAAAAAAAAAAAGAAGAGACCATATCCTTGTTTAAATAACGAAAATGCCCTTACCTCTGTAAACACTCAAAACTTAGGGCTAAATCACGATTAACAACAAGAAAAATGAGATCACGAACTTGATCCACGGGGTGTTATATCATCTTTGGTGTCAAGTAATTCTAAATCACTTCAAAATCCTATCTAAACTCCGAACTTTCTTCCACATTCAATCAAAATCCACCCGAATTGAATAACCCATATTTTCAATCATGACCCCAAGCTCGGATTTAATGAACCCTAACTCAAGTGGATTGAGAGCTCTTATAAAAGGAACATATATATCATGTTAAATCGATTTATGCTCTCAATCTTCTAATATTTTTATTGTCATAAAAGGAATGACAAATTAAAGAAGAAGAGACGAGTTCGATGGTGTCATCATTTTTTGTGATAGATTGAGTTTAAGGGGTTTTTACTTTTATTTTGTTGTTTCCTGTATCGTTTTGCATAAAGCCAAAATTGGTATTCGAAGATCAATTTACTGGTTAGTGTCGTGGCAATTTACACTAAACAAGCTCTAAATTGATCTTTTTTCATTTTTAGTTTTGTTGAAAGTTTAACATTTGAAAAGAGATTTAAGTAGGAAGAAACTTAGTTTGATTATAGTGAACTGTTGTAAATTTAACAGGGAGAAGATGAGGAATAAACAATTGTCAAAAAACTGTAATTAAGGGCAATATGGTCATAAATAAAAAATATGATTAAAAAAAAAAAACTAACAATTATCTAGTGAACTAATATGAACAAGCTTGGAAACTTGGTTCTTTTTCTATATATATAAATATAAAATTGGTTTTTTTTTTTTTTTTAATAAAAAAAAGCAAGATTTGGATTTTTCTAAAACATGTTCCCTTGAAATAATCCGAATCTGTATAAATTAATTCCAAGCACTTAATTTGATAAATAGCATGTGATTCTCACATGCAAACTATTTTAAGACGGCACTTTCATTCTCACATCTTTGAATAGCTTGGGATCTGCTTGCAAGTATTAAACTTTTTTTTTTATTATCTTTAATATATTCTCTACTTCATTTTCGTCTCTCTATGTTTCGAGGTCGTGATTATTGTCTTCATCTTAATTTGTCTTTAGCAAGGATGCACAGAAGGATTCAGTGAACGTGCGATAACACTCGGAGAGAGGGAGAAATAAAAATATTCCTGATCCTCATCGCCGAGGATATGCAAGAAAATCACCTATTATAGTTTGGCCTACTTAAGACAAGCTATATATGTGCAACATAGAGTTCGATGAGTGTAGTAACCAATAAAAATATGAATGGAAATGATGCACAAATATATAAATTGTAGAGCCTTTGATCAATTAACAATCCACAGCTCTCAAATAGTAATTTATGTTGTTAACTATCCGCTTGCTATGAGACCAATGGACAGTTAATAATATAGGAAGTAGCGAATGCATAATTAATAATGCATTTGATGGCAGTAAACAATTAATAATAAAATAATTTTTTTTTTATTAAACACTGGTGATATCAAACTTTGCCATTTTTATATCATTTTTTTGGATTTGATCTTCGTTAATTTTCAGATTTTTTTATTGAAGATCTTTTTTTATGATTTTTTTACTTATCTTGGTAAATTTATTAATAGGAAAATTTGGATTATCCATATGTTTATTGTGAAAATATAGTTTCTTTACTTGTTTTTTCAAATTCATTTTCTTATATGAAATATTACTTATTTTCATTTTTCTGTGTAAAGTTTTACTGTTTTATCTTATTTAGTATTTTAATTACGGGTGGGGCTGAGCAATTTTCTAAAAAAACCGAAACGCAGTTCAATTCGGTTTGGTTAAAGAACCAATTTTTTTTTTTTTTTTCTCAGGTTCGGCAGCATTTTGGCCCAACCGAAACCGGCTAAAAACGGA
The DNA here is from genome assembly GCA_036321105.1 of Dracaena cambodiana. NCBI lineage: Eukaryota > Viridiplantae > Streptophyta > Magnoliopsida > Asparagales > Asparagaceae > Dracaena > Dracaena cambodiana. The sequence goes on along the minus strand of JAYEPQ010000008.1, from coordinate 23,425,719 downwards.
GATTTCGGTGTGCTAACGAGCATAATAAACCACATAATATAAATTTTATAATATGTTTATGTTTATGGTTTGGGCCAAATAATATAAATTACATTGAATATTTGAGTTTGTGGGCTTGGAGCAAATAATATAATTTTCATTGCAATTTTGAGTTTGTGGACCTGGGCTTTCGAACATAAAATTTCGCTTATTTCTGAGTTTGCGTGTTGCATGCTCGAAAACCGATCACGAACTGAAACCAAACCCAACGAAATTTCGATTTCGTTTCGATTTTGAATATTTTTGCGGTTTTGGTTCGGTAAAGGTATTTCTGTTCGGTTTTTGGTTGGCAAAATTTTGCCCAAAAGCGCATCAGGTAGATCGATGCTCAGCCCTAATTACGGACTGGAAAGTTAATTAGCCTTGGCTCAAGTGACACCATTTTTTTCCAATTTGTGGAAGGTTCAGAGTTTAACTCTCGGTCGGCACTCAATTTGATTAATATTATCAAAAAATATGTGTGTTGACTAGCAAAAAAGAAAAAAATTACGGGCTAGAAAATAAAAAAGAAATATATTTTATTTGGTACATTCATTTATTCGGGCAAAAAAAGAAAACATTAAAATTTATTAGGTAAGTTTTTTTGGTATTATTTGATTAAAAGATTTTAGATGGTATTTTAATATCGCTTTCTTTTTAGAAAAAAGCTAGAATTTATTTGGTACACTTTAATCAAAAAAATTTATGAATTTAGATGAGATCTTCGTTTTTTTACCATTATTGGATCTATTCGATAGCAATGGATAGTTAAGAATGTATTTGAAAATATGAGGTAAATCAATAACATAGAAAGCTACCTAGTAAATTTTGAGTTAAACAACTTATTGGAGAGTGTTGGAGAGTTAATAACATATTCTAATCAATTTTGAGAGCGTTGAACAATTAGTAATTTTTATTACCAAAAATGTGTTACTCCTAATCTCACTCCTTCCTCCAGAGGCTAGGATCTGAATCTTAACTTGGGAGTTTCCAAAGTAGCACACCATTTTTTCCTAGTGAGCCCACTTTATAACTATTTAGATTTTGAGGCCGGACAAAAAAAAAAAAAAAAAAAAAAACACAGAGAAATAAGCTCACTAGGAAAATTGGTGTGCTCCTTTGGAAACACCCCTTAACTTCTTGTACATTTTTGTTGAGAGGTTTTCATTATTGTGTTCTGGTGAAACTTACAAGTCATAAACTTTAGGCTCCGTTTGCTATGCAAAATGCATTATTCTCATCGGTCAAGAATCCTTTTTTTATACATCATATTTTTGAATGGTGCAGTGCATGCCGCTAGTGAGCGTATGGTGACCGTATGCAATTATCAATTTTGGTTGGATCGGCTGACTATGAAGGTTAGCAATTGATACGGCAATTGCTAGCAACAATGACGAAGAAAATACTATAACGATATAACGCTCTAAACTATATTCCACAATTTGGTAGTATTTTTCCATTTCTAGGTGAGGCATTACCAGTAAGTACTCCAAAAGTAGATATACAAGGCTTATTATAATAAATGGCTGCACAATCATAATGCACAACTAGGAAGAAATTAAATTGCTACAATGCAAAATATTACATTTTATTATCCAAAATAATTCTAAATAAGATTACAGTATAGATAGTTGTAAGGACCATTGTCCACAATAGATTATATTATAATAAGGAAAGACAACTTATTGAACACCAGCCATATAATTTAAGACTGAATACTACGACTGTAAGACAAAAAATGATTATAGCAGAAAATATTTCTAACAATCTACTTGATCTGCTTACACATGGAAAAAATGATTTTTAGCTGTCGGTCCTCATCAAAGTTTCTAACACCTGAGCGTATGGAGGTCTGAGCGTATGGAAGTAACTCAAAGGTCACACTCGGTAAGAAATAAAATCGCGCATGTGATAAAAATTAACAGTAACATAAAAATATTAAAAAGCATAATATATGTAAAAACTGAAAATACCTATATGCAGTGTGTGACAGAATTATCTAAAAAAGGTATAACTTAATAAATAAATACGTAATATTTATGCAAGATATGACACATGTCATGTGTAATGAGATATAGAATAAATTAAATCAAGACATGCGAGATTAAGTCCTAAGGTGGTCCACATGTCTCCTGAATACTCGAGCAAAGCATAGAAAGTCCACATGAAGAATATAATGTGGCAATATCAATCGCGATAAATATTCAGTCCCATGTGATACTAAGTTAATGCGTGATTGAACTAATTAGTAAAGAAGTTTGATTCTTAAGAGACTATCCTGTGAACCCAGGACTATAGATATTGTCATGACATAAGCTGAGGATTTCGCTCACAACTAAAATTGGAATATCATTCACAACCTTAGCTGGAATATCATATGGTCACAAAGTAAGCTGGATTTTCATTGTTACAACATAAGCTGAATTAATAGCAACACGAGACTATGTCGATTCATCAACTTTTAGTATCTCCCATAAGATATTAACAAAACCCACTTTTGGTTTCCCCATGAACCCCGATTATATTATTAAGATGCATATATTCAGGACTCAAGTTACATTAGCTTATAGGCAATATTGATTAATATTATATTTTACATTTTTCTTCCCATATTTTATCTATTTTTATATATAAATAATTACTTCTCAGGTATATTTAGTGTGCTTTTATATGTAACAAAGAATTTGTAAGGAAGAGAAGAAGAAGAAGTAAATTTGTCAAGAATATGAGCAAAGAAAGTCAATTAAGATGAAAACAGACACTCAAGTGCAGCAGCAGCAATTTCAAGAGTATTTTTGGTTAAGATAAAACTTGAACTGGAAAAAATTATATTAGAGAAATTTGTAGAGCTTAGAATTATCTTTGAAACGAGTCTAAGAACATATCAATCCGAGTTCGTATGTAAAAGTTATGACCATCTTACTGAAGTGCTATAAAATGAAAAATTCGATCCAGCGGGATACGGTTGTGTTGAACTTAATTTCGGATTTTGAACTCGAAAATTAGTATTTTATACCATTTAATCTCAACCATTGGTTTCTAATACCTATGGATTGAATTAGAATTATATATCTTGAGATTAATTTGTGTTGGATTAGAATTATATCTTTTGTATTGAGTTTGAGTAGGAGTAGGACTGTATTTGGGTTATAAATATCCCACGAATCCTTATAAATTGAGAGAGCTTTTTAGATGTAATTTACTCTTTAATTATCAATAAAGATTAGGATTTTACCGAAAGGGTGATAGCCTCCATACTGCGCTCCAGATGTGATTCCATTGTTTTCAAGAATTTTCTAGTAAGTAGAAGTATTTAATTACTTTTTAGATAGATTTAATTACTTTCTAGTTTAAATATTTAATCGCTTTCATAGAAAAAAAATAAGATTTTTAATTAGAACCATGAGTAACTAAATTAGTTTAGCTCTACGATGTAGATGAAACTAGAAATCAACCATGTAATTATTTTTTATTGTTTTCTTCCTAAAATAAAATAATAAGGATATAATTTTTCAATGAAAAGATTAAAATACAATAACTCATAGATTAATATTTTGATAAGTTATACTTGAGTTAAATTTCTTAATAACCTATAATTAGTTAGGGTTTGGGGTTGTTGATTTTCATCTTTTTTTTTTTATAGAATTATCTAATAATTTAGTTTGTTTTTTTTATGCAAAGTAGTACTTTTGATGAGTTATACTTGAACACCACTTGATAGCTCATACTTAGAACACTTTAAATAAAAATTAAAACTAAAAAAATCAGTTTTTATGATAGAAAGAAAATAATAAAAGTAATACTTGGTTGTGAACTAGTGGATTCTACATCCTAAACTAATTAGAATAACTCGAATTCAACTTAGAATTCTTAGTTTGCTCGTTAGGACTAAAGAATTAGAAAGAATGCAAAAACACTCTAGATCCCTGTGAGAACGACATGTAAAGTGCTACAACTAACATTGTATGCTTGCAGTAAGTTTATCACATCAAATATCATTTGTGGTCAGTATCACGTTAGTATAGCATGCAAGTCAAGTCACGTCCGGAGATGAAATTTAGGCCAGTCAAGATCTGAGTACATGTGTAAGTATAGCAAGAGGCATACTTGTGATTCGATGCATTTACATGATAGAAGTAGGGTAATTATTTGGCAAGTAAAGTATTATGACTCTATTTGATCGAATTAACATGTTATGCGCTTATTAGTGAAATCAAGTGTAACCTTTCATAACAATTCTGAGTGGGATTAAAGTTATCGAGTAAACCATTAAAACAATCAAAATAATAAATAATGAATAATGTAGTTATATAAGTAAACTATCAACAAGCTAAATCTTGATAAAGTTATTGATAAGCTTGGCTAAAGTTCAGGGAAGTGAGGAAGAGAATTGGCGATTTAGAGTTTCGGTAGATGTAAGTTGATTACGAGTTAAAAGTGTAGTAATTATATTTTATTTTGGGCACTCCTAATCCAATTTTGGTGATTAATACAAGAAATTAATAATAAATTATTTTTATTGATCAAACTCTCCACTTTAATATTTTTCGAGTATTTTACGGCTTTGCAGGGTTCTATGCGGAAGAAAATTAGAAAATCGAAGCGTATCTCAAATATTAATCCAGACTGGCCAATTGATTGGCTTCCCTGTTGACAGCCATTCGTATTAGAGAATGAATTCTACTCAAGAGTAGTTGTTGATGTGACTTGTTGATGTGACTATTGTTGTGGCTTTGGATAGCCATGTCAGCTGAACAGATATTTGAAGAATTTCTGATATAAAGAGAGTTTCCTTTTAAATTTAATTCTTGTTAGGTTTTTTAGAGGTTATAAATCTCCGATGTAATTCAGAGTTTTAATATATAGAAGATATAATATATGAAATAGAGACGTTAGTACTTTTGTTTTAAGAGTGATTTGAGAATAGTTTTTGTACTTTTTCATAGTTATTAATAATTTTTTTCTTCATTAATATATTGATAGCTACGATGAGTATCAACGACTAAATTTTTGCGTTAATTTAGATGAGGTAACAAACTCTAAAAAATTCATTGATATGTGTTTTGCTTATCATGCTTAATTGTTTTGCATAAAATTGATATTTTTGGTTCCTTATTATCTTGTTACGATTTAAATATATTTTTGAGTATTTGATAATATATAGTTTGATAATATATTCGTTGCTTAGTATTTGATATAATATAGACTTTTTAGACACGATGTATACTTAGACTTTGAAAGTTTAATTTTTTTATTCTGATGTCATGCTTAATATAGTACACTTCCAGTCAATATCTGATGATGATTCTGTTCGAGTTCAAGTATAGTTCAAGTTCATTATGGTCAAATAATCTTTAATGTTTTTTTTTAATTTTAACATGGTATCGGAATTCTAATAACTAATTTTAGAGATCTTCTGATTACATATTATAATTACATGTAACCAAATAAAAGCATGAAAGTTGGAGGTTTTTCGTACAAACACGTTCTTAAAACTCTTTCCTAAATACCGTTGTCATATTATATTATAATCATTATCACCATAACTTATTGTTCCAATTTACTGTTTATAAGTATTGATTAGTCAATTTATGACATGTTTCATTTGAATTTTTGTGAGATTACCCAAATTTAATGTAATTAAATAATACATGATTATATAGACATGTCTTAATGAGGAATTCAAAATAATATAAAATGGGAGTTTGATAATTTTTGAAAATAAGAAATAAATTTACTTAAACAGTTCTTATTGAAGGAAACAATTGTATAAAATTAAAATATAATTCATTCTTATCGAATAAGAACAGTGCATGAAAAAGTGAATTCGAGAACGAATTCACCTTAGCCTGAAAATGCATTCCTCGCATATCACTTACAGGTTTTTTTTATTAAAGCCAATATCTCTTGACGAATTCTAAGAGAGAAGAAGAAGGTGCTCCGACAGAGGTGCTCCAGTAACGGTGGTCGCTTGTAGGTGGCTTATGCATGGCGGTGCATGTTCGGATAGCAGATAGGGCTCGCAAGGTGGCTACTCCCGTGGTCAGCGGTGGTCTGACGGTCGATGACGTCTTGACAGTCGGCAAGATTGCTATTGGCGATCAGTGGCACTCCAACGATTGACAGCGTTTCTACGATCAACAAAGGTAGAGAGTAGTAGAGAGATGTGGAAGAGAGTTGGATGTTGCAAGATAAGTTTTAGGAGGTATAATTAAGAGAAACTCATAGAGGTATAATTAAGAGAAACTCATAGAGGTTGGAGGGGGTTTAAATAGATTCTAAAGAAAAGATTTGGGGAGGATCAAAGGAAATTTAAATAGAGTTAATTGGGTAAAAATTCTCATTTCTTTGGGTAAGACCCATGTGTTTTTTTGTTATGAATGGCTTAGGATGTGGAGGAATTTAAAAAAAAAAAAGAAAAATGACATGTGTTACTTGTGGTCAAATAACAATTGATGGAGGAATAAATAAGGCATGAGAGGAGAGAGCTAGTAAATATACTAGGAAAGACTTAAGTTTAAAATTTCTATTTTATGATATGGTGATTTTTGTCCCGTTGGTTTAGGAGTAATTTGTGTGGGAATTGATTTTTTATTCAAGTCATGGCCTTAAGCATTTTCATTTTTCATACATAAAAATATATTTTTGGGTTATAGGACAAGGAAATTGGCTTGGGCTTAATAGATAATAATAATAATAATAATAAATACTTTTTTAAATAAATCATGGTGTTTAGTAAAAATAATAGTTTATGGTTATAAGATAATAATAAAGTTAATTCATTTTGTATTTTCTTAATATAAATATACAAGAAAAAGATTATCAATAAATAAATATTATATCGGATTAGGGTCCTTACTCCTACACCCTTTCGAGAAAAAATTCGTCATCGAAATTTCAATAATGGTAAACATAAGTCTATGTCACGATCAATCCGCTTACTCTTTGTGTAGGTTTTCACCATCTTGTTAACTGAGCTCGGGTTGATCCACGAAATAAGTGAACCATCTTCCGAAAAAAAATAAAGTGAATTTAAGCTATTGAAAATGCATTCCAAAAACGAGAACAAATATGAAAGGGTAAAAATTTAGTTCTTATTTGAATGGAAATTTTCGGAAAATTTTTCTCTCAGGATCAAAATAAGAGACATGAATTGATAAAAGGAATGAGACTCGATGAATACAAAGACTATTATGTATATATGTGGCAAAAATTTTGTGTCCAGATCTAAATCAATTCCACTCACTTGAACTGGTGATAAACTTAGACTTCAATACCATATGTAACGTTTTCACTCGGAAATTGGATAACAGGATGCCAACAATATATTCACTTAGGAATATACTGTTTAAAGGCTACCTACGATTACTTTTATGGATATATAAGAATTATTATAAACTACTTTATTTTTTATTTTACATTCGATGCAGCAGCGCTATTAAGATGGGGGTATTACTCTTGAAGTCTACATCAACCATCAAGCAGTGATAGTGATCCAATAATAATGGTGGTTGCTGATCATTTTGCGATGACCATGACAGTAAAGACAGTATGAGTGACCCTCAATAGCAATGTTCCTAGTAATAACCCCCGAAAAGCATCAGTGTTAGTCGACAACAACTGACAAGTGTTTGAACAATGCACAATACTAGTGTTGATCAACAAGTAATGACAAGATAAAGTGAGAGGGCAATGATAGCTAGTGGTAAGTTGGATGCTCTAATCAAAATAATCTCAATAAGAAGTATTTGTGGATATTCATTATGTAATTTTATGAATTCTCACTTGTGGAATGTAGGGGTGCAGGGTTTAGTTAAATCAAAATAACCGACTGAAACCGAACTAAATAAGTGAAACTGAACGAAACCGAAATAATTCGATGAATTTTCAATTTCGACTTGAGTCCCGAAACCGAACCGAACATGTCACACTTATAAAATTTTATTTTCTTGCTTTTCTTTCCTTCTTTTCTAAAAAAAATATTAAAGTTGTAAAAAAATTTAATAAAGGTGTATTTATACATATGAATTAATACAAGTAGTGGGAGAAGAAGTGGTTTTATATATATATATATATATATATATATATATATAATTAGAGTTGGGAGGGATTTATATGAAAAAAAGCAAAAATCTTAATTAAAATAAAACTATAATATTAAATTTTAATAAAATATGTAAGGAAGCTAGGAAGCCACCTGCCGATCTCGATAATGTATTGTATAATAATATATTTATTTTTGTTCTATTTAAATTTCAGAATCTATTATAATTTTTATTTCTTTAATGTCTATAAATTTAAGGTATCAGGTGGTTGAAAGGGATCTTGGATTGGAATCCATCCAAGATCAAAATTGAAAGTGAAATAAATCGGTGTTTTTCTACTCTTTCCTGGACTGCTAATTCCTCTTGAATGTCTTGAGTGTACAGTACAAAATTTTTCTCCTACATTAATATATATAATTCGTGAATATGTTTATAGACAAAAGTAGATAATGGGATCGATGTATCATAAAAGAGGACAATTCTATACATGCTATCGTTCTTGGTATTTATGAAACTTTGTCTTATAAAAAAATTCATTTTATTGAAACAACATTAAGCCATAGGCTATGTTCTGTACATATGGTATATTAATTTATGAAAGAAATAACATTCTTATTCGGAGACTAATGTGTATTTTCATGACATTGTTATGGTGTTATGATGGAAAGAAGATTTGATTGTATTCAAATAAGAAGATACATAATTGACTAGGAATTTTTCTCTTTAGAAAATAACATAGACAATAAAGAAAACAAGGTCAAAAGAAAACAATTAGAAATTTTTCTAATATTGGAGCAATCGACACATTAATTGGGTTCGTAATCCATACAAGTCTAATAAATATTCCACATAATCATATATGTGCATAAATGAATTTTGATAATAAATTTGGCATCATATGAAACATCTTAGGGAGCTTAATGAATTACAGTTTGGTTCTTGATCTAATTTTGAATGAATTACTATGTGTTATGTGTGCTTGATTAGTATGCATTCGTGATTCTTTGCATTGTCATTGGAGGAAGGCGGTGGATGGGGAAAGTTGGTAGAAAAAAAATAATATACATATATACTTGTGTAAATCTATATATAGTGGAGGAAGGCTGCAGCTGTAATAACCCCTTGGCCAAATGGATCAAAAGGTGAGAGAGTAAGAAAATGGTTATTTTTAGAATGACTGGCTGATACATATATATTATGTATATTGAATTTAAATTTTTTAGTGAAAGAAGATTGTACCCGTAATGACATACACGGCCAAATGTGTCAGGTACAGAAGGGTGGGGAAAGAGCAATATAATACAACATAGGGGAAGGTTATGGAGGGGGAGTTGGTTTTCGCATTCATGTATGCGCATGTGATATTGCATACCATAAATGTTTGCCTGTGATACTATTGAGAAATTAAAATGGTATGATATTAGGGAATGATTTAAATGGGTAGATATGTAGTGATATATACATACAAAGGAAAAGTTACGTGAGCTAACGGCAAAACTATAATCATCCAATGATTTTTCTTCAATTTTTTTAATAATTACTATTTCTACCTTTTTAACTTCTTTAAGATTAAATTTCATAAATTTTGGAGTTCTTTTACCCTTTCATCAAGTGCATACAAAATATTTTATTCATTGAAAACCGTTAATTTTGTGTTAACTTGATGGAAGACCAAATCAAAACTAAAACCCAAAAAATTGGGTATGAGTAAACCCTAAGAAGTCAAGATCATAATCCAAAAGAAAATTTTTAAAAAGGATTATTGGAGATATTGGAAATGAACTGCAGTTCAGATAACTTGCGTGAGCTGTCAGTTCATTTCCATCTCTCTCTCTCTCTATATATATATTATAAAAATATAATAATAATAATAACAATGAGAATCCACAAATCCTCATAATAAATAATGTTAGAAAAGATATAGTATCTAAATAATATGGAAAAGATCCCATATCTTGGTTTGGACTTTATTGTTGTGACTTCGTATTCTTATTAGTTCACTACAACCTCATTATTGTACTCCAAATATTCTTTTGAATATCTATAGTATTTCTTATTACTTCATTTGCATATTCCATATGCTATTTATTGGATTCTTTTCTTACTTTACTTATTAGGCTGTGAGCTTATTATATTCTTATAAATTTTAGGTGTTGACAAAAACAAAGGGAAAGGGCTAGCTCAGACTTAAGAGAAACATTTGCTAGCAAGCATGATGAAAGTCTATATAGTTGTATTTTGTTCAAAATGGTAGTGGTATGTACTTAAAGTCAAAGATACAAATATGTATATAGTAACTGCGTGGTTAGCTAAGCCTAGACTCAAACAATGGGTAACTCGAAAACTATCTTTAGGTTATGCTACTATAATATTTTGGTGTGCTTGATATCGAGAAATGAGTTCTCGATGATATTATCTACTTGGGATAGAATGAGAAATGTTATTATTGTTAATATAATTGATGAGTAGGTCGTATGTAGCTGAAACTGCTTTGTATATATTTTGATAGATCAACCAATACAACAGAGATGCTGCTGAAATTTTTAAGAAGTTTGAGGATAAATTGGAACTTGAATTATTAAAACTGGGACTGTTACAGAATGAACTATCTAAAAATTATATATTTATATACAAGTATATACTCATATATAAATACATATTTATATACATACACACACACACATGTATGTATATGCAAGCACACACACGCACACAGACACAGATATGCATGTGTGTGCGCATGCGTGTGTGTATTATAGATAATAAAGACAACACTAATTAGATACCTAGAATAGACATGGTTACTAAAATGATTAAAATTATAATTTTTAAACAAGTTTTATTTAGAAATTTGGTTCCTAACTGAAACAAACTGAGTTCGGTTCCTATTCCTAATTGATTAGAGTCAGTTTTCCCAAAATTGGTAAAACCTAACCAAAAACGACTTATGCTCACCCCTAGTGCAATGGAGGATATCAACCTATCATGAATGAACCATATTTACACGAAATGAGAGAACGTATGACTGTTGAATTCTGATGAGAGAATGAAAATTAACTTTGTATTCTGATGTGTATTTTTAACACGCCCCCGTAGGTTGAAGGCCCATTTTAGGCAGAAATATGAGCTTTATGCAGCGGTATAATTTTTTTCAAAACCCGCAATTAAATGCGCCCTGGGTTACTCTGATACCATGTTGAAAGTCCCTACCACTGCACCAAAACTCCGAAGTTTTATTTAGGGTTGAGAAAAATTATTTTGTATTTTAACACGCCCCCGCTGGTTGAAAGCGCCAAAACTACGAAGTTTTGGTGAGGGTTGAGAATGCCACTGCACCAAAACGTATTTTAACACACCTCCGCAGGTTGAAAGCCTATTTTTGGGTAGAAACCTGGGTTTTACGTAGCGGTATAATTTTTTTAAAACCCGCAATTAAATGCGCGCCCGACATAACTTGAACCTGGATTACTTTGATATCATGTTAAAAGTCCCTTCCACTGTACCAAAACTCTGAAGTTATGGTGAGGGTTGAGAAAAATTATTTTGTATTTTAACAATGACAAATAAAATCTGATATTTCTAACAATAATAAATCACGCTAGCCAAATTTAGAAATCCATGGAAAAATATCTCCTAATTGATTTCTGTATTTGAAATGCATATATATCTCATTAATATATTAGCCACCTCTACTTTCAATTAGCTGCCATCATCGTCGAATTGTCTGGTTGCCACCAACCACAATACTGCCATCAATCACCAACCACCATCATCGATGGTTGTAACTAGTAAAGATCATTGCTGAGAACTCTTAAACTCTTATTTTCAGTTGCTTTGCAAAACGGGTACGTTACCTAAAAGAAAACCTCAAATCTACAAGACCTTGAAGTAAATGTAACTATTGCTACAGATGCATAAATAACATATCAAAAACTAAAAAGATAAAATTATTTACATAAATGGCTGATTACATAATGCGACACACTATTTTTAATACAATAGCAAAAGAATCAAAAGAAGTAATGTAGTACCCAGACAAAAGAAAATATAAATTGATAAGTACAAAGATCTCTAGATAGTGATCTCAGTGTTACTATTTTTTTTTTGTATGAGAGGAAAAACAGGTCTTGTGATGGGGCCAGATCGCTTTCTTCATCTTCTAGACCTAGTTTTAGAACTCACATATTAACTCAGCAAGAAAAATACAAGGGGAAGAGATTGTATTATCATAGTACTCGAAAAATTGATCATGAATATGTTATCTTAGTGTCAGTTATGATAACAAAATCATGAATAATGTAAATAAAAATGTATTTATACCTATGTCAAATGTGCCAAGTATGCAGATTAGATATGTGAAACATATCTTGGTCACAAATCGAGTTAGATATCAGAAATTAGCTTATTTAAGTCGGAAATCACAAAATAGACAGATTAGTAAACTAGATGATATATGAAGCTAGTTAGATGGATTAGTTCGTGCTACCTCCCAATATCGTGTAAGTGTCGATGGATACCCTTAATGCCGCTTTAGATTCATGGCACTGAATCTTGATGCATAATGAAATACTTAAATCAGATTTCATATCATAATGGGTGCTCCATAGGAAACTCAAAATCAGATAGTGGTTCATTTTTATTGGAAACTGTTACAATTAAAATCTCAGTCCCTATATTGAAATCACCTAAAACCTCATATATTATGATTCTTATGCATAAAATAATTTTCTATTAATCCTGCTTTATTCATGTTTTAATACATATGAACCTATCATGAATACATGGCTAACAACATCGAGATAGTTTACTTATTCGTTAATATTAGAGTCGGATATCAGAAATCGAAATTAAGAAATCATAGACTAATTAATAGGTCATATATGGAGAATATACTTCTGCTGAGATGTTACATAATTGAATATTTTTTAGAATAATAGCATCCATTATGTACTACAGGTGTTCATTATCAGAAATATGTGTTATAAGCCATAAGTTATCATATGGTGTGCATTAGATTTCTCCAGTACATGTGTCAAAATTAAGTGACAGGTAAAATTTACTAGAATCACATATGCAGGAGTCTTATACAGTGATTTAGGGTTTTATTTGTACATATCCTATATCTGATTTAGATTGCCTAGGTGTTTGTGCAAAGCAAATCTCATCCAAACTTAATATATAAAATCTTTACCCTTAGAAAGTCACTATTCAATGCATATCCCTACATCAAAACCTAGACTAATAAGTATAATGACTATATTGACTAGTTGTTCCAGTTACTACCAAACGGTGGCTTAGTGCCTGACAATCACCATAATCCTATAGTAATTATAATATTCATCCAAATCTCAAATTCTCTATTAGTTTCTAGTTTTAGACTCTTAGAATCAATTTTATCTATTAATTCCAAGCCCTTGCTTTCCATTAATTAGAAGACAGCGGAAGACAATGAAACTAATTATGCTAGTAAGATAATCACACAGAATTAATTCTTCGAAAAAAAATCCTATTAACATTAGTTGCCATTGGATTACAGGCAGTTCCTAGCCACTAGATAACTATTCTGTGTATTTGATCATCCCTGATTAACTTTCAAGAGCCATTAATTTATACACTATTCTTAATATCATACTATGTAACTGTTAAAATACAAAATGATTTTCCTCAATACTCACCACAAGTTCGAAATTTTGGTGCAGTATAAGGGACTTTCAACATGGTATCTGCGTAAAACCCAAGTTTCTGCCTAAAAATGGACCTTCAATCTGTGGGGGCATGTTAAAATACAAAATAATTTCTCTTAACTCTCACCATAATTTTGGAGTTTTGGTACGGTAGAAGGGACTTTCAATAGTAGCTCATCCAAATCCTTTGTACACAATTATAATCCCAAACACCGACACAATTTTTGGTAAGGATTCAATATAGAGTATTCGGACTCTAAATTCTAATTACAATTTAATTAGGTTACAATGAAGATAGAAGTTTGACTATATTTATTATTGAAGTTAGTAAACTAAACTGTCCTCTCAAATATAATTACATCAGTTCTTGAGCTAGAGGAGTCACTGGCTAGCAATTTTATTCACCAGCTATGATCTTCTTACCTCAGAAGTCTATGAAGTCTCTCTTAAAAGTCAACATTAAGTTCAAGTCTTCGTTTCCACCATCAGAAAACAAGGTGCACTAAAACAAATCTAGCATGAAATCCAAAATTAGAAATCGAATTTGGTATCAAAATGATCCATAATTTAAACAACCCTCAGAATCATCATCATCATCATCATCATCTAGTGAACATTATGTTAAGCTAATCACAACACTAATTACTCATCTAAGCTTTCGGGCAAAATATCTGAAGAACAAAAGAGATCAGACTCTTGGCTGGTGGATTTTGCAGCCAGTTGGCAATCTCTTTAGTTCTGATTGCAGTGAAATTTGGTCCGTTGCCCTAGAATAATATGTAGACCTTTATTATATTCTTAGATCATTAACAAATTATGCACAGAGAAAATTAGTAGCAAATCCTAACTTAGAAACCGACTTCGATATTGATTTTAACATGTTACCTTATTCGGATTCGTCACCTTAAAAGTATATTATGACAATCTACCTATAGGATATTACTCTATACCTCGAAACAAGCTCACAGAATAATTTTAACTAGTATCATAAATCAAATGATCACTAGTGGCCAAGACCGCTACCTATAGCGATGGATATATGTTTGGACACTTGGGGCTCACTGCCCCCAACTTCAAGATAACTCTCTTAACATGGGTCCATGGCCCAATTTTCATAGCAATGGGCTTAGATTCTTAGTTATAATTATTAGACTTAATTGGTTTAATCATTGATAAAACTAGTTAAATCTAGATCCTAGAATTTTTTTTTTTCTAGTCAAACTCACACACACATATTTTTTTGGCAATATTACCCAAATTGAATTCCCACCGGAAAGTCAAACTCAGAATCTTTTGTAAATTGGAGAGGGGTGGTGCCACTTGAATCAGGGCTCATTGGCAACCTAGATCCTAGATGATCGGCGAGTTTGAAACATAGTGCCACCACAAGGTGAATCCCAAACTTCAGGAAGATTTTCTTTTGGAATTATTATCCATCTTTGAGAAGAAAAATTTACCCAATGCATTTCTTGTTTTTCATCGAAGAGAAAAATAAAATTTACTCGAAAGCGTCGCTTGCATGAAGAGTGAGAAAAGATTATCGTTGTTAAAATATAAAATAATTTTCCTCAACCCTCACTACAATTTCGGAGTTTTGGTGCAGTGAAAGGGTCTTTCAACATGGTATCAGAGCAACCCAGGTTCGATTCCTGCTAGACTCGCATTTTAATTGCGGGTTTTAAAAAAAAAATTATACCGCTGCATAAAGCCCATGTTTCTACCTAAAAATATCTTTTAACAATCATATTAAAGTTTCAAAATTACAAAGTCCTCGAGATAGAGAATCAACAGGTTACTTAGTTTTAATTTTTGATATCTTTCTCTTAAATATGATATTGTTGCTTATTTTATTTTTTAAAATTGGATTAACATGTCGCTTAATGATACATTTGAATTCTTTTTTACTATAAATAATTATTGTGATTCCCTTTCGACATTTTATTCGGTCAACAAGGTAGATGTCTAATATTAAATTAAATATATTATTTATGTATTATCATCATTTACTTATTTGATGAAATGTATAAATAAAATTTAGAGTCAAAGTTTAAATAGTTACTAGTTTTTAGCTAGATAAATTACAAAGTCAATTAATTAATTAGTCAATTAGACTAAGACAATATTTAATATTTTTGCACTTTTGATTACCAATAATAAATAATATTTATTTTTTAACTTAAAAGTTTTGTTACTTTTTGTGTAGATTTTGTACTCTAAATGGGAAAATTGTCTACAACTACAATAAATAGGTTTTTAAGAAAATATGCAATTTTTTCAAAAATTGATGTTAAAAATCCACCCATACATAACTCTAATATTGAAGTCTCAATTTTTGAAAGTCCTCTAGCGAACTCTCAAAAAATTGATGTAAACTCTTTAGAACTCGATCCATGATTACGTACTCAGATTCAAAATTATCAAGTTAACCAATGGGATGAAATTTGGCTCTTATATAAAGAAAATGATCAATACTAGCCTACACTCTCATGGTATCCAAAATATGAATCAATATCTCATCCTCACAATTATTAGTCTTCATGGTTCAAATTATTTCCTTTATGACTATAATATTCACTTGCAAAAGATGTAGTATTTTTTTTTTTTTGCCTTGTTTACTTTTTAATAAACCATTTAGCTCTGGGTATTCTAACAAATTGTATTTGTTGTTGATAGATTTAAGAGTTGAAAAACTATTCAAAATTGAAAAAATTATGCTTTTTTTAATCATTTAGGAAAAGATTTATATTCTTTTCATAATGTTGCCGAAAGATCATATAAGAACTTGATAAATCAGTTTCATCATATTCAAAAGGTTATAGAAATATTCACATCTAAACATATTAAAAATAATCAATTCCGACTAAAGTATTAATTGATATAGTGAGATGACCTACATTTAAATATTGTGCTTTTCATGGTCATAATGAAAGTTTTGGTTTTATTAATCATGGAATATTTTTTGAAATATTGAATTTGTTGAGTTCATATAATGATAAGATTACTAAAGTATTAGATAAAGCACCCAAAAATACCTCTTACACATCAATATTAATTCAAAAAGAAATTTGCATATATTTTCTAATTAGATAAAAAAGAAAATTCATAATAAAATTGGAGATTGAATACTTTGTGTAATTACTGATGAAGTTTGTAATTAGTCAAATAAAGAACAAATGGCAATTATATGAAGGTTTGTCTTGGTTTTGTGTGAGAAAGATTTTTTATGTTCGCTCATATTGTAGATACTATGATAGTGACTTTAAAAAATATTCTATATAATATATTACCACACAACAACCTGAATGTTCAAAACATTTGAGGCAGAGTTTACGATGGAGTAAGTAATATACATGGTGAATTTCATGGATTATAAGCTTTGGTTTTGAATGACTGTCCATAAACCTATTATATTCATTATTTTGTACATCAATTATAATTGGCACTAGTAGCAGTTTCGAAAGATGTTATTTCTATTTATTAATTCTTTACTAAATTGACTTCTATATTCAATATTGTTAGTGTTTCACGCAAATAGAATGATAAATTAAAAAAAGCCCAAGCTAGTGGCATTGCATGTATAATCTCAATTGATGAATTGAAGATGAGAAATGAGCTTTATCAAATTGGCACTATGCAACAAGCTGGAGATACTTGTTGAAGCTCTCATTTAAAAGTCAGTTTCAAGCTTGATAAAAATGTTCAATGCAACATATATAGTTTTACTTCTATCCTATATGATGAAACTACTTCTTCTTAATGAGGGGATGCAGACTCCGCATATGAGGCATTGACCTCATTTGAATTTATTTTCATCTTATATATTATGAAAGGAATTATGGAGATTACTTATATACCTTATCAAGCTTTGCAGTCTAAAATCTCAAGAAATTTTAAATGCTATACAAGTTATTCAATCTACTAAAGGACTTACTCAAAAGTTTAGAGATGATAAATGGGATAATTTACTTAGCAATGTTAAATAATTTTATGAGGCACATAATATAGATATCCTATATATGAGTGCTCGATATGCTACTAGATAAGATTGAGCTTGTCTTATAGTATCCCAAATTTCTTGCTATATGTCATTTTTTTTTTGGGCTCAATCATGCTAAATTAGGATTATAATTTGGTCACTGAAATGAATTTCGATGATCGTAATTGAAATCCATAACTTAAACGACATTCTATCCTCACAGTTATTGTTTTTTAATATTAATGATTTTTAATAATTTCTAGGAAACTTTGAAAAATCTTCAAATTTTGCTAATTACAAAATATTAAAATTATTTTAGTTATTTCGGCAATTTATATCTCTCATTCCTGACATCAAAATAATGTACGAAAAATTTTACAATGCTTCTCTCACTGACCTCTATGTTATGTTATTTTTGGAGAATACCGAACGAGACCATAATTGATAAATTATTATGTAAATAAAATAATTAATTAATTATTAAATCTTATCACCTTCCCTTGTCTATGAGACATACGATGTGTCCTCACATTAAAGAAGATGGCATGGGGGGAGATTACGCATAAATTCTTTGAAAAGTAACTTGTAAAATAAGTTTAAATAATTACATAGTTGCCATTATATATATATATATATATATATATATATATATATATATATATATATATATATATATATATATATATATATATATATATATATATATATATATATATATATATATATATATATATATATATATATATATATATATATATATATATATATATATATATATATATATATATATATATATTCACTTCCTCTACAGTTTACTTTTATTTTCTCCCTAAACTTTTTCCACACACCTCACCATTCTCATGCTAAAGCAACAAGCATTGTAGGGGAAAACTGGAGTGATTTCTTTCGAAAAGAAAAAATAATGAAAAGAAATCAAATGGATATAGGTAAGTAACACTCTTTTTTCTCTATTATTTTTCTTTGAGAATTTATTTATTTTGTAATGCTTGTAAACAATTTATTTTATTTTAGGGGTATTTACTGATTTGTCCCTCAAATCTTTATATATTATGATTTAGCCCCCCAAATCTTCATATTTAGGATTTAGTCCCCTAAATCTCCTAAGTTACTACAATTTAGTCCCCTTCCCAAATCCCCCAATTTTTTGACATGATATTACCATTTTACCCCTCCTTATTCATTCTTTTTCTTCCTCCTCTCTTCTCCTTTTCTTCATTATTCCTCCTCTCTTCTCCTTCTCTCTTCCTCCTCTTTTCTCCCAATGAAAAAAAGAGGAGGAAGAGAGAAGGAGGAGAGAGGATGAATAATGAAGAAAATGAGAAGGAGGAATAATGAAGAAAATGAGAAGAGAAGAGGAGAAGATATGAGGAAGAGAAAGAATGAATAAGGAGGGGGTAAAATTGTAATATCAGGTCAAAAATTTGGGGGATTTGGGGAGGGGGACTAAATTGTAGTAACTTAGGAGATTTGGGGGACTAAATCCTAAATATGAAGATTTGGGGGACTAAATCATAATATATAAAAATTTGAGGGACAAACCAGTAAATACCCCTTTATTTTATGATTATACTTGACTTATATTTTAGACTATTAATTTAGTATGCTCTTCTGAAATACTTTTTGTAAAAAAAAAAAATATAATAAATAAATGTATGGAAATTTTTTTTCTTGATATCTGTCTAGACATGAATTACATTAGGATAATTTTCACCAAAATTATCCTCTGACACCACGAGAAAGCATAATATATTTTCACTCTACAATTGTCAAATGTTAATTAAAAATTATTTGAAGCATAAATATATGATCCATTCAATTTCTATACAATTCATCTCTAAGCTTAACCTTCAACAATTGGGCAGTGTTCGTGAATATGTTAATAACTAAATTAATTAATATTTGAGAAGAACATGACTCTATAATTATACTTCGATAGCTCACATGGGAATTTTGTTGGATTAGTAAGTAATAGTCAAATTAGAAGTTGATTAAATAAATGTGATCCATATAATTCGTATAGAGACAATATCTACATATTATATATGCATGATTAGTATATGATAGACACGGTTATGAATATGGTGATATGATAGGAAAATAGAATAATGTGTTATTATGTGTACATGATCCAGTCTAAATTATTAATGATATCATGGTTAATTGAGATAGGCATGTAGATAGAAATGAATGAATCATATCCTGTTATTTTATAAGCCATGTATATCATATACCATGAGCTCGGGGATGGGAAAAAGTATAAAATGGATAAAAATCATAACATATAAGAACTAGTATAATACTAATATCGAGAATCTTTTACTGCAGTGAACTGGGTGATATTTGATCACGGAGTGATAATTAGTGCCCAGTGTGGTATATCTGTTATTATAATATAATACGAGTATGAATGGTAAAACCTAGCGGTATGATAGGGTTCAGTACCAAGTGATTGAGACCGGGACACGGGTATGTATGGACACTCATATAATAATGGAGAATAATATTATTTTAACCATTTATACATCTTCTATAACTAACTTGGATGGTTACTAAGATAGTAGAATACATGATCAAGATACATATAATAATTATTTTGTCATGCTTATTTATTCTTACTTGCGTACATACTTAATTTATATGTTCATGATTAACATTGACATGAGTATGCCCACGTGTACTGATACTCTAGTACTATGTTAGTATACATCTTTCTTTCTTTAAGTGTTATTTATTTGGTTTAATCTCCGAACTAGATCTTGAAGAAGTGGAAGGAGAGCCTACACTGATCGAAAACTGCTTCTTCATTGATTGGGTAGAGCGCCAATAGGAGGAGGATCTAGACTTATAATCTTATATATAATATTCATATTTCTTTTATAAGGTACTATTCATCTTTTGATTCTTTGATGTACATATCTAAAACAATGTGTTATATTCATGTAATTAACCTTATGCTTTATAAATATAACTTCAGTTTCACACATATAATTGTTTATCTATTGTGATAATAGTTGGTTATTTTAAAATTCTATGACTGTTGGGTTATCTAGTAAAATTTTAACTAGTGCCTTCTATTTTAAGGAGTAACTGAAAAGGGAATGTTACAGTCATGAACAAGAATACTTTAGAACTGAGCATCATTATCGAGTGTATATTTCTTATGCAGCAATATATTCCCAATTATAAGAACTAATTACTTTAGTGGGCATGCAACACAACTGCTAATTTTTAGCTCATCATTAAATTCTCTTTATGCATCACAGTATTTCAGAATAAATGATATTCATCAGCTAGCAGAAAAATTTTATTCAAAGACTTTATAGAGTATGATAGAATACATTTGAAAATACAACTTTATAATTACGAACTTGATATGTTTCGACATCCAGACTACAAGAGTTTATCGACTATTTTTGAACTCTGTAATGGTTGGTAATGACCAAAAAGTCAGCATTCTATTCACTTATTTATATAGTGATTGTGACAGGCTTACTCTTAACACTGCTAGGGCTGTGCTAAAAAATTTATCCTTTCACTGCTTGTCCCAAGCCATAATAAAGGAGGAGGGTTGTGATAGTCCTGTGATAACCAGCGTAAAATATTGTCACATGTTATGACATGAGCTAAAAAATGAATCATTTTGGATTCATATAACCTATTCCAAGTACTTGGGATAAAATGCTTAGTTGTTGTTATTGTTGTTATCTCAAACTTACTCTTTCAGTATCTACTATAACTATATAAAGGTCATTTTCAGTCATGAATATCGTTAAAACTAGACTTCGCAACAAGATAGAAGTGACTTTCTTACAAACTTTTTGATTATATATATTGAAAAAAAATTGCTATAAAATTCAACACAAATGCATTTATAAATGATTTTTGAGATCTAAAAGAACATTGTGTTCCTGTTTGATAGATGATTGCGTTAGAGTATTCAAAAAATTATTGTTATATTAATATATTTTTTGAATGAATTGTAGTATGCTTTTATTAATGAGGTGGGAATTATTTGTGTGACAAATCATATTATGCTTTTAATAATACAAGTTGCAACTTTTTTATTGGCCTCTCCCATTTATAATCCTAGTTCCATCCATGACTACTTGGTGATATGATGTTCTCTGATGACC
The DNA here is from genome assembly GCA_036321105.1 of Dracaena cambodiana. Lineage (NCBI taxonomy): Eukaryota > Viridiplantae > Streptophyta > Magnoliopsida > Asparagales > Asparagaceae > Dracaena > Dracaena cambodiana. Next base: position 23,403,842 of record JAYEPQ010000008.1, on the reverse strand, counting down.
GTGAACTTTCCATGATGTAATACCCCAAAATTCGAGCTATCTGTATTGCTTTCTTGAGACCAGTGGTGCCGAATAAATCCACCGAAGTCAATTTTGGACACCGAAATAATTTTCGGTTAACGTAACTTTAAATCCACAAAACCAAATGGCATTCGGTCTTAACGATTATTAGTTTTGTAATATTTAAGATTTTTGGAGATTTTCTTACGAGGCCGAAAAATACTCCCAAAATTACTAATTTAATAATATTAAAATTATCCTTCTAATTACTTCAGAATTTCGGTTCATTTATTCCGGACATCGAAACAACAAACGGATAATTTTGTAGTGTTTGCCTAGTCGAGCATTACGTCCTATATAAATTTGGTAGTATTTGGAGAATGTTACACGAAAGCAAAATTATTAAATTATTAAATAAATAAATAAAATAAATGAGGGCAATGAATAAGTGCTGTGTCGTCGTGATTGAGAAGGGGGTGGCATAAGATTTCAGGAGGTGTCACATGGGGGAAATATTTGATGGGGAGGTGTCATAAGGACGTGAGAAAAAAAATATGTATATATAAGAGAGAAGAAGAAAATTAAACCCTCTCTCACTCTCTTCCCTCTCTTCTCCTCTCGGCCAAAACTAGCAGTAGAGAAGGAAAAGAAAAAATAAAAAGGGAAAGAAAAGAAAAAAAAATCAAACCAAACCGAGAATTCGAACCGAATATTCGAGATCGAACCGAGGCAAGTAACACTACTATTTTTCATTCTTTTTTTTATTTAATTTCTATTTGTATACAGAATTTATTTTGTGAAAATACTTAGTTCACTCTTTGAACTATTGATTAATATTTAGAACTGAACTAGGTCATTTGGTCAATTTTGACATATGTAAATATTGTATTACTTGTTTATTTAAAAAAAAGGAAAAAAAAAAGAAAAAGGGGTAGAAGAAGAAAAGAGAGAAGAAAGAAGGAGAGAAATGAAAATATATTGCATAGGAAAAAAAATTTGTATTTTTGCATGGGAAGCGTATTTTGCATGGAAAAAATGAAAAGAAAAGAAAAGAAAAGCAAAGGAAAGAGGAGAGAAGGGGAGTTTCTAAAGTAGCACACCATTTTTCCTAGTGAGCCCAACTATCAGTGCAGGGCTTTCCTCTGTTAAGTGGGCTCACTAGGAAAAATGGTGTGCTCATTTGGAAACTCCCGGAGAGAAGGGATGGGCTGCAGTAGAGAGAAAAAAAAAAGGGGAAAAAGAAAAAGAAAAGGGAAAAGAAGATCTCGGGCTGGGTTTAAGAAAAGGAGAGAGAGAGGGAAAAGGGAAAAAAATATGTAATGGGCTAGAGCCCATTTCTGTGGGCTGAAAGTAAAGAAAAAGGACAAAAAAATAATTGGGCTTGATGGGCTGGGCCGAAAGGAAAAGAAAAAAATAAAAGAGAAACTCGGCCTGGCCCATCCCAGTACGGAAAAAAATAGTGCAGTGGGCTGGACTTAGGCCGGATAAAAAAAGGGTAAAATACAGTAGGCCTTATTTATAATAATGTAGTAGGCCTAAATAATAAAATGCCTTTGACCTAAATAATGAATGTGCAGTGGGCTTTATAAATAAAATGTAGTGGATCTTAATAAATTAATATGCAATGCATTTAATAGATAAATATACATTATTATTAAATTATGCACTTGGTTCACAAATTGGACTTGGGCTTGGATTCAATTAGAATAATTGAGAGGTAGAAATTATTATTACATGATGTATTTGGTTCCCAAATTTGGTCATTGATTGACATTGAGAATGAAACCAGATTATTAAAATAATTTTAATGATATGCATTGTGATGTAATTGTGCACTAATATATCATGTGTTAATTTATCATAGTACAAGTTATGTGTTTTGATATTACAAGTCATGTATTTTAATATTACAAATCATGTATTATGATGGTGCATGTCATGTACAGTCATGAAAATGCAAGTATGTTATCATGATTTGAAAAACAATTAAAGAAGAGTTATAAAAATTTCATGTGTATAATTCATTATGAATACGGGGACGGGAGAAACTATATGATGGATAAGAGCCTTGTCGTATAAGAATTGATTGTATTATTAGGGCCGGGATTCTTTTACTGCAGTGGCCTGGGTGATTACTGGATCACCAATTGATATTTACCCAGAGTGGTATATCCGTTATTGTAATACAGTATGGAAATTTATTGTAGTGCCTAGCAGCATGTCATGGTTCAGCGCCTTGAATATTGTGGCCGGGTCTCGGGTATGCACGGGCACTTATACGACAATGGAGAATAACACTGTTTTATCCATTAATACAGTTTCTATAATTAAATTGGACGATGACTGAGACCAATAGAATATATGATTAAATAGATAGAATAGTTATTGTCATGTTCATTTATTTATACTTGCCTTCATATTAATTTATATGTTACCTTCATATTAATTTATATGCACACAAACAACACTGACATAAACATGCTCATGCACATTGATATTTCTGTACTATGATAGTACACAATTTCTCTTTTTAAATGTGTTATTTGTTGGGTTTAATCTCCAGGGTTTTGAATCTAGATTTGAAACGTGAATAAGGGGATTCAGCTCCAGTTGAAGACCCGTACTTCGTTGGACAGATCGAGTGACAATAGACAAGCGAAGTATCTCTGGAGAACTTTTGTATATTTTGTTTATATTTCCTTTTGTCTGGGCACTGCTTTTCTCTTTGACTCTTTTGTATTCATATTTAAAGCAGTGTGCCATTTTATATAATGAACTCTTTATATAAATGAAATCATTTCAGTTTCAGACATGTTATTTATTCATCTGATTGTGACAGTAGTTACGGTTATTCCAAGATCTTTTGACTGTTGGGTTGTCTAGTGCAAGTAATAAATAACGTCCTCCGTTTTGGGAAGCAGCTAAAAAACGGGGGCGTTACAGAGTGGTATCAAAGCCTAGGTTTAGATGGAAGACCATATGACTACTGCCACATAAGAGTATGTATATGACTTATTTGTAATAATTGTTTCTTATTTTTTGATACCTATCAAATCTAGTATCGTGCCTATCCTATTATTTTCTATTCGTTTGAGGTATCTATCTTGAATTCTTTTTATTGATTCTTATCTGGTCCGTTGCAGAATAATGTCGACCCGATCTCCTGCGAGTACGAGTACAAGTCCGATAGATGATACGTCTGATCTTAGGAGCCTAGTACAAAGAGTAGCATAGACACAGGAGATCACAGCAATGATATTAGAAAGAATGTTGTAGTCTAAAGAACCAGAAAGGACCAGAATGGTGTCGGACTTCCGGAGACTGAAACCATCAGTATTTTCTGGGACAGAAAGACCACTGAAAGCTGAACAGTGGATTGTAGATATGGAGAATCTTCTAAGGACTTCAAGAATTCCAAAAGAAAATCGAGTAGAGGTAGTGTGTATTAAGTTGACTGATAAAACTAGAACATGGTGGCTTGCTGAAGAAGTAAAGCACAAGGAACCCCTAACCTGGGAGAAGTTTGTGGAAGTATTTCTTACCAGATTCTTTCATGCATCAGCAAGGCATGAAATGAGGAAGAAATTTCCGACACAGTAAGGAGATCAGACTGTAGACGCCTATACTGCAGAGTTCGTGAGGCTCAGTCGACTCGATCCAAACTTGGTAGCTGATGAAGAGGAGCGAGCACATATGTTCCAACAAGGATTGAGGTATCATCTTAGGGAGTATCTAGCAGGTCATAACTATAGGACTTACTCGGAGATGTTTGAAGCAGCGTGTCACCTGGAGCAAGTAGCCAAGGAAAGGAGGCCGGCGACATTTAAAAGACCATTTAATCAGGGAGCAAATTCTTCCCAGATATTTGGAGGCCCTCTGGCAAAGCGACAAGCGGTGGTTAATAAAGAAGGTCCTTTAGTATGCAATTTCTACAATAAGCAGGGGCATGTTCAGAAGCAGTGTATAAGAGATTTGGGGCTATATCTAATATGTGGGTCAGCAGATCATCAGATAACTAATTGTCCAAGAGCACAGTCAGGACAACAACCAGCAGGCGGAGTTCCTTATCAGCCAGTATTGAGACCAGCTGCTGTGGTACCACATAATTGGAGGACTGAAGGACCGAACCAGAAGAGATCCCTGGAGACACAACAACAAGTTTATACCAGAGCCTAAAGAGGAGCAGGATAGAGACAGAGACAGGGACATGTTAGACTAATGAATGCTGAGCAGGCTCAGACCACTGGGGGAGTCTTGGCAGGTACGAATTTAGTTGACAACACACCAGCAACTGCTCTATTTGATTCTGGAGCTTCACACTGTTTTATCTCTATCATGTTTGTTTCCCGCAATTCTATTGATTTTGCAATCTTAACTGCGGGGTGGAACATTAAGACTGGGAACGGGTATATCATGACTAATAAGGAATGTAGGTTATGTCCCTTAGTGATTAAGGGAAGAGAATTTTATGCCAACTTGTTAGTTATCAACGGAGGAGGATATGATGTTTCTTAAGTATAGATTGGTTGAATAGCTTCCATGCGGTGATATATTGTAGGAAAAGAAGGGTAATATTTCAAATTCCTAGTTGTTCGGAGTTTGAATTTATTGGTGGAAGTCAATCTCTAGAACTAGCTAAATCTAAGGTGTTCCCAAAAGGAGGAGTTTTGGAGGCTATGGAAGTAGAAGAAGAAATGATCCCAGTAGTATCATAATTCTTATATATATTTCCTGAAAAAAATACCTGGACTACTATCAGTAAGGGCAGTATAATTTACAATTGATATTATTCCTGGAGCTGAACTCGTTTGTAGGCCACCTTATCGAATGGAAGTTGTAGAGCTAGAAGAAGTTAAAAGACAAGTAGATGAGCTACTAAAGTTGGGTTTTGTGAGACCCAGTGTTTCACTTTGGGGAGCTCCAATATTATTACTAAGAAAGAATGATGGGAGTTAAAGACTGTGTGTGGAGTATAGATGTTTGCATGTAGTAACAATAAAAAACAAATATCCATTACCAAGAATAACTGATCTTTTTGATCAATTGGGTGGAGCAAGGGTATTTTCGAGGATAGATTTTCGTTCTGAATTCTATCAGGTAAGGGTCCGAATAGAAGATATTCCAAAAACTGCATTTAGAACCAAACATGGTCATTATAAATATTTGTTGATGCCATTTGGAGTGACTAATACTCCAGCAGTGTTTATGAATCTGATGAACCATGGTTTTGCTCAGAATCTGGATAAATTTATGGTTGTATTTATTGATGATATATTAATCTACTCCAAGAATAAAAAAGAGCATGCTGAACATTTGAGAACAGTTTGCAAACTCTTAAAGAGCAGAAATTATATGAAAAGCTGAGCAAATGTGAATTTTGGTTGGATAAGGTTGCTTTCTTGGGTCACATAGTTTCAGGAGATGGTGTATCAGCTGATCCTAAGAAGATAAAAGCTATAATGGATTGGCCTGTACCGAAATCAGTGTCGAAGATTCGGAGTTTTCTGGGGTTGGCTGGATATTATAGGCGATTTGTACAATACTTTTCAAAAATCGCGTCTCCTCTAACTAAATTGACTAGGAAAGGAGTGGAATATGTCTGGACGGAGAAATGTAATAAGGCATTTGAGAATTAAAACGGAAACTGACAACAGACCAGTGTTGGCAATTCCAGACAATTCTAGGGAAATAAAGGTATACAGTGATGCTTTAAAACAGGGATTGGGATATGTATTGATACAGAATGGAAGAGTAATTGAGTTTGCATCAAGAGAGTTGAGACCCCATGAGAGAAATTTTCCAACTCATAATTTGGAGTTAGCAGCGGTAATTCATACTTTAAAGATTTGGAGACATTACTTGCTTGGACAGACGATAGATGTATATACTGATCATAAAAGTTTGAAGTATATTTCACTCAAAAAGAACTGAATATGAGGCAGAGACGATGGTTGGAGTTAGTAGCAGATTATGACTTGGAGATTAAATATCATTCAGGGAGGATTAATATTGTGCCAAATGCACTGAGTAGGAAACCTGTAGTGGAGAGATTAACTCAGTAAAAGGAACTTTTAATAAAGATGCAAAGAATGGAATTGGAGGTAATTTTACCAGGAGTGACAACACAATTTATGGAGATACAATTACAGTCACTATTGATAGAGCAGATTAAGCAAACTCAAGTTAGAGATAAAGATTTTCAGACACTAAAGAAGAAAATGGAAGCAGGTAAGAGACCATAAATAAAAATGTACTCAGATGAAGCTATTAGATTCAAGGAAAGATTATGGATGCCAAAAGTGAAAGTAAGAGATAGAGTTTTACAGGAAGCTCATAGATCAACATATTTCATTCATCCTGGGAGCAATAAGATATACAAGGATATGAAAAAGTATTTCTGGTGGCCAGGCATGAAGAAAAAGAGATTGCCAGATATGTATCTAGATGTTCTACTTGCCAGCAAGTGAAGGTTGAGTATAAAAGGACAGCTGGATTGCTCCAACAATTAGGAATACCGGAGTGGAAGTGGGAACAAATATCGATGGACTTTGTTATAGGCTTACCTAGGGGCACTAAGGGCAATAATGCAATTTAGGTAATTGTAGACCAACTGACTAAATCAGCTCATTTCATTCCATTTAGAGTTGGTCAGTCAACTGAAATACTAACCAGAAGATTTATGCAAGAAATAGTGAGATTGCATGGAGTTCCAGCCAGGATTGTGTCAGATCGAGATTCAAGGTTCAGATCACATTATTAGGAGAAATTAATGGATAGTCTGGGAACACATTTGGATTTATTTTTAGCTTACCATTCATAAATAGATGGTCAATCAGAACGGACTATCCAAATACTTGAAGATATGCTTAGGGCATGCGTGTTGGATTTTGGTGGATCTTGGGAAGACTATTTGTATATGGTAGAGTTTTCTTAATAATAGTTATCAGAAGAGTATCAAAATGATACTATTTGAAGCTTTGTATGGGCGAAAATGCAGATCTCCATTATGTTGGGACGACGTTGGAGAACGAAGTATTTTGGGGTCAGAGTTGATTACTCAAGCAACAGCGTAAGTGAAGGTTATCAGAGAACACATGAAGGCGGTACAAGACAAACAAAAGAAATGGGCAGATCAACGTAGAAAATCACTAGAGTTTGAAGTAGGAGATAAAATATTTATTAAGATATTTCCGATGAAGGGTGTGATTAGATTTGGTAAGAAAGGAAAGTTCAATCTAAAATATATCGGGCCATTTGAGATCGTGGAGAGGATTGGAAGTCTTGCCTACCGATTATCATTACCACTAGAGATGGAAACTGTTAATGATGTGTTCCATGTATCACAACTGAGGAAATATTTGGGTGAAGATCACAAAACAGTGGATCTGTCCGAGATAAATTTGAAATCAGACCTAAAGTATGGAAGCATTCCGTAACAATTATCGGCTGACGGGAGAAGGTTCTAAAGAATAAAGTAATACCGTTGGTCCTTGTTTTCTGGGATATACAATTACCAAGAGATTCAACTTGGGAGCTTAAAAGGGATATCATGGCAAAGTACCATACATTTTCTCATGATCAGGTATGTCAATTGAATTTATTTTTTTATATATCAGTAGGTACCCGTGAATACAAGCACGTCGTTTAATTTGGAATTTCGAGACGAAATTCATTTATTAGGTGAGTAGGATGTAATACCCCAAAATTCGAGCTATCTGTATTGCTTTCTTGAGATCAGTGGTGTCGAATAAGTCCACCGAAATCAATTTTGGACACCGAAATAATTTTCGGTTAACGTAACTTTAAATCCACAAATCCAAATGATATTCGGTCTTCGCGATTATTAGTTTTGTAATATTTAGGATTTTTGGAGATTTTTCTTATGAGGCCGAAAAATACTTCCAAAATTGCTAATTTAATAATATTAAAATTATCCTTCTAATTACTTCAGAATTTCGGTTCATTTATTCCGGACATCGAAACAACAAACGGATAATTTTTTAGTGTTTTCCTAGTCAAGTACTACGTCCTACATAAATTTGGTAGTATTTGGAGAATGTTATACGAAACCAACATTATTAAATTATTAAATAGATAAATAAATAAATAAAAATAAAATAAATGAGGTGGTGAATGAGTGCTGTGTTCTCATTATTGAGAAGGGGGTGGTATAAGATTTCAGGAGGTGTCACATGGGGAGAATATTTGTTGGGGAGGTGTCATAAGGATGTGAGAAAAAAAAAAGTATATATAAAAGAGAAGAAGAAAATTAAACCCTCTCTCACTCTCTTCCCTCTCTTCTCCTCTCGGCCAAAACCAACAGTAGAGAAGGAAAAAAAAAAGAAAAAGTGAAAGAAAAGAAAAAAAGATCAAACCAAACCGAGAATTCGAATCGAATATTCGAGATAAAGTAGAGGCAAGTAACACTACTATTTTTTATTCGTTTTTTTTACTTAATTTCTATTTGTATACGGAATTTATTTTGAAAAATACTTAGTTCACATTTGAACTATTGATTGATATTTAGGACTGAATTATGCCATTTGGTCAATTTTGGCATATGTAAATATTGCATTACTTGTTTATTTAAAAAAAGGAAAAAAAAAAAAAAAGAAAAAGGGGTAGAAGAAGAAAAGAGAGAAGAAAGAAGGAGAGAAATGTAAATATATTGCATAGGAAAAAAAATTTGTATTTTTGCATGGAAAAAATGAAAAAAAAAAAAAAGAAAAGAAAAGCAAAGGAAAGAGGAGAGAAGGGATGGGCTGCAGTTGAGAGGGAAAAAAAAAAGGGAAAAAGAAAAAGAAAAGGGAAAAGAAGATTTGGGGCTGGGTTGAAGAAAAGGAGAGAGAGAGAGAGAGGGAAAAGGGAAAAAATGTAATGGGCTAGGGCCCATTTTTGTGGACTGAAAGTAAATAAAAAGAAAAAAAAAAAATTGGGTTTGATGGGCTGGGCCGAAAGGAAAAGAGAAAAAAATAAAAGAGAAACTCGGCCTGGTCCAGCCCAGTACGGGAAAAAATAGTGCAGTAGGCTAGACTTGGGTCGGAGAAAAAAAGTGTAAAATACAGTGGGCCTTATTTATAATAATGTAGTAGGCCTAAATAATAAAATGCAGTAGGCCTAAGTAATGAATGTGCAGTGAGCCTTATAAATAAAATGCAGTGGATCTTAATAACTGAATATGCAAAGCACTTAATAGATAAATATACAGTATTATTAAATTATGCACTTGGTTCACAAATTGAACTTGGGCTTGGATTCTCTTAGGAATAATTGATAGGTAGAAATTATTATTACATGATGTACTTGGTTCCTAAATTAAGTCATTGATTGATATTGATAATGAAACCAGATTATTAAAATAATCTTAATGATATAATTGTGCACTAATATATCATGTGTTAATTTATCATGCTACAAGTCATGTGCTTTGATATTACAAGTCATGTGTTTTAATATTACAAATCATGTGTTATGATAGTACATGTCATGTACAGTCATAAAAATGCAAGTATGTTATCATGAATTAAAAAACAATTAAAGAAGGGTTATAAAATTTTCATGTGTATAATTCATTATGAACACTGGGACGAGAGAAACTATATGATGGATAAGAGCCTTACCATGTAAGAATTGATTGTATTGTTAAGGCCGAGATTTTTTTACTGCAGCGGTCTGGGTGATTACTGGATCACCAATTGATATTTACCCAGAGTGGTATATCCGTTACTGTAATACAGTACGGAAATTGATTGTAGTGCCTAGCGGCATGTTATGGTTCAGTACCATGAATATTGTGGCTGGGTCCCGGGTATGCACGGACACTTATACGATAATGGAGAATAGCGCTATGTTATCAATTAATACAGTTTTTATAATTAAATTGAACGATAACTGAGACCAATAGAATATATGATTAAATAGATAGAATAGTTATTGTCATGTTTATTTATCTATGCATTTATTTATGCTTGCTTTCATGTTAATTTATATGCACACAAACAATACTGACATAAACATACTCACACACACTGATATTCCTGTACTATGATAGTACACAATTTCTCTTTTTAAATGTGTTATTTGCTGAGTTTAATCTCCTGGGTTTTGAACCCAGATTTGGAACGTGAAGAAGGGGATCCAGCTCCAGTTGAAGACCCGTACTTCGTTAGACAGATTGAGTGACAATAGGCAAGCGAAGTACCTCTAGAGAACTTTTGTATATTTTGTTTATATTTCCTTTTGTCTGGGCACTGTTTTTCTTTTTGACTCTTTTGTGTTCATATTTAAAACAGTGTGCCATTTTATATAATGAACTTTTTGTATAAATGAAATCATTTCAGTTTCAGACATGCTATTTATTCATCTGATTGTGCCAGTAGTTATAGTTATTTCAAGATTCTGTAACTGTTGGGTTGTCTAGTACAAGTAATAAGTAACGTCCTCCGTTTTGAGAAGCAGCTGAAAAACGGGAGCGTTACACATAACCTATTTCCATAGTCTAAACGTGAAAATAATTGCAGTAGATAGGCGAAATAATATGACCAAAGAAGAAGAGAAAGAGGAGTGTGACTTACATGGTCGTTAAACTCCAATTCTATTTTGCCTTCACTTGAACAACTTTCTTCTTCACCTGCTGCTACTTAGAGAGAGAAATTAATGGGAGATTTTTAGAGAGAGAGAAGAAGAAGAGAAAAGATAATGAGAACTCCTTTATTTCCTCTTATTTGATTTTTTTAATAGAAAAAACAAAACCATTATAACTGTAATGAGAGGATTTCCACATATCAAAGTTCCAATGTGGTCCCCCACCTACCTTGGGCAGCCAAGTAGAACAATACAGGATGGGAATACATGGGTCAGAGTAGAGATAATGAAATATTATTTTAATTAAGTTCGTGTCTACATTTTGTGATGCTCCTAGAGAATTTCTAAAAAAATGTAAAAAATAGATTGGACTGATATAATTAAGATGTAACTGGCATAATAAGTTTTGAATATGTTGTCTATAAGATAAAAAATGTCAAGAGTATAACCTCTAAATTGGGAACTGGATATTTTTAACTTTCTCATAAAATTACGAGTCAATTACCATAAATTTAGGAAAATAAAAAATAATAATTCTGAACTCAGAATCTCATAAAGAACATTTGAGATTCTAACCCGATCAATACACCGTAATATAATATATAAATATATGTGTCAAGAGAAAATTTCGATTTAAAGCAATCCTTAGATTTACACTACTAAACCTATAGCTATATTGCAATTACAAGGGAGTTCCAATTTGCTTGACAAGCCACTAGGCCTACAAGATAAGGAATATGGGCAATTAACCCCAACTTAAAGAGTGTCTTTGCTATAACTTCTCAGATATTAAGATCTGATGTATAATACAACAAAAAATTATTGAATAGTATAATAGAATCACAATTTGACTGGAAATAGTACAAGCTTGTGAAATTCTTGAATACTATGTAGAAATGAGAGAAATTCTATTAAAGCATTAATATAGGGGAAGATATGGTCCAATATACTTTGGTGAAAAAAAATCTGAATCGTGCGAAAGTCAAACAAGATAGCAGTTAGTTATATATCTTTAAAAATCCCAATCATTTTACAAGTGATTATGTAAATTGTATTCTGATAGGATATCTACTATATGGAAATCTATTGTAAAATTACTAAATTCCATGCTTAGAAAACTTGGAACATTTCTCCGTCGTTCTTGTTGCGGTGATAAAGGGCAGGCGGCACACGAATGTTGTAATGTTCAATATTGCCCTTCACTGGGAATTTCTAAATGCGCATTACTTTCCTCTTAGAGAGCACCATTTTCCCTTATGGTGCTAATCACTTTACTATAGGATGGGGTAATTACTAAGAGCAAATTGGTGCGCATTTAGAATTTTATCCCTTCACTGTCTTAGATTAATTAGAGAACACGATCGTCGTCCTCAATATTACCTTCATGTGACTCGTGAGTGTGCTCATTATTGACTTTCAAGTGTCTCAGATTAGAAAACTCGTCCTCCTGATTACCACCACTCATCCCCTCCCCTCCCTTCCTAGCTAGTCCTCCTCAGCCCTCGTTTCCTTACTGCAACCTAGACGTGGCAATCGGGCCGGGCCTGGCCCGGCCCAGCCCGGCCGCGCCGGCATGGCACGGTTGCCCGGGGTTCGGCCCGGGCTCGGCCCGCCGGCACGGCACGGCCCGTTTTTTTTTAAAAAAAAAAGAAAAGAAAAAAAAAAAGAATCAAGAGATGTAAGAAAAAAACAAATGTTATATTATATATAATCTCATTACATTTACGTAATTACTCTATAAATTTCTTTAGAAATTATACAAAGTCCGAAAAGAGGGGAGAGGACCCTAGCCGTCACCCTCAACTTGTTCTTAATATATTTTCTAAGAGATTTATAAGTTAAAAATTAAAAAAAAATTGAAAATACATGAATATCCTTACAAATTAAATACTTTTAATCAAACTTCATTTTCTTTCAGTAAGCCTAAGATTTCTAGTACATCTTCTTCATTAGTCAAGCCTTATTTTCTGTCTTCTGCGTCGTACCAATTCTTCAAGCAGACACACATCTCCAATGTGTCCGACGCCATTGAGATTTTCAAGTACGTGAGCACTCTACCACCTGCGCTAAAAGCAGACTCCGATGCTACAGTAGACACTGGAGGAGTTAGTAGATCACGGGTCATGTTGGAAAGCACAGGATATGTTTTTTCCTGTGATTTCCACCATGCCAAAATATCAAAGGATCACACTTTTCAGGAGATGTATTATCTTCATAGTTAGCTCTCTCTAAATAATAATGTAATTCATTAAAATATGTACTAATTTATCTTGGCTTTTTTCTGTTAAATAGAGATGATATTATTGGATTACGAATTTCCCTAGTAGATGGTTCTTTTGTAGTTTGTGTTGGCACACCATACATATCTTCATAAGTTTTATACATAATATCTAAACATGTTTTAATATCATTAAGTAAATCCCTCACATTATTTTCATAAGGCATTTGTATAAAATAAATCTATTAATATTTCAAATCCATCTAACTTGCAACGAGGATCCATAACAGTTGCAAAATATAATAAGTATGGAAAATCTTTAAAATATTTATTAAATTTAATTTCCATAGGTCGAACAATACTTTCAAGTATAGAGTGATTTCTACATTCATTAAAAACCGAAGTAATTTCGGTTAAATAATATAATGCAATGTGGGTAGTTGGGTAATAAGTTCCTGACAGTGCTCTAGATGTATCTTCAAATTTGCCTAAAAACTTAGAAATGCAATGCAACTGGTGTCATTCATTATTATCTAAACGATACATTGGTGTCTCCATTTCATTAAAAACATTTATTACATTTTTATGCTGAATAGTTATGTTTAACATTTTATATGTAGAATTCCATCTTGTTCTAACATTTATAGGTACAATTCTAGGTGATATTTTAATATTTTTACATATTTGTTTAAATATTTGTCTTCTTGGCCCACTATCTTTAATAAAAAGTAATGTATACCTAAGATTCATTAGTGAATCATTTACTATTTTTAATCCATCTTGAACGCATAAGTTTAGTATGTGGCAAATACATCTAACGTGGAATAATTTTCCATCTAAAATTGGTTTTGTATAATTTTTAAGAATTCTAATTGCGGCCGTATTTTCAGAACCATTATCCAAAGAAATGGTAAATATTTTATTGTCTATTCCAAAAGCTGAAAATACATTTAACATGGTTTGTGATAAATTTTGTGCATTATGAGGAAAATCAAATACCCTAAACCCTATTATTCTTTTCTGTATGCACCATTCTTGATCTATATAGTGTGCCGTCATGCATAAATAATGAGTCATATTTTTAGCTTCTCAACTATCTGCAGTTATAGCAACTTTAAAAATTAAAAAAGTAAAAATAACTATTAAAGTGTCCCTCTGCTCTTTATATAGTTTGAACATATCAGATGTACATGTTGAACGTGGGACTTTTTTAAATTTGTCAGTAAATGCTGATTTACAAAATCTTTCAAATTTGCGATTTTCCGAAAAGTAAATAATTGTTCGTCATGTATTATAAATCTTGCTAAATGTTATCTTGTTTTAATTGGATCATATTTACGTATACCTAATGATCCACCAAATGTGCTTATTTGTGTTTGATGTGGTACATTTGGTGGGTGATTTTTTTCTACGTGTCTTTTAAGATGACCCGTTTCGCTACCTATAGGAAACGAATAAATTTTATGACATTGTTTACACTTAGCTTTCCTAACATTGTTTTCTGTTATTTTTTCAAAATATTTCCATATGTCCGATCTAACAGCCCTAGTAGATATGGTAGTTTGTGTTTCGGGTATGGTTGTATTAGTTGTTTCTTCCTGAAATATCGAAAATGGTACTTGAGGAGGTTATTCTAAGAGTTGACATAGATTTTGATATTTTTCATCAGTTAAAAATGAAATAAAAGAACCCGTGGCTTGAGAGCAAGAAGCGCCAGACGAGTGTGGATCCATTTTAATAAAATCCAAAAAATAACTAATTAAAATTCTCAAAAAAACTTTAAATTATAAATACCTAGTTAGAGAGATGAAGCTGGAAACCGAAATAGCGAAAAAAACCTTGCTTCAATGAGAAAACTTGCTTGGATCTTATTTGGGAGACTTGCTTGCTTGAGACTTCTTGATCACTTGATTGAAACTTGCTACTTGTTTTGCTTGAGACTTATTGAGAAATAAAGATTTTAGGAGATTTTTTAGAATGAATTTAGTGTATAACAATGATGAATGATAATAGAAGAGATATTGAGGTATTTATAGATAAAGAAAAGGTTTAATTTGTAAAAAAAAAATTACAAAACCCCCCCAATGGCTATTTTGACCGTTGGGGGAGAAATCTACAATTTTTTTTGCAAAAAACCCCCCAACGGCTATAAAAATAGCCGTTGGGAGGCTATTTGCAAACAAAATTTGCAAAAAAACCCTCAAAAATCCCCAATGGCTAATTTTAAAAAAAAAAAAAAATCGGCAGGCGTGCCGGGCCGTGGGCACGGCCGGCCTCGGCCCGGGCACGAGTGCCGTTGGGCACGCCCGGCCCGATAGTCACCCCTACTGCAACCCTCACCACCTAAGTAGCAGCCTGACCATTCAACTCACTGTCCATCTCCTCCTACTCAGTGCAAGGATTATCATTCTCCTCGATCGTCTCACTAACCTTGTAACTTTCGTCGGTCAAATACTTGCTGCTACTTACCCTGCTTCTCTTGCCATCGCATTCCACTGACCAGCTCTACTTCTCGCATCAGTGGTCGTTCTCCACCAGGCATTCACAGAACCCAGTTAGTATATATGTTCAAACCATCTGATGCCACCTATTTCTTGTCTTCACCGGCCCTCCCAATAGCTGCTTCCTCCCCTTAATTTGTCATCCAGGACCACCCTTCTTCAGAGATTCATGATGAATTAAGCAACTTAGGTCTCAGGGGATAAACGATCTGTTAGCACGGCGAACTCTTTGAATTCAATAATTAGATTGTATGGCGTTCTGTTTTTTGCCCATTAAATTTTGTACTAAAACTCGAGCAGATCCTTTGCTCTGTCGTCCGTCCACCGGCTGCATATAGTAACAAGAGAAAGGGTCTTTAGAGACAAGCTTCCCATTGAGTGGGACACTTGGCTTCCAGGGGTGACTCCAACATCACCCATTTCTTTGGTGAATGTAGAAGATCAAAAACAAATTTTTGATGGAATGGATGATTGAATAAAGTTATTCAGGAATTTTGCCTTCTAGAACTACCACTTACTGGTTGTCAATTCAAATGAGCAAACGAGCATGCCTGTCCCTCCTATGCCAACTTTAGGCCAACTTTAGGGAAATTCTAAATGAGCTTTTTTTCTCAGTGAGCACCATCAATCTTTCCATTTTAACTCATTTTCTTAGTGAGCACCAACCCTAACTCCTTTTTCCCTCGCTGTTTGCCTGGTCATTCCCTTCCCCTCGCCTCTCACAGTTCTCCTTATCACCGTGCGATGATAGTCGTTGCATGCCCCCTTCCTCTCTCGCAGTCCGTCGACATGCACAGAAAGAAGAAAGAAGAAGGAGGAATATGAAAGGAAGAAGAAGGGGGTCATGGTGCTCACTAAGGAAAAAGTGAAGGCCATTTTTATAAAAAAAAAAAAAAAAAAATAACAAACTAGTAATTATTTTAAAGTTAGCCATAGTGCTCAACAGGAAAAAAGTGGTGCGCACGTAGAATTTCCCCCAATTTTACCGTTTTCTTTGTTCCAGGCCATGGGATGATATCTTCCAATACTGCCACTGTCAAGGCCCTCAACCGCACTCTCCTCAATCACACTTCACTTACCATCAATACAAATGACTGCCTCCAACAACACAAGCCTTTTCGTTTCGCGATTATGTGGACAGAACCCACTGAACTAACTGTATCTCTCTCTAAGAGATTTGATTGGGTCATGTATAAAGGACCTTTGAATATATAGCTCCCACATCCTCTTCTCTCATGTTAAAGCCCTCCTTGGTACTTCTCCCAACAACCCTATTCATGTAGATCCATCCTAAACCACAATTGAACGCCAATGCAGAGGATGCAGCATGCACAGAAGAAGATGTTAGCCTACTCAACAGTTTGTACACGATCAACATCAGGGTGCTTGCAAATATATTATCTTCCATCATCGACTCCCTTACTGATCCATCACAATCCACCTTTGTCGAGAGTTATAGTTCATTTGATTGTGTTGCAAACGTTCAAGAGATTCTTTCTACTTGTATTTATTCCCGTTGGCTCGAGATCTTCAACAAATTGGATTTTGCTAAAGCGTTTGACATATTAGATTGGAATTTCATTTTCAACTGGATGCTCCACCCTTCATTTTCAATTGTTATTAACAATTCAATGTATCGAGCAAGACACAATTGGCTGGATGCTCCACCCTTCAGGTTCCTATTCTGTAACGCCCCATTTCCCGAAGAGATAGAGAAACGGAGTGCGTTACCGGCGGGCACGTGTAAGTCAACGTGCACGAGGCCTATAAGTATGTAAAAGCAGAAATAAATTGAACTAAATACTAGTTATCTAGCAGGATCTTGGACGTTAGTCTACTGCCATATAAAAGAGAAGATATACATGTCCAAAACAGAAAGCAATAATTAGGTACTGATACAGAAGTTGGAAACTAAGCCCTCAAAAGAGGTATACATACCAAACCCAAAAATACAAAAAGTGGAGGCCTAAGAATCTACTGCTGCTCGGCTTGCTCCAGAAAGTATGGGTCGTGCGATGGCGGATTCTCGCTCACATTTTCAGTATCTTAGCGTGTGGGCGAACTCAGGGTCAAACCCGACAAGTAAAATAATAAGAAGTACGGAGCGTGTAATATAAACAAATAGGTAAGATATGGATATAGATATGAAACTATGCGCATGTGTGGAAAATATTAAATGATCAAGTAATGATATCAAGAAAGAATGTATATGCTATCAAGTATGGAGACTAATGGTGAATAAATAGACTTGTATGGTAGAGAGCATGCAATATGTACTAACAAGTAAAATATGAATTGATGTAAAAAGTATATGCACATGTATGGTGAACTAATTGGTGAAAAAATAGATCTGTATCGTATGTGATCGATATCAAGTACGGAGACTAATACATATCAAGTCTAGGTTAATATCATATTTTATTTTATATTTTGAACTAAGTGGTGAAAAAATGACTCGTATCGTATGTGATCGATATCAACTACGGAGACTAATACATATCAAGTCTAGATTAATATCATATTTTATTTTATATTTTGAACTAAGTGGTGAAGAAATGACTCGTATCGTGAAAATACCCGTGCATACCCGGGACTCGGCCAAGATGCTGGCGCTGAACCAGCCGTGCCGCTAAGCACTCAAGCAGATACCGATTACTGAGTAATCGGTCGTCCCATCAACATTGACTAAACAAGAGATGATGGCTCAGTACCATCCGGGCGCCCCCGCGGATGGGCCCCTATTTCGGTTGCGCAACCTATCCTAAATTTTTCACGATACAATATTTGTCCACCCTTTAGTTCTCCCATAACCCATGATTTCAAGTTATATTACATGTAAATCAATACGGAATATAATAAACTAATCATGTCAAGATTAATACATATACATGTCTAGTAATAAGAAATATGTGGTCCATGTCAAAATCAAGTTAACAGGCAAGTTAGGATCCATGACACCATCAAGACATGTGTATATACTAACAAGGAAAATCCAGAATATTTTTAAGTATCTTGTATGTATATATCGAAGTAAATATGATAGAATGTCAAAATCAAGTTAACAGGCAAGTTAAGATCCATGGCACTATCAAGAAGTGTATGTACTAATAAGAAAAGTCCGGCATAATTTCGTATATGTTGTACAAATAACTAGTATGTATGTGTCAATGCAAGTATGATGGAGTATAGAATGTTAGAATGAATGTTATGAAAATGATCATGTATATAAACTACACATAAATACAAGTATACATATAAATACGTATGTGAGTATTAAGATGTAAAGATATCTAGGATGATCATATATGTGAATCATGCATATACAATTATGCATATAAACACATATAATTTCATGTATGTTATACAAGTTACTAGTATGTATATGTTAAGGCAAGCATGATAGTCATAAAATATTAAAATGTGTTATGCAAATAATGATCATGTATGTAAACCACGCAATACAATTATGCATATAAATACATTAGGCAAGTGGGTACTAAATTTGTAAGGATAGGAATTAAATAGGCTTAACACTTTTATAACAATTAGTTTAACAATATATTGATTTTCTAAATTGTAGTATGATTTCATAGCATGCAAAGTACCAAATTTGTTAAATCTTAGACATGTATATATATATATATATATATATATATATATATATATATATATATATATATATATATATATATATATATATATATATATATATATATAAATATGGATTAGCATAGAAAGAATTATGACCTAACATAATATCTCGTATGAACGAAATATTTTAACAATTTAATGTAGAAACTTATTTATTAGAAATCTTCTTTTTAAAACATGATTATATATATATATATATATATATATATATATATATATATATATATATATATATATATATATATATATATATATATATATATATATATATATATATATATATATATATACACCTATGTTCTAATGGCAAGTGGAAAATGATTTAAAAATCATTGCATTATATATAAAGAACTTATATGGAAAATTCAAATGTATATCCAAACATGATGAATATTCATAAAGGTAGTATTTTTATAATTTAAAAATAAAGCATATAGTTTAACTTTACAACTTGTAGTTTAAGAATGAGATATTATAAATATAATGATAAATTCGATATATAAACATAGGGTAAAGTATAAAAAATCATATTTTTATTTTTCTAGAACAATTATAGAGATTTTTGTATAGAGATATTATGTTTTTAAGTTTTAACAAATCAAGATTCTAAGTTAACCATAAACAATTTGAATTAGAAATAAAATATGAGGGGGGATGTGATTTTACTTGCCTTGATAGGTTAAGAAAGGTAAGCATATTTTGAGGCTAAAGAACTTCTCTTTTTATTCTTTTTCTCCTCTTTTCTTCTTCTTCTCTTGAGTTGGAGTAGAAAAAAAAATAAAAGGAAGAGATGAATGAAGAATAAAAGAGAGAAAACAAATGAAGAATAAAGGAGAGAAAACAAATGAAAGGAGGGGAAGAAAAATATATAAATAAAGGAGAGATATGGGTTAACATGATGGTTTGTCATTCTTGACCAAAGAACAAGTATGGTGAAGGAGGTATGGGTGAATAAAAACAAAATAGGAATAAGACAAATGACTAATAATAATAGATTATTAAACTTATTTAAAGCTATAATTTTAAATTAAACTAATCCAAATAAAATCAAACTTCATCTTTACAAGTCAAAAGAAGGGAGACTAGTAAAAATATGTATAGGACCCACCGGTGATTAAAATAATATTATTTTAAGTAACTATCTTAAAAATTTTAAGAAAATCACAAAAATATAGAAAAATAAGATAAACACAACACATTCAATTTGGGATTAATCTGATATAAAAAATATAAATTATGAGGAAATTAGGTTGTTACATACTACCCTCCTTACAAAAAAATTTCGTCTTCGAAATTTAATTTTTTTTTTACTGATTGGAGTAGTAAGATATCAATCAATTGATAAGAATTTGACTATTGAGAAAATAGTTCCAATCAGAATATAATTGAAAACTAACTTGTCATACTATCTAAACTAGTGAGATAAATAATCAAAGATATATGATAGAAAAAAAATATCATAAGTCTCACTTATTAAGATCCTTGCGAATAGCTACAATAATTGCCTGCAAATCAATTATTGCCACGCCAATAGATAAGACTCATTTTAGCAAAGCATATGATTTTAGTCGAAAATCAATTATGGAGTAGCTCATAAATCCGCTTGCTATAGTTCTAATGAATGACTGTAATTGTTGTCAACTGAGAATAAACCTCTATAATTACCATGTCAACTCAATAGGACTCGAACAACAGAAGTACAAGACTAGGTACATAAAAAATCAAAACATATATATGGTATGGATAAAAGAAGAAGGCAAGATAGAAAATTAACTAATAATAGGATCAAGATAAGATTTCAGATCAAAGAAAAATTTGGACATATTTATATATGGCAGTAGTCCTGAAGACATCCTAAATTAAACTAGAGCTCTGATACCACTCTGTAACGCCCCATTTCCCGGAGAGATATGGAAACGGAGTGCGTTACCGGCGGGCACGTGTAAGTCAACGTGCACGAGGCCTATAGTATGTAAATGCAGAAATGAATTGAACTAAATACTAGTCATCTAGCAGGATCTTGGACGTTAGTCTACTGCCATATAAAATAGAAGATATACATGTCTAAAATAGAAAGCAATAATTAGGTACTGATACAGAAGTTGGAAACTAAGCTCTCAAAAAAGATATACATACCAAACCCAAAAATACAAAAAGTGGAGGCCTATGAATCTACTGCTGCTCGGCCTGCTCCAGAAAGTATGGGTAGTGCGATGGCGGATCCTCGCTCACATCTTCAGTACCTGAGCGTGTGGGGGAACTCAGGGTCAAACCCGGCAAGTAAAATAATAAGAAGTACGGAGCGTGTAATATAAACAAATAGGTAAGATATGGGTATGGATATGAAACTATGCGCATATGTGGAAAATATTAAATGATCAAATAATTATATCAAGAAAGAATGTACAAGCTATCAAGTATGGAGATTAATGGTGAATAAATAGACTTGTATGGTAGGGAGCATGCAATATGTACTAACAAGTAAAATATGAATTGTTGTAAAAAGCATATGCACATGCATGGTGAACTAATTGGTGAAGAAATAAATCTGTATCGTATGTGATCGATATCAAGTACGGAGACTAATACATATCAAGTCTAGGTTAATATCATATTTTATTTTATATTTTGAACTAAGTGGTGAAGAAATGACTCGTATCGTATGTGATCGATATCAAGTACGGAGACTAATACATATCAAGTTTAGATTAATATCATATTTTATTTTATATTTTGAACTAAGTGGCGAAGAAATGACTCGTATCGTGAATGTACCCGTGCATACCCGGAACTCGGCCAAGATGCTGGCGCTGAACCAGCCGTGCCACTAAGCACTCAAGCAGATACCGATTACTGAGTAATCGGTCGTCCCATCAATATGGACTAAACAAGAGATGATGACTCAGTACTATCCGGGCGCCCCCGCGGATGGGCCTCTATTTCGGTTGCGCAATCTATCCTAAACTTTTCACTATACAATATTTTTCCACTCTTTAGTTCTCCCATAACCCATGATTTCAAGTTATATTACATGCAAATCAATCCGGAATATGATAAACTAATCATATCAAGATTAATACGTATACATGTCTAGTAAAAAGGAAGATGTGGTCAATGTCAAAATCAAGTTAACAGGCAAGTTAGGATCCATGGCACCATCAAGACATGTGTATATACTAATAAGGAAAATCCGGAATATTTTCATTTATCTTGTACAAGTAATTAGTATGTATATGTCGAAGTAAATATGATGGAATGTCAAAATCAAGTTAACAGGCAAGTTAAGATCCATGGCACTATCAAGACGTGTATGTACTAATAAGGAAAGCCCGGTATAATTTCGTATATGTTGTACAAGTAACTAGTATGTATGTGTCAATGCAAGTATGATGGAGTATAGAATGTTAGAATGAATGTTATGAAAATGATCATGTATGTAAACTACACATAAATACAAGTATACATATAAATACGTATGTGAGTATTAAGATGTAAAGATACCTAGGATGATCATATATGTGAATCATGCATATACAATTATGTATATAAATACATATAATTTCATGTACGTTGTACAAGTTACTAGTATGTATATGTTAAGGCAAGCATGATAGTCATACAATATTAAAATGTGTTATGCAAATAATGATCATGTATGTAAACCACGCAATACAATTATGCATATAAACACATTAGACAAGTGGGTACTAAATTTGTAAGGTTAGGAATTAAATAGGCTTAACACTTTTATAACAATTAGTTTAACAACATATTGATTTTCTAAATTCTAATATGGTTTCATAGTATGAAAAGTAGCAAATTTGTTAAATCTTAGACATGTATATATATATATATATGTATATATTTAAACATGGATTAGCATAGAAAGAATTATGACCTAACATAATATCTTGTATGAAAGAAATGTTTTAACAATTTAATGTAGAAACTTATTTATTTGAAATCTTCTTTTTAAAACATGATTATGAATATATATATATATATATATATATATATATATATATATATATATATATATATATATATATATATATATATATATATATATATATATATATATATATATATACATACCTATGTTCTAATGGCAAGTGGAAAATGATTTAAAAATCATTGCATTATATATAAAGAACTTATATAGAAAATTTAAAGAACTTCTCTTTTTATTCTTTTTCTTCTCTTTTCTTCTCTTTTCTTCTTCTTCTCTTGAGTTGGAGTAGAAAAAAAATAAAAGGAAGAGATGAATGAAAAATAAATGAGAGAAAACAAATGAAAGGAGGGGAAGAAAAATATATAAATAAAGGAGAGATATGGGGTAATATGATGGTTTGTCATTCTTGACCAAAGGACAAACATGGTGAAGGAGGTATGGGTGAATAAAAACAAAATAGGAATAAGACAAATGACTAATAATAATAGGTTATTAAACTTATTTAAAGTTATAATTTTAAATTAAACTAATCCAAATAAAATCAAACTTTATCTTTACATGTCAAAAGAACGGAGACCAGCAAAAATATTTGTAGGACCCACCGGTGATTAAAATAATATTATTTTAATTAACTATCTTAAAAATTTTAAGAAAATCATAAAAATATAGAAAAATAAGACAAACACAACACATTCATTTTGGGATTAATCTGATATCAAAAATATAAGTTATGATGAAATTAGGTTGTTACATATTCAGTCAAATCCCTCTATGCCTAGCGGTGGTAATGAATGCGTTCGTTCATTAATTTACAAAATTTTGAATTAAAAATAAAAATTTTATTTTTCCAATTCAAAATTTTATATAGGATGGATCGAAATTTTAGCCATTAATAGCATCCATAACCATCCCTATCTATGCCTGGCTTCAACCATCATTGCTCATTATCTATGCCTGGCTTCAACCATCATTGCTCATTCGCTGCCCAACAGCTTCCGGAGATCTCTTGCCCCCCTAGAGGTCAAGATCAGGTCATGGCTCGCTTTCCTCAACAAGTTGCACACGTTGGACATCCTCCTCGTCAACAAACACGTCGGCCGTATCTTCAACTGCCGGCTATGTCAGCTTCTCTTCGAGAAATCCATGACCGCCACTTCTTGGCCTGTCAATATGCTAGACAACCATGGACCTCCAATGACGCCTTCCGTGCTCCTCCTCCGCCCTCATACAGCATCAGTTCCTAGCCCCGCACAATAATTGGGACTCCTTCGTGGTTGTCTGGTGCATCTGGTCCAGAGAAACACCAGAATTTTGGAGTCTCGCTCTTCACCGGCTGAAGCAGTGTCAAAACCAACTTCTACACCAATCTATGGAGGTTTTCATGATGTTTCTCATCCTTTCTTCCAATCTCAGCTAATACCCCCTCCGTAACTCCCCTGGTTTCTTTTTAGTAATATCATTACAAAGCTAGCCTCGACGGTCCTGATTCTCTTCAAGATAGAAAAGAGAAAAATGGAAAGAAAAAGAAGCGAGAATCTGTCGCAAAAATTCCAGAGTTGATAGTGCAGTACAGAATAAATGACAAACAGAACAAGAAGAAATTTGAAGAGTTGCAGACATATTCACTCTTCTAATTCAACTTCTCTTTTGACATTTCACAAAACTCAATCCTCTTTAAAAAGTCTTCACAACAACTTGCTTAGCATACAGAAACTTGAAAAAATTACAACCTATCAAAGACCTCGATTAATTCAAAACCACCCTGTAAAAGAAGAAGAACAGATCATGGAAATAAGGAATCATAGGCAGACACACATACTAAGAGGGGTGTGTATGTAACAAAAGTCGCATTAGTCAAAAGGGTGGGGTGAATCCACTGCCTATCCACAACACGTGGACTTGCCCGCATTTGATGGCTCCTGCCCAGGTACGACTATCTTTGTTCCCTTGAGGAGGCTCGAGTTTCCCCCCGAGTCGGACTCATCATTGGCAACCAGAGCCTTCTTGCTTATAATCCGGTAGATCTCGGTGAGGATGGTCAAGAATGCAGTCTCAACATTTGTTGCTTCGAGGGCGGAAGTCTCCATGAAGAAAAGGTTCTCCCTCTCGGCAAATTCTTTTGCATCTTCAGTAGGGACTGCACGGAGGGTACCAAGATCTGACTTGTTCCCAATAAGCATGATCACAATGTTTTTATCGGCATGGGCTCGTAGCTCTCCTAGCCATCTTGCCACATGATCAAATGACTGGCGCTTGGTCATGTCGTAAACCAGCATTGCTCCCACAGCTCCCCTGTAGTATGCGCTCGTCACTGCTCGGTACCTGGCACCCATCAATAAACCAATGATAGAGAAGTCAACAAGATTAACAGTTCATAACCAGTATGCTAACCATTGGGTATTTTACATATGTTGAGCCAGCCAATAAATCCTTGGTGCCGATACATGTGCTGTATCTGTGGTCACAGCAGTCTGTTGGTGTTCCTACAACAACCACCAGGGCTTGTCCCAGCCGTTTGAAACTGGCTTTATCAATTCCATGCAGCATGGACAGTTCAATCTCGAAACTAAGGGGCGGTTTGGTAGGGTTTGGTAGGGGTTGCAAGTGTGTAAAGTGGGTGATTTCTAACTGTCTTTCCATACAAGTGGGCTTTTCCACTGTTTGGCTGCAGTTCTAATTGCAAAATTTTGCAACTGTAATTGCAATCATTTTACACACTTGGAGCAATTGCAGTTGGAAAAAAAAAAGTGTGTATGACGACTTACACCTCTCATTTGCAAACAGTAATTATATTGTGTAAAAATATGGTACTTCTCATAACTATTAAGAATAAAAAATTAAAATTTGAAAATTTTTGCAACTCAAATTACCACTTACAACTTCCAATCCAAACACAATAATTCAAGTTGCAGCATCTTCTGTTACTGTGTTTCAGTTACAGTAGTACAAATACAAATTGCAACTTACAATACTGTTTGCAAGCAACCAAATAGCCCCTAAGTCCATGTCAGACATGTAGCGAGCATGAAGGTAATTGTGTTGCTATTTCCTGTGCCAATAGTTCAGAATTTTTCTTCAGTGTGTGGTGTTCATTGTTTTTTAGTCTTAGGACACTACAGATGAAGCTTTTCCATTTTTTTAAATTTCTTTAATTATATTAACTTACATTTTGGAAACTGAAACGGAAGATTAATGTGTACTTTAACTGTGGGAATATTAAATTTGGTCTCAATATTCTCCTTCAAAGAAAGCTCCAATTCTCATAAGTTGGCCTCAATATTCTCTCCTTCAAAGTGATAAATTATGGATTGAACCAACATCAAAAGACCAAAATGTCCTATTAATATTGTCTGCTAAATTTGTTTTGTTTTGTTTACTTTCTTGCAAGATTTGCTCTATAATTTTCTTCACCCTTTCACTATTGTGGCTATGGAAGACAAAAAGGAAAGAGCCGTTGGGGGTGAGAGAGATAACAGAGGGCGGGACAGAAAGAAAGGGAAGTGGAGCTGTTAGATAGAAAGGGACATTGAATATGGTAATCATGAGAAGTATCTCTAAGATTTTAGCTACATTGTAATATGTTATCAGTGTGGAAAACAGATTATTAAGGGAATACGGGATCCAATTTATGATATTTGTGTATGTTAATATTGAGATTTACAAGGTTACATATTTAAGATTCTAGGGAAATCAAGAACATAACATGTGAAAGATTAAAGACTATATATAAGTGTGTTAGGGCAATAGGACCCTTGATCTATGAAGCATGGACTCTTCATAGTGGATGCCATGTCTGTATTAGATACGTATTGGATACCGACGACACTTACTTATGTGTATAGAACACATAAAAAACATGCCAAATTTTAAGAATCTAAAAATTTTGCGTGTCGGAACCATGACCACTTGCAAAGTCATATAGATTAAGTATTGGACCGTCTTTCAAAAAGTCATAGAGATTACGTATTGAGCACTATGGAGTCTTATATTGTCTTGAAAAACAATTTATCTTTTGATATGAAAAGGATACTAAGATAATAGACCCTAAATATTTTATAAAGATAGGGTCCAAATAATTTATTAAAGATACCGGTCCATTGGACTGAATTCATTTAATATACTTACTTGATTAGAATTTATATTTTAAATTATTTTAAACAATTTTTTTCTTCCTATTTCAGAAAATATATCTCAATAATTACGAGTTCTGATGTCATATCCATGTCCACACTTTACAGTGTGTGCCATATCCGTATCAGATATGTATTGGATATCGACATCAATACTTACTATTAATAGAACACACCGAAACCATGCCAGATTTTAAAAATCTACAAATTTTGCGTGTCGACACCATGTCTGCTTGCAAAAGTCATATAAATCAAGTGTTGGGCTGTATCCGCTTTCAAAAAGTCATAGAGATTACGTGTTGAGCACTATGAAACCTTATATTGTCTTAAAAGACAATTTATCTTTTGATATGAAAAAAATGCTCAGGTAATAAATCCTAAATGTCTTATAAAGATAGAGTTCAAATAATTTATAAAATATACTGGACCATTGGACTGAATTTGCTTAATATAGTTAATTGATTGGAATTTATGTTTTAAATTATTTTTTCTCCTATTTCAGAAAATATGTCTCAGTAATTTCTAGTTTTGATGCCATATCCATATCCACACTTTATAGTGGATGCCATATCCATATCAGATCCGTATTAGATATCGACATCGACACTCACTAATACATATAAAACACACCGAAACTGTGCCAATTTTTAAGAACCTAAAAATTTTGTATGTCAGCACCATGTCCACTTGCAAAAGTCATATAGATCAAGTGTTGGGCTGTATCACCTTTCAAAAATCATAAAGATTACGTGTTGAGCACTATGGAGGCTTATATTGTCTTAAAAGACAATTTATCTTTTGATATGAAAGAAATGCTAAGGTAATAGATCCTAAATGTCTTATAAAGATAGAGTTCAAATAATTTATACTGAATTCGCTTAATATAGTTACTTGATTGGAATTTATGTTTTAAATTATTTTAAATTTTTTTTTTCTTTCTACTTCAGAAAATGTCTCAATAATTACGAGTTTTGATAAGCATTATATATATCACATGCATAAATACCCGTATATTTATTTCACAATGTGTGTCCACGTATCAACTCTGTCAGTATTGTACTCAAAGATTTATCATTTCACTGCCTCTCCCAAGCCAGGAATGAATGGAGAAGAATTATCAACGTGATCGATCCGGCATGATTCTCTTTTGGTTCATATAGCCTACCTAAGTACTTGGGATAAAAGACGTAATTGTTGTTGTTGTAATGTGTATCCACGTATCCTACTTTCCTAGGATTTGTCATATTCCCGTGTCCATATTGTGTCATATATGTGTCCCATATTCATGTACATGCTTCATAGCTCTTGATCAACTTGAAGCGGGTAATAATAGAATATTATCTTAATTAGATCATATTTCATAAAACCATAAGTTTAAGCTTATAAAGGACTAGGAACAGATGCCTTGAAAGCATAGGAAGCTGGCAACTCTATCAGCAAGCCTGTAGCTAGCAATAAATTTTAGGGTTTAATTCATTTGACCCCCAGTAAGTTGTGGAATCAGTTTCATTCTTGATAATTGGCCATATGAGAAGGAAAATTCTAGAGGCCAAATGAAGATATGTGGGACAAGATCTTGTTATTGTACTGTGCATTTGAACCTTGAGATTATCTGAGAAGCCATGTCATGAATCCACTAATAGTTTAATCCAATCCCTTTACCTTCACCAAAGTTTAACAATATTAATGAAAACTGTTTTGAAAATAGATAGCCATCAAACAAGGCTGTTCTTGGTGTAGTAGTAAAAGAGATTTCTTTTGGCATAAAAAACGCATCAAAAAATAGCCATCAACATTACCAGGAGCAGTAGGTAAGAGATCCGACAATGGGTTGCATCAAGAATTAAATCAAGGATTCAATCCTTGAATTCAGTGGGAAAGATCCCCACAGTTGGCTGCCCACCTGATAATGGGAGTTCAGTAGGAAAGATCCCCGCAATTGGCAGCCCACTCGATACCGGGCCAGGACTATTGTTTTTGCAAACTAGTTGGGACTGTTATTTTGCAGTGGCAAGCAAGTGCGACAGCAGCAGTGGAGGAACAATGCAGTAGGGAGCAATAGCACAGTAGCAGTAACAATAAGCAACAAACAATGCAGCGGTAGCAGTGAAGCAGTAGTAGATATAGCAGTAGAAGATGGTGCAGTTGCGACAAGGGAGAAGGAGAATAAGAAAAAGAAGAAGTTGGCTGTGGCAGGTTTTGTTGATGATCCCTAGAACCTGGATTATTCTGATATCATGTTAAGAAATAACATGATAATTAGATTGATATATAACAACTCCAATTATATAGGATTACAAGTGGGTAGTAGCTTAACCCACAGTCTTAATAACTAACAAACCATCTAATAAACTAATAGATCTAACAAACTAACTTTTTGCATTCACATTCTCTATGTCTACCCATAGCCCGATGTCATCACGAACGTCTATTTCAAAATCAATCCCCTCTTTCATTTTCTCCCTACTTTAAAAATACCCCAATGTCAACCCCAAGCCTATCCTAGTACTTCACTATCCATCACCATCAACCTCAATTACTACTTGAATGAGTGAAATGAGTTGAATCACCTCAAGAATCATTTATTCTCTCCTCAGTTTCATCACAAAACTTTTTATATTTTAGTGATCGCTCCAATTCTCAATTCAAGAATGCAATCACCATTTTCTTGGGATCATTGGAGCTCAATGGAGAGGGAAGGAGCTCGACGGAGATGTTGATACCAATGTTTAAAATAGCGATAACGGTAACGTAACATTTTGCCTTTATTAGGTTATGCCACATATAGCGTAACGCATAACGTAGGTTACGCAATTTACTATTTATTTAATAAAAATAATCTTTATAAATTGAAAAATAAATTAAAAAATTATAAAAAGAATATATATTATTTTGTAATACATAATCTATTCTAAATTTTTATTAAATTTAACAATAATTTTCACATTTATCTTTATAAATTATATTAAGTCCGCAATCATAATTCCAGTCGTCACCTAAATAAAAAAAACAATATCACAATTCTTTATTATTATTGTAATTTATATTTTCAAATATTCAATTTATCTTATTTGTAATTATTGATTTCAATTAAGTTAAAAATTCAATAGAATCAATATATATAATATTTCAGCAACCATATAGAAACTACAACAAGCGAATAAGGAACAACAACAACAACAACAACTAAGCCTTTTATCCCAAGTATTTGGGGTAGGCTACATGAACCAAAAAAACAATCACGCCGGATCGATCACTTTGATATTTCTTTTCCATTCATTTCTATCAAATAATATCTTCTTATTTAAACCTCTAAACTCATATCTTTGCGTATCACCTCTATCCATGTTTTCTTCAGTTTTTCCTTCGTTCTTTTAACTTGTCCTACATTGATAAACTCCCCTCTTCGAATTGGTGCACTTATAAACCTACGTTGCACATGACCAAACCAGCATAAGTAATTTTCTTACATCTTCTCATCGATGAGAGTTACACCTATCTTAGCAAGAATATCTTCATTTCTTACTTTATCTCTCCTAGTGTTGCCGCACATCCAACGGAGCATGCACATCTCTGCCACATTTATTTTCTGTAAAAGACATTTCTTTGTAACCCAACATTCCGTGCCATATAATAAAATTGGCCTAATAGCAGTCCTATAAAATTTTTCTTTCAATCTTAACGGAATGTTACGGTCGCATAAAACTCCCGTTGCCTCCTCCATTTCAACCAACCAGTTTGTATCCGATGGTTAACATTATTATCGATCTCTCCATCATTCTGAATAATAGAACCCAAATATCTAAACTAATTGCTCATTTGTATCTCTTGCCTATCTAGTTTTACAACATTATAGTTTATGGTCCGTCGTTTACTAAATTTACACTCCATATATTCTGTGTTAAACCTACTCAATTTAAAACCTCTAAATTCTAATATATCCTCCATAACTCTAACTTGGCATTTACCTCTTCTCTTATTTCATCAATTAAGACAATATCATCAGTAAATAGCATACACCAAGGTATCTCATCCTGAATGGTTTTAGTAAGCTCATCATCATTATAACAAATAAAAATGGGCTCAATGCAGATTCTTGATGTAATCCAATTGTGATAGAAAAATCACTTGTTAAACCACTACTGACATTGGCCACTACTCCATCATACATATCCTTAATTATGTCGATATACTTGATATTATGTCGATATACTTGATGGGAACTCTTTTCTTCATCAGTGTCCACCAAAGTATTTTTCGTGGAACTTTATCATAGGCTTTCTCTAAGTCAATAAATACCATATGCAAATCTCTATTTCTCTCTTGGAATCGCTCTATAAGTTGACGAAGTAAATGAATAGTTTCTGTCGTTGATCGCCTCGGCATAAATCCAAACTGGTTCTCCGATATTTTAACAATTTGTCGCAATCTATGTTCAATTACCCTTTCCCAAAGTTTCATAGTGTGACACATGAGTTTTATTCCCCGATAATTAGAACAATTCTGAATATCGCCCTTATTTTTATACAGAGATACTAGGGTACTCTTCCTTCATTCATTTAGAATTTTCTTAATTTGTCAAATCTTGTTAAAAAGATCTGTTAGCCACCTCACACCAATCTCTCCTAAGTACCTCCATACCTCTATAGGAATCTCATCTGGACCAACAGTTTTTCTTGATTTCATCTTCTTCAAAGGCTCTTTTACTTCAGGCTCTTTGATTCTGTGCATAAAACTACAATTCATATTCTCACATTGAATAGTAAGATCTCCCAAATCTTGAGCAAAACTACCATTATATAATCTATCAAAATAATCTTTCCATCTTTCTTTAATCTCTTTGTCTCGAACTAGAACCGTCTGATCCTCATTTTTAATACACTTTACAGTACATAAGTTTTTAGACTTTCTCTCTTATTCGAGCAATTATATATATATCCTTTTCTGTCTCTTTATTATCTAACTTCTCGTATACTTATTTATATAATTTAGTTTTTGCATCCCGAACAACTTTCTTAGTCTCCTTCTTTACTAGTTTATACTTCTTAAAATTTATTCCATTATTATTATTATTATTATTCTTCAAATCTCTATAAAGGTCTCGCTTGATCTTAATAGTATTTTTTACCTCTTCATTCCACTATAATGTATCCTTACATGGTGGAGCACCGCCTCTCGACTCACCGATTATATTTTTAGCTATCCTTTTAATGCAGCTAGCCATTTTATTCCATATTACATTAGGATCATCATGGTCCCTCCAATATGCTTCTTGTACTACTCTATCTATAAAAACTTTTTGATTACTTTCTAATCGCCACCACTTAATCTTAAGATCTAATTTACACTTAATTTTTCTAAGTTTCTATCTAATCTGAATATCTAAAACTAAGAGTCTATATTGGGTAACTACACTCTCACCTGACACTAACTTACAATCGATACAACTAACTCTATCTACCCTCCTACTTAAAAAGAAATCTATTTGGCTTGTATTCGATCCACTTTTAAAAGTAACTAAGGGAGAAACTCTCTTTTTAAACTAAGTATTCACTAAAATTAAATCATAAGACAAAGCAAAATCTAAAATTGAGTTACCTGCTTCAGTTATTGCTCCAAAACCAAATCTTCCATGTACATTATCAAAACCATTACGACTAGTTTCTACATGCCCATTGAGATTACCACCAATACATAATTTTTCTCTAACGGGTATTACTTATACTATCTCATCTAGATCCTCCCAAAATTGATATTTACTAGATTCATAAAATCCTACTTGTGGTGCATAGGCACTAATGACATTAAAAATCTCTCCACCTAAAATAAATTTAACTAATAAAATTCTATCACCCTTCCTCCTAACCTCCACACATCCCTAAGTAATTGCTTATCTATGATCACATCTATCCCATTACGATTTCTATCTCTACCCGTATACCAAAGTTTATAACCCAAAAACTCTATGACTTTACCTTTCTCACCTACCCACTTAGTCTCCTGCACGTACAAAATATTAACCCTCCTTCTAATCATAGTATCAACTAACTCTGCTAATTTACCTGTAAAGGAACCTATATTTCATGATACCAACCGAAATTTATGTTTATGAACTAACTTTTTTACCCCCACCTGCTCATTAAGATGTGAAAATCCTCTTATATTTGACACCACATCCGGACGCCGACGTGGCACGTCGCTTCTGGCCGACGACCTAGCAACCCTCACACATTTTTCACTACACCCGGGCTCCAATATAGCGCATCGCTCAGTAGGGAACGTCCCAACGAAATTCATATTTGGCTCATTTCATACAATATTTTATATTGGCTGTCACTGGTCTACCACAACGCTCCTCCTTTATCCTGCCTTGGAACAGGCAGTGCATAACACTGGCGGAGTTAACAAGCGAATAAAGAAATAATTGCTAATTAGCAAGTTAGTAATTTCATAAGCAATCAAACAAGCCAAATCAAGTACTACAATTTCAGTAATTCGCTAATAATCAAAATAAAAAGCAACAAAAATATAGATATTCTTAAAAAATAATAGTAAATAACGTAACATAACATAATTTAACGTAACGTTACGTAATATAATGTAACATAACATAAAAAAAATGTATTGTTACGGTGCACTGAGTTATTTTCAGTTGTTACGTAGCGCTGGAGTTCCGTTAGGTCTGAGTTATTTTCAGTTGTTACGTAGCGCTGGAGTTCCGTTAGGTTACGTAATGCAATATAACGAGTTTCATAATGCATTATTTTCAACATTGGTTGTTACATGGCCAAAGCTAGCTAGGACTCGTCACAATCCCACTGACTACCTAATCAATTGTTGGGTCTCTCACGAAGGTCAAACTCAATTGTCTTGGTTGAATGGCTGCCACCGATCCATGGAGTCTCCATAAACCTTTTGCAACTAATATCATATTGTCCTCAACATGTCAAAATCATTTTTCTTCCCAGAAGTTACGATATTATGGTATGACAACTTTAAACATGAATATGAAACCTATCAATCAACAAAGTAGAGGTACAGTTTTAGCCTTAGAATTATTTCAGTTTTATATCAGTAAGTACTAAATTTCATGAATTAAATGGGAATTAGGTAAGGTGAGGATCGCAGATAAAGAATACAAGACAATAAATTAAAAGTGTCTTGCATATGAAATTGATCAATTTGCAAAGGTGATGACAATAACTTATTTTAAGAATATTTCATATGAATTTCTGCATGCTAATTAAGAGGATAAATCTTAGGCAAGTATGAATTTGTGTATGTTTTAGTGAATAATAAGCACTGAATGATTTTGTGTATATCGATAAAGGCAAAAGTAACATTTCCTTTACTGATCAAATTGAAATTGAAAATTTAGAAATCCTTTATATTTCAAGATGAGAAAAAAAAAATTAAGCTTTGATTGTGAAAGAACTTATCGTGGTACATAAAGTATATTGTGGTATGGATTGTTATGATAAGGAATTAAGTAGTTTCATAGCTCATGTAAAGGAATCATGAAATGATGATAAGATGGAGAATGTGATTGGGAGATTTTGTAAGGAAGGGATTTGTAACATTGATTTTAAGTAACAAGCATTAACACTAGCCAGATGACCAAAGCTATCATTATAGTATATCTTATATGAGTTGAACTAGGAATGCATAATTAACGGGTATATGGTTGATCTGGTCGAGAATTATGTGATTATGAAGAATTAATAATCTTTGTTGATTAGGAATGAAGTATACAAATTATGAGCAAGCATTTTGTGTGTTATAAAAGAGGGGAAAAAAAAGGTAAAAACAAGAATTAGATGTAAACTGGATGTATACATCATGAGTAAGATTCTACAGAATACTAATCATGTTCATGGTTGTAAGGTGTGGTGTACAAATTATATAGTGACATGTGGGCATCTTTTTTCCTACGAGTTATTTATATATGGTAGTTATGAGCAATTGGTTATGCTTATTCATACTACTAGTAGGAAAGAGCAAAATTGGGTCGTATGAAGTTAGAGTTGTAATTACTTTTGTGCCATAATTATTTTTAAAATATAAATACAAGTAATATTTAAGAAAGCACTGGGTGAATATAGACACCCAGGGTGGCACCTAGTGCCTAAGTTTGCCTAGGCATTCACTTAGGTCATATAAACTCTTGCGTAATCCCTGTCACACTTAAGCGGTCATCCAGATGACCACCCACTTTTTACAAGACTCTCGTTATGTCTCTTCATAGAATTATATGAATGAAACATGTACGTTATCATGACGAATCACTTGTATGATATTACGATGAATTGTTTCACCTTTATTTATCTTTTACACCAAACTATTTAACCCTTACGTTTTAATAACGACGAAAATAAATGTTCATATTATTGTTCTTTTTTTAACTTATAATCACTTAATCCTCGTTAAGTTAGGCAATCCACTATCGATGTGATTGCAATGTAAATTGTAGCTAGGAATAAGAACCAAGATGTCTGCCTATCATTTGCATAGGCCGCAACGGCTCCCACTTAATCTAAATACCTTAAAAGTTGCCCTGCCTAAGTGGCCGCCTAGGCAACCACCTAGATTGCTTATTGCAAGATTGATGAGGGGTTATGCTTCTTCATAGAATTATATGCATGAATTTTGTCCTGCAATAGTTGATACCTAAAACACAGTAAGTTATACAAATCATATGTTGTAGAAATATTCATATGCAAGTTATGTAAGAATATTTTTTTTGTGATAGATATATCTATGTGACGCTTGCAAGTGCTATGTGATAGTCTCCATATCTCCTCCAGTAAGTAGTATTGTTTATCGTACATAAAGCTGGATAGGCCTTTGTTAATACCAAAAGGTATTAGTGGCTATAATCCATCCTAAATGGAAATGTGTATTTGTGAACTAAGATTCAGGTGCAATACATGACCCAAATTAATGAATAGTGCTCATACATCCATTTTACGATCCTCAGTTCTTCCCTCACCTAATGGTTATACTGAGAATGAAAACTCATGTCATCGGTAAAGAAATCAATGTAAATTGTTAATATAAATATAACATAGTAAATAACAAATAAAGGTAGCAATCAGCAGTTTCCAGAAGAATGCAGTGCATCCACTGAAGCAGATGGTAGGCAGTAGAGAACTACTTTTGTAGTGAAAGGGAGGACAAGCAAGGAGTTTGATGACAACAACGATGATGACAACGAGGATAACATCTTTATCCCCAACTTTAACTGTTGGGTTTGCCTATTGGCCATACTGGTTAACTAGACAATTGCAGTTAATATTATAATAATGATACAATGGCAGAAATGAAAAGTAAACACCCATGACAATTGTCAGCGAATCAGCGACAAGCCAATACTCAAACACACTGACAAGCTACAATATCTGTGCCTAAGCTACAAGTGAGTATGAATGCTAACATACAATTCCACAGGATGGAGTCCAATTCCTCTGTACAAAATAAAAAGAGATATGAACTAGGTACAGGAATTAAACAGAGAGAGGGAGGTGGGAGAACAGGTCTATAAGCTAAGATGAATGAAGGATGAAACCCAAGCTTATCCACAGTCAAAAGGATAAACAAATTAAATTAAATCCAGGTATAAAGCACCTGAGTAGCTTAAATATATAGAACTAAATATGATCTAGACAAAAAAAAAGTATTTTTTGATGGATATCAATGAGAGAGTCTCTTTCTTCATTTGAATCCATCTCCTTTACAGTTGTCATGGCCGCCCAATTCCATGCCTTCTAGGATTGCCATGTATCCTTAGTTATTAACCGCTCAAGTAAGTCTTGCATGCAAGCATCCTACTATTTCCTCCTAAACTTGAGAAGATTTGCCTTATCCATAAATCAAGCTCGAGCTCAACAAGTATGGTGAGAAGTTGTCCAAATAATAAGAATACATAAAATATTTCCTTAATTTGTTTTATTTAATTTCGAGAACGAAATTATTTTTTTCAGGGGGGGGGTAGAATATAACAACCCTCCATTTTTTTTATAGTAATAAAATATTAAATAAACAAACAAAATGATAAATATGACTCTTCATTTTTAAACATTTCATCAACTCTCAAACTTTTTATATTCTCAACTCATTATTCATTCATTTCTCTAACTCATATCTTTTCATCTTCTCCATTAATTATCTATATTAAATATCCAATTTAATTTTCTTAACTCTTTAAATTCTATAACTCCTCAAACCTTTTAGATTCTATAACTCTCTAAGTCATTCACATTCTGTAACTCCTAAATGACTCCTCAAACTTTTTAGATTCTATAACTCTCTAAACTCTTCATATTCTGTAACTCCTAAATCCAATCCTATATAAACCCCTAACTCAAAACACATTCCACTCATTCTAAAAATCATTCTCTAACATTCTAATATCTCTTTCTCATCTCGTCCGAGCCACCTTCAAAACACCGCAGGAGCCACCACCAAAACTGTCACCACTTCACCGGAGAGGTATCTCCTTCCATCTCTTTCCACATTTTATATTCTCACATTTTGACAAGAGATTAGATATTATATTTCTTTTTCTTCTTGAATTAAATTATTTTAAATGAATCATAGGTTAGTTTCTCTACTACTCAATAAACCTAATAACCTAAAAAGAACATCCATTATCTTATAAACCCAATAAAATGAACCCAAACCTATTTCCTAATTTCAGACCTGCTTAATACTAAAATCAATTTTTGAGTATGTTATAAATATTAGAAAAATCCCTAAAAATCATCTAAATTCATATTAATATGTTTTTAATATTCTTATTAGAAAAATCCCTAAAAATCATCTAAATTCATATTAATATGTTTTTAATATTCTTAGAATATTTTTAATGTGTAGATTACTCCATTGAGCGATATCGGAAAACAAAATCCAGGTGAGTTCATTTTTTGACTCACTAATCATGCTATTTTATATGCATGTTGTTTTAATCATGTTATTTATTTTGTGTAAATTGATTTGTTATTCTGTAGGAATTTATCAATTACTTATTATGTTTTTTGTCATCAAAAATCTATTGTCAATTGTCATTAAATTTAAATTACATAGTATAGTTAGATTTTAGAATAAACATATATACAAATTTGATAAATCATATAAAAGTTATATTCACGGAAAAATACTGTTTGTGATATCATTTTGTATCGGTGTCTAGAAAAGTTGTCTTGTATACTGGTTCTCTAATTAAGGAACGTGCAATGCACGGAAAACCTCCCAGCATCCATATAATTGCCTGGCCGATATCTCTATGATGTCTCAAATCAGTGACTCTTAAATATAGCTAATTGTGATTTATTGAATAAAGTATAAACTGAACAGACTCTATAAATCATGTTGTTAACAAATTAAGAAAAATCCAATTGAAATATTGTATATGATATAATCAATATACTGTACTATACCTAAATTACACTGGGTTGGGGGAGAAACTGAATGATGAAAATATACTCTGTTTCGGTTGTAAACTTGTTAAGTTGTACAACTGAATATTTCGCACACCATGGGTGCGTGATGATTTGCTGGATCATACCTGACTATAATTCTTTTTTGCCTAATGGCATGTCCGACTCAGCACCGGACAATCCTGTGACCATTTCCTGGGTCTGTACAGGAAACAATCGAAACAGTAGTATCCCATTAATTAGCTTTTCCAATTACATGACATCCTAGACAAAAATACCTCTGTTATAAAGTTAACTTCATTAAAATGACAATAAAATAACCTAAATTAATTGACATTATTATTGCAGACATTTCATTCCATATTTTCTAAAACTTTTATTATTATGTCTGAACATAACAGTTATATTTCACAATTTTTCTGCTTATTTTATTTTAGTTGCAATCTGACGATCTGGGTGTGCATGCCCAGATTTACCGAGGGACATACCAAAACTGACGCAGGATCTGGTGTATTTTAAACATCATATTGAAACTCCATAACGGATTAGAGATTCCCTTCTTCCTTTTGTTTAATTTTATTATATTTTGTTTCAATTGTATCTAAACTTCATTCCAATAAATGAAAAGTCAAACTTTTGTTGAATTTTTCTATCGTAATTGCTGAGTATTATTGTGGCAAATTTATTGAGACTTTAGCATATTCAAACTGAATATGTTGCCGGTACCTGTTACACGTGCTTGTATACCGTATATCGGGAGCGGGGCGTGACAGCTTAAATATATAGAACTAAATATGATCTAGACAAAAAAAAAGTATTTTTCGATGGATATCAATGAGAGAGTCTCTTTCTTCATTTGAATCCATCTCCTTTACAGTTGTCATGGCCGCCCAATTCCATGCCTTCTAGGATTGCCATGTATCCTTAGTTATTAACCGCTCAAGTAAGTCTTGCATGCAAGCATCCTACTATTTCCTTAACAATAAAACGAAATGAAACCACTTGTAACGATCCATGCTACGTATATTTCTCCATATTGTATTAATTTAAAAATAATTTTTCAAAGTAATCATTGCCCGTAAATGGAAGTCAGGACTTTGAAGGGACATGTAACTTCATATTTCATTTCGCTCATTTCTGAATTAAATCTGATCACTGGAACTATTATCTCAGTTCCTTAGTAAATCCTCGTTTCTTTTCTGACAACAATTTTTGACTTATATCATCTTGCCAAACTGTTACTGCATTCTGTTTTCTATATAATCTTTGCTGGATTAGGCTGAATTATTCACATCACCTTGTGGAAATAAAGTCGAACTCTTGCCAAACTGTAACTAATCATGAAAGTATTAGACATACTAAGCATTTGCAGATCCTATACGATACAGCTTTGAAGAAACAAAGATATTAAAATTAGTTATATTAAAAAATGCCAGACAAAACCATGTGTAACCACCCCTGACACATTTTTCTTCATGTGGCGTGCAAAATAAAAGTAATTAGCCTTTTGTGATACAATGAAAAATAATTATATTTAAAATAAATGCTACTTTGAGAAATATTTTTTGCACTGTGGCATTAGGTTACAGATGGTTTCAGCAACTGCATTCAATGAAGTAGTGGGATGATTGCAAATAAGGCAATGGGTTGTTCCTAATTGTCATGAATAAGTGGTGTGATCCTTCAAGGCATGGAATTGGGCAACTTATGAAGCATCAACTAAGACATGGGACACGGATACGATAAGACACAGACATGGGGACATGGTAAACAATAAAAAAAGTGGGACATGAGGACATGGCGACATAATATGCACGTATTTATGTATGTATAATATATAATATGCATCAAAATTCATAATCATTAAGATATGTTTTTCTGAAGTTGAAAGAAGAAAAAAAAATTAATGGTTTAAAATATATATTTTAATTAAGTAATTATATTAAACATAAGAATCCGAATTCAATCTAATGGAGTGGTACCATGAATAAAATATTTGAAACCTCTATATTTGTTTGGCACTTGGGACATATTAATTTAGTATCATTTTATATCAAAAGAATTTTTAAATTACATTCTTAGGCGATATATGATTTCATCGTGCTCAGTTCGCAGTCCCTATGACTTTTCAAAAGCTCACATGATTTTTACGACTCTCTGAAAGTAGATATGGCTCCAATAAGTAAGTTTTTGGGTCCTTAAAGTCCTACATGCTTTGGTGCATCCGATACGTATCAGTGTCATACAAGTGTTAGTATACAATACGAATCTAATATGCAGGCGTCTGCACCTCATAGAAGGCAACTATCAGGCTTGATAGCATTTGTAATTCCATAATCAAGCTTGAAGATAAAAGTAGCTATACAGAGGCTTTCATTTGCAGATTTATCTGCTTCTCCCTTTTAGCCATGTGTAAGTTTTGGTGCCTTCCTCCTTCATCCAAGCTTATATATCTTCTCACACTTCACTCTTCTCATTGTTTTTATTCTGTGTTACCGTATTACCAGGGCCCAATAAAACTATGTAGAAGGGCTCATACTACCCTAAATTAGTCAAATCCGTCAGGTAACCTTTATTGTATCTTGAATGGAAAGTATATGAAAACAAAAATTACAAACCATTAGGCATTCTGCACTGTATTATTTGTTTGTCAATAATTTCTTTGAATCATTCTTTATTATTTTGTGATGGTTTAGGCAAACAAATCAGCAATCTCGATGGGAACTATACATTAGTAAGATGCCACCAATAAAAATTATCAAAATGAATGATGATTAAATTAGCAAATTATAGATGGTAAAAAAAAACCATCAATAAAGACAGATGTCAAAGGCAATATGGAATTGTCGTTCACATAATTCAAGATAGGCATGTTGATTGTCCCCCTGGACATTGAGAAGAATGAGACTGAAATGAAAGAATAGCCAATTTAGCTTCTCAACGTAGTTGAAATGATCAAATTAGGTGTTGATTCTGTTGAATATAAGTTTTATCTATTGCCTGCAATTTCTGTTTTTGCTTCACATACTCTATTACTGAAAGTATATTATGGTGGAGTTTTAAGTATTTTACCATCAGTCATTCTTTTTTTTTTTTCCTTTTATATTCCAACCATTCACATGTATTTCACTCAATACATCCCCTTTACAATTGGTATAGCATATGAATTACCTAAAGTTATTTGACATTATCATACTGCATATCAACATTTAGTCCAGAAAACATTTACAATACATTCAATCCTGTAAAATTGGTCTTGTAAGTAAATGGCCAAGAATAATTGGATGTGTTGCCAATGACATATTCTGCATCGGCATTTAGTACTGCGTACTTCTATAATATGTTCAGAGTCTTCAGACCTTTAAAGTTTAAACTGGCCTTCTATATGAGTTGGCCAAAAGCCATATAATATCACAAAGTGAATCAGTATTTAGTTCGCATACTTCTAAGTATAGATACATTTAGAATGGGATGATATCAGTATTTTAAATATTAGTTGTAGTTGATATATCGGACGGAAAAATTGCATAACGGATATTGGTTATCGTGGATAAATAAGAGATATTTAGCAAATATAGGATATCAGTA
Source organism: Dracaena cambodiana (assembly GCA_036321105.1). Lineage (NCBI taxonomy): Eukaryota > Viridiplantae > Streptophyta > Magnoliopsida > Asparagales > Asparagaceae > Dracaena > Dracaena cambodiana. Next base: position 23,361,783 of record JAYEPQ010000008.1, on the reverse strand, counting down.
ACAGACTATAAATATACTTGTCCACATGTCCTAAGTCGCAAATGAATAAGATAATATATGCATACAAAATGTAAAACTATATAAAATATCATATAATATACATATTTATATTTAGGATATACTTATCTTGATAACTTGTATTAAGCTTATGAATCCATAATCACTAACTAATTGTAGAATCTTATCAAATAGCAAATGCCACATTTCCACTTCATGTGAATGCCCGAATGCTTACCCTAGGAACATGCAAACATGTTTGGTTTGCATCTATAGGGTTTGATTTGGAAATTTTTTTTACCCAATATCCAATAATCCAATAATAGAAATAGCGGGATACTCTTTTGAGCCGATATTATGCCAAATTTATCAAAAGAGACTCGATAAGTTGATATATTGTCCATAAATTACCAAAAATGGTACACACTTTGAAAGTATCAATATCGTTACAAGTAAAGTTCTAAACTGCTATATCAGTCGTTATATCTGACATAACGATGCTATTTAAAAAAAAGGATGATAAGAAGTATACTATGCCTATTGCACAACTCACCAAAAATGTTCAAGATATTACCATAAATGCAAACAAGTATAAATCTAAGAGAACAGTTGTCTAGGGCAGCTGAGATACTGTAGAATGTCATCAGCTCATAAGGATCATCCAGGTCGAAGACAATTGGATGCTTGGATAAGAATGAGCACGAAAGAAAGCTCTAGGAAAACTTAAATCATAATGAAATATAACTTGTAAGGAAACTATCAATTGCTGACATGATGTAACCATTTCCGACTGGCTCCAATTACTAAAGGTCTCTACAAGTGCCTATTTTGATGCACACAATCTTTCTTTCACTTTCTATCCTTCCACTTTATTCTCTATCTTCTCCTTAGATCCAATAATGACTTAATTGAGGCTTAAACCAAGGGCCACTCGCCTAATTATTATTGAGGACATATCACAGCCAAAACTAGCTAGCACCACAAATAAAGATCTAGAGGCCATCATCAAGCTCGGAAGCTCTCTCATACAACAAATTAACTTCTGATGAAGCAAATGAGGTTCTATTTTATCAGCTCACACTAATCCACATTGTTTTAAATATCCCCAAAAACAGCCGATATATCCTCCTTATCATTTTTTGGGGTCAACCTAGACGATACATTAAAATAAGGGGTCATGTTGTTTTGTGTGCATACTAGCTGACATTTGCAATGTCACCCTATATATAGCCCTGATATATCACCTGATATACCAGCCGACATGCTTCATTTCTAAATGCATTTTTAACATTGAAATAGATTTGGTGCTCATACCAATATTATTTCTATGTATAAGGAAAAGCCAAAATTTTCCATCTCTACTTAAATCATCCAGATTTTTAAACTGTTTCCATAGAAACTTGAGAGTTAGACATACAAGATTTTACAAATGCCAGCGATCTACATTGTGGTATATATTTAAATACTATTCAAGACTTAAAAACTTTCTTCTAAATTCTCTTCTTCCACTTTTTCTTTTTACGTTTTTACTTGCTCAACTACTATTATTTTATTGCTACTATTACTATTATTACTACCAATCTTCTCCACTATCCTTGTCCATCTGAATTTCAATTATTTCTAAAATCTATGCTTTCAAATTTAGTTGAATCTATTTTATAGCTTATTTTTATTATGTTATGCTTGTATACATAAACATGTTCTTGGATACCCTTATATATATATTATGTCATACTAGTTAGAAAATAAAATTAAACCACCTCTAAGACATCAAATTTAGACATTTGATGTGTATATATAATATTTGATATGAACGTCCGACATGAGCTCGTATCCCCGATATATCGTCCGATATTCGTTATCGATATGAAAAGAACACATTTGATATGATTCAAATATCCGATAATTAGAACCATGAATCTACCTAGCTCCTTTTTTGTTAGCTTCCATCAAAAAATCAAATTAGTCTCTATTTATAACTTCTTTTTGCTAACTGTTATAGACTCACTGTACCTTAGTTAAAAAAGAGTTGAGAGAGAGGTAATAATGTGTTTATGTGGTGTACCTTTTAATTAAAGTGATGTGGTTAGAATTATGAGGCAATTTGTCTTTTATAAAGGAGGATGAATGAAAGAACCCAATCTATACTACTGGTAATTCAAATTGACAGTTTTAATGTAGTATGAATTCTGACGAAATGATTTAACGGACCTGAGATGACTTTCCTATGAATCAAAGGTTGGTTGAATTTGTAGTTGCATCACCATGTTGTTCTCCAACTACATCAAAATTCCAACACAAGTATTTGGTTGGGTGATGTTGCAACACCATGGAGCAACAATACCTCGTGTATTGTGCAAACATAGGGATACATCAGCAAGTTTAGTGACAATTACATCAATTCTTATTATACTTATTTTTTAAAGAAAATGTTAATAACTAATTAACATCTCTTTTAATAAAAAGACGTGTTACAAAAGTACATCATTCATACCCAACTGGTGTAGCTTCAACATGTTTTGAAACACATGTCATTGGGAATACATTCTAACTGGCAACATCCAGCCAAATACACCCAAAGAGTAATATAATGATTTGTTATCAGCAGCCTAAAATTCCAAGGTGCTAATATAATCACAAACTAATTTTGAGCTCTCAAGAGAAGCAATCCAATAAGACATAAAGCGGGGAAGTACAAGATAACTAAGAGACAACCTGTATGCAAAAGCATTGATGGGGATCCTTGACGAGAAACATTAATTTTAGTGACTCTTGGTGATGAGATTCCTTTATGGGAATATTTATGTTGTAACTCTTGGTTTTTTCCAGTTTTAGTGACTCTTGGTGATGAGATTCCTTTATAAGGATATTTATGTTGTAACTCTTGGTTATGTTGTGACTCTCGGTTTTGTCGTGACACTTGGAGTTTGCACACATCATGCACATTATCTTTGTTATAAATAAGTTTGGTATAAAACTCTTCGAAGAGAATGGGATTTTGATATGAAAACTTTGTCTTTAGCATATGTTGATTTTCTACACAAAATCAAATCTTTCTTTCTAAATTCGTTGAAAGTGGGTGAAATCACCTAGATGGATTACTGTATCAATCCCTAATTTCTCCAAATGAATTTGTTGAGAGCGTGTTAACGATCACATAGGTGTTGAGAGATGGCTCTATCAGTATCACTTATTTTATTCTCAAATTCTCCCCAAGTTCCCACAACAAATCTTTAGCACTCTTTTGTATCACGTCAAGTTGGTATGAGAGTCGAAGCATGTATTCTCCATCATCGTCTTCTCTATCTTCTTCTTTTTCGTTTTGAATTTTTATTTTAAGAACAGCAAAAAAAGAAAAAAATTTGAAAAAAGAGGATTTTTTTAAGATCCAGTTTCGCTAGATACTACTTCACACTTTTGACTACATGGTGTTGCTACAAGATTCCAATTGCAACAATGTTATGCTACAATATTCTTACAATGTTTCTACATGATTTCGAATATATATGCCACCTATATTCACTAGTGGTGAATTTCAAAATTGGAAAACGTGACAGGAATTCTTTATGAGAAGATTTTGATCCTTGGCTTTCTCAGTTTTAGTGACTCTCGATAATGAGAATCATTTATAGGATATTTATGTTGTGATTCTTGATTATGTTGTTACTCCTGTTTTTTGCACATGTCATGCATGCTATCTTTGTTATTAATAAGTTTGTATTAAACTCTTAGAATAGAATGAGATTTGATACGAAAATTTTTTTCTTAGCATGCTGATTTCCTAAACAAAATTAAATCTTCTTTGCAGATTTATTGAAAATAGGTGAGAGATTACTAGGGTGGATTCCCGAATTAATCCCTAAATATTTCCTTGTGGAATCAGTGAGAGTGGGTGAACAATAACTAGGGTATTGAGGCCTAAATCTATCTGTATCATTTATTTTATTACTAATAATTTCCCAAATTCTCATAATAAATTTCTAATCCTTTTTTATACCGCATCGTCAAGCAATCCATAGATAGACTTAAAAGCACATTAACTCTCTTCTCTACATCTTTAGTTGGTTCTCTCAGTTATAGTAGAAAATTTTGGAAAAAAAAGATGAAGAAATTCACACAAAAAAAAAAGGAATGGCAGTGAGTGGTCAGAAAAGATATGATTTCAACTCACAAGTGACTTTTTTTTGTCTTGATTTTTTGGAAACTTTCTCATTGTCCTCTATTCAAAATTTTGATCCAATTTTCAAGTAATCATGAGATCATTTCAGCAATTTAATTGGATTCATATTACTTGATCATCCAGAAATTCTTGGTCTCGTCAATTCTCATCTACAGAGGACTAAAAGTCAGAAAAAAAAACTAATCTTTTCTAATTCCCCATTCTGCTACGACAATGGATCTGAAAATATTTTTCAATTATTAATTAATATCTAGTTGATTAGGAATGGAAGTCAGATCAATTTGTATTAATTAGCTATCAAATTTATCCTTTCTCGATTTCTTTGATTCTAATATTTAAGTTTCCATGGAATCTGATGCTAAGAATCAAAATTTTAAATATTGGCCGATAAGAACGATATATCAGCCGATATATTATTTTGGAGGGCCTATCGATATGATACAAAATCCCAAATATTGGCTCATAATCCCAACATATCGTCCAATACCCAACAATCCGATATAAAAATCCCCCTCCAGTACGAACCTAATATTCGATATTTAGAACCTTGTAAGAATATAGAATCTAAATTAGGAGCCTACTTTGATGAGTTGAAGTTTTCCTGACATAAGCGTGCAAAAATTATGAATTTGTTTGGGCGTTATTTTGGTCCCCGAGATATAGATCTGCATATCAGAATGTCATAGTCATAGAAAATTTATATTTCTGTGCAAATATTTGTAGTTAAGGCCTGGTTCCTTAAGACTACCCACAAACAACTAATTAATAAGCAATTCAGCACTAAAATTAAAATGTGAAAGGTACATATTTTTTGAAATGAGGATTATGTTGCTTTTCTTATAGCTATTTTTGATGAATTAAATGTAACTTCTATAGGATTTGCTTTTGTGAAATTTCTATTCTATAATCTGATGTAACCCTCATTTTACTCGCTTTCTGTGATGACGGGTACGTGATAAACTGAGTATATAGAGTTCCGTTATAAAGATAAGCTTGTTCATATGGGTAGGGTTTCTCCTTATTGAAATATCTAGACTACTATATACAGTCTCTTAACCAGACCTTATAATTGCTTTAGCTGTCTATTTGAATTACATGCATTTTATTATTATTAGAAAACATATAAAATTCGAACAGACCTGTTTCTTGATTGAATTCTCGAATTTTGAAGGTTATATGGATGCTATTATAGTGGCTTCATGTATGAAAAATAATTCGATGATAGACTATATGTCTACATGTCCACGATATTTTGAAGGATTTTCTATTACTGAAATGTTTGAAATAGATTATTGTGTGCACTCACCTCTCATCATGAATGTTTTGAAAAACTATTAGAATTCCCTGAAGTCTATTATCGTTCTCAAGCCTTAGAACTTGAAAGATATACAATTCTTAAAGAGATTGTTTTATATAAATTGGTTCTAAAGCCTTGATAAGTGATTTTTAACAAATATGCTCCATGATTTAATTCTTGAAAGAATTATAAATATTAATATAAGTACTACTACATGATTTTTAACTATGAAAAAGCAATTTAAGTAAACACATATAAGGCTTTAGCCAAATGGATGCTTGAGAAACCATAAAGCACCGTTAAAAAATTGGATTATGTGAATACCTTCCCCAGAGAATGCTCCCTAATTCTCAACAAGGAGTGGCTCCATGAAGATGTCTGTGAAGAGTAAACTCAAGGGATGATATAAAGAGTGCTGGCATAGTACCTACATAAATGAGTTTTCCTAAAGTAAAATCGACAGTTGTCTTGCTAGGATAACAAGACAACATCACCTAATAGTACTAGGCTATATAAATGCTGTATCAAAATGTATATTCTTTTCGTTAAGTTGTTATCAGATCATTCCAAAGCATTATAGACAGTTCCAATCTTGAATACTATTACAATAATAGTATTGTTGCTAAGGCTTCCCCTATGAAATTTTTATATGCTACATCTAAGTAAGAAGCTTTTATTTTTACGGAAATTAGGCTTTTCTTTAGTAATTAATGAAGCTCTTAAAAAATCATTATAGTTAACTTGGAGTCCTCATTGGTTTCAACAATTAGTTATATGCTATGCTACCATAGACTTCTTTATATTTTAAATTCATTCAAGTTTGTGTTCATTTCATAATCAATTGGTTATAGGGATTTGAAATAAGGATTTAGGATGAAAAGGAACTCATGTATAGTTTTCATGCAAGTTATCTAAAACTCTATTATGTGATCTAAAGTTCATAGATTAGAGTAGTTACTGCAATGACCCATTGCATCCATTGTTATTTTTTTTCCCTGACTACCCCTAGTTGACCATTTGAACTATGCTGAAAATTTTCAGTTAGGGTACTACGGATGTTCAGTTGGTGCTTGTAAGCTTGGTGCCTGAATTATTTGATAAGTGTCATGGTTTTGCACGTATGTGTATATGTCACTTCAGGAAGACTTGTGTCTCTTTTGTTTTACGTGGGTTTATTGAATTCAAAGTACTAAAAATATCTATTGGAGAAGGTAATGATGTGCACATTAAAGAGTTTGATATATCTGAATTCTTGTGAAATGTATAGATTATTTATATAGTAATTGTGATAAATAGATTAAAAATGATGCTCTGTTCATGACAGAGGCATATTTTATTATTTACAAATGGACGGCCATGATCACTCGCCAACAAAGGTTTGAACTACTTTGTATCTTCAGGTGTGACAAATACTATGATCAACAATAGAGCATGTAAATATTCTTTTACCTATATATTGCAAGTACCATTTTTATTATTCACAAAAGAATTTTCATATATATTTCACAGGAACACAATCAAGATTTTATCCTAACCTTCAGCATATATGCATTGCTATATTTTCTACTTCATATTAGTTCCAGCATCAAGCACCACAAGCCACTGATCGAATATATCCTCACTCCCCCAGTATGATGGAAAATATTTCAACCTCCCACAAAGAACTAACAAGTTAGGTCGTTTGAGAAAAATGAAGATGAATCAGATACGTCCATTGCTAAGTTAATTTACAATATCAAAAAAAATTAGGTTAAAAAGTAAACTTATAAGAACTTTTCTTTGGGGGAAAAAAAGATCGCAGCTTCTCCCTATCACAGTCTCCTTCTTTGATTCATACAGGTGCTAAAGTGGTAAAAACTCTTTAAAAAGAAAGTTATAAGAAATTTGATAAATAACTTCCTCCTCATCTTAAGTTCATTTGAAATTTTACTAATCAACCAAGAAGATAAGGAGCAATAACTTTCATGAACTTCACATAATATTGAGATCAAATTATATTTATCCTATCTACGGTAATATAGCATATCAATAATAGTAAAACTGATGATTATAAAATATTAAAACTTTATTTAATTTATAAAACATCATAATTACCAAAGCAATGCCTTTCAAACAAAAATATCCCTATAACAGCACTTGACTTGCATTAAAAACCAAGAATACTTGCATCAGGTCAATAGAAATTCACATGATAACTTCAGTAACCATACTTGTATGGTAATTGAAGTCAGTCTCCACATTCTTTATAATACAACAACAACTAAGCCTTTTATTCCAAGTACACCGGGTAGGCTACATGAACCAAAAGAGAATCACGCTGGATTGAGCACATTGATAATCCTTCTCCATTCATTCCTATCAAGTAGTATTAGCTCATTTAAATATCTATAATCCATATCTTTTCGTATCATCTCTATCCATATTTTCTTCGGTCTTCTCTTCACTTTTTTAACTTGTCCTACATTGATAAGCTCCCCTCGTCTAACTGGTGTATTTGTAAATCTACGTTGCATATAACCAAACTATCGTAAGCGATTTTCTTGCATCTTCTCATCGATGATGGCTACACCTAATTTAGCACGAATATCTTCATTTCTCACTTCATCTCTCCTCATTTTACCACATATCCAGCAAAGCATGTCCATCTCTGTTACACTTATTTTCTGTAAATGACATTTCTTTATAACCTAACATTTCGTGCCATATAATAAAATATGATATTAAGTTAGACTTGATATGCGTGTATATCCCTACTTGATATTTTTACTTAATCATTACTTTTTCCCATACATGTGCATATGATTTTTACATCAATTCATATTTTACTTGTTAGTGCATATTGCACACTCCCTATGATACAGGTCTATTTATTCACCATTCAGTTCAAAACATTAACTAAAATAAGATATTAATTTAGACTTGATATGCATATACATTCTTCCTTAATATCATTACTTGATCATTTAATATTTTCCACACATGCGCATACTTTTATATCCACACTCATATCTAACCTATTTGTTTATATTACACGCTCGGTACTTCTTATTGTTTTACTTGCCGGATTTGATCCTGAGCTCCCCTACACGCTAAGATACTGAAGATGTGAGCGAGGATCCGCCATTACATGATCCGTACTTTCTAGAGCAGGTTTAGCAGTAGTAGATTTATAGGCCTCCGATTTTGTATTTTTGGTTTAGTATGTATCACCCCTTTGGGACTTTATTTCCAATTTTTATATCACTATTGCACTTATTGCTTCTTATATTAGATATGTATATCTTCTCATTTATATGGCAGTAAACTAACTTCCAAGATCCTGGTTGATGACTAGTATTCAGTTCCATTCATTTCTTCTTTTACATACTTATAGGCCTCGTGCACGTCAACTTACACGTGCCCGCCGGTAACGCACTCCGTTTTTGTATCCCTCCGGAAAATGGGGCGTTACAGAGTGGTATCAGAGCTCTACGTTAATTTAGGATGTCTTTAGGACTACTGCCATATATAAACATGTCCAAAATTTTCTTTAATCTGAAATCTTATCTTGGTCCTATTATTAGTTAATTTTCTATCTTGCCTTCTTCTTTTATCTATACCATATATATCTTTTGATTTTCTATGTACCTAGTTTTGTACTTCTGATGTTCGAATCCTATTGAGTTGACGTGGTAATTATAGAGTTTTATTCTCAGTCGACAACAATTACAGTCATTCATTAGAACTATAGCAAGCGGATTTATGAGATACTCCATAGTTGATTTTCGACTAAAATTATATGCTTTCGCTATGAGTCTTATTTATTGGCATAGCAATAATTGATTTGCAGGCAATTATTGTAGTTATTCGCAAAAATCTTAATAAGTGAGACTTATGATATTTTTTTTCCATCATATATCTTTGATTATTTATTCCACTAGTTTAGATAGTATGACAAGTTAGTTTTCAATTATATTCTGATTGGAACTATTTTCTCAATAATCAAATTCTTATCAATTGATTGATATCTTATTACTCCAATCAGTAAAAAAAAAATTAAATTTCGAGAACGAAATTTTTTTGTAAGAAGGGTAGGATGTAACAACCAAATTTCATCATAACTTACATTCTTGATATCAGATTAATCCCAAAATGAATGTGTTGTGTTTATCTCATTTTTCTATATTTTTGTGATTTTCTTAAAATTTTTAAGATAGCCACTTAAAATAATATTATTTTAATCACCGGTGGGTCCTACACATATTTTTACTAGTATCTCTTCTTTTGACTTGTAAAGATGAAGTTTGACTTTTTTTTTGGATTAGTTTAATTTGAAATTATAACCTTAAACAACTCAAATAACCTATTATTAGTATTCATTTGTCCTATACTTATTTTATTTTATTCACCCATACCTTACTTTATCATGCTTGTCCTTTGGACAAGCATGACAAACCATCATCTAATCCCCATATCCCTCATTTATTATATCTTTTTCTTCCCTTCCTTTCATTTATTTTCTCTCTTTCATTTTTCATTCATCTCTTCCTTTTATTTTTTTACTCTAACTCAAGAGAAGAAGAAAAGAGAAGAAGAAGAAAAGGAGAATAAGTTATTTAGCCTCAAAATAGGCTTATCTTCCTACTCATCAAGACAAGTAAAATCACATTCACTCTCATATTTTTTTCTAACTCTAATTGTTTATGGTTAACTTAGAATATTGATTTATTAAAACTTAAAAAGATAATGTCTCTATACAAAAATCTCTATGATTATTCTAGAAAAATAAAAATATGATTTTTACACTTTACTCTATGTTTATATATCAAATTTATCATTTTATTTATAATCTCTCATTCTTAAATTATAAGTTGTAAAGTTAAACTATATGCTTAATTTTTAATTTTATTTTGTAACTAAAATATTTTATAGCCAATTTAGAATCTTGATTTGTTTAATTTTAGAAATGTAATATCTTTATACAAAATTCTCTATAATTATTTTAAATATAAAAATATGATTCTTACACTTTACTCTATATTTATGTATTAAATTTATGATTTTATTTATAGTCTCCTATGCTTAAACTATAAATTACAAACTTAAACTATATGTTTTATTTTGAAATTACAAAGAAACTACCTTTATGAATATTCATCATATTGGATATAAATTTGAAGTTTCCTACATAAGTTCTTCTTGTATAATGTAATGATTTTAAAATTATTTTCCACTTGCCATTAGAAAATATGTATATATATACATTTATTTATTTATTCATTATCATGTTTTAAAGAGAGAGTTTCATATAAGTTTTACATTAAATTTACTAAAATATTTCTTTTATACAACCTATTATATTAGGTCATAATTCTTTATGCTAATTCATGTTTACTTGAAACATATATACATTAGTAAGATTTAATAAATTTGCTACTTTCCATACCATGAAATCATTCTAGAATTTGAAAAATTCATTCATTGTTAAAACAATCGTTATAATAGTGTTAAGCCTATTTAATTCCTATTCTTACAATTTAGTACCCACTTACCTAATACATATTTATATGCATAATTGTATATATGTGTGGTTTACATACATGATCATTATTTTTATAACACATTCTACTATTCTATGACTATCATGCTTACCTTGACATATACATACTAGTCACGTGTACAATTATTTTGACATATACATACTAATTTCTTGTATAAAATACATAAAACTATGTCGGATTTCCCTTGTTAGTACATACACATGTCTTGATAATGTCATAGATCCTGACTTGCCTATTAACTTGATTTTGATATTGACCACATCTTTCTTGTTACTAGACATGTATATGTATTAATCTTGACATAATTGGTTCATCATATTCCGGATTGATTTGCATGTAATACAACTTGAAATCATGGGTTATGGGGGAACTAAAGGGTGACAAATATTGTATCGTGAAAGATTTAGAATATGTTGTGTAACCGAAATAGGGGCCCATCCACAGGGGCGTCCGGATGGTACTGAGCCATCACCATGTTGATGGGACGACCGATTACTCAGTAATCGGTATCTACTTGAGTGCTTAGCGGCACGGCTGGTTCAGCGCCAGCATCTTGGCCAGGTCCCGGATATGCACGGGTACTTTCACGATACAGATTTATTTCTTCACTAGTTAGTTCAAATATAAAATAAAATATGATATTAAATTAGACTTGATATACATGTATATCCCTACTTGATATTTTTACTTAATCATTACTCTTTCTCATACATGTGCATATGATTTTCACATCAATTCATATTTTACTTGTTAGTGCATATTGCACACTCCCTATGATACAGGTCTATTTCTTCACCATTCAGTTCAAAACATTAACTAAAATAAGATATTAATTTAGACTTGATATGCATGTATATTCTTCCTTGATATCATTACTTGATCATTTAATATTTTCTACACATGCGCATACTTTCATATCCACACTCATATATAACCTATTTGTTTAAATTACACGCTCCGTACTTCTTATTATTGTACTTGCCGGGTTTGACCCTGAGCTCTCCCACACGCTCAGATACTGAAAATATGAGCGAGGATCCGCCATTACACGATCCGTACTTTCTAGAGCAGGTTAAGCAGTAGTAGATTTATAGGCCTCCGTTTTTGTATTTTTGGTTTGGTATGTATCACTCCTTTGGAACTTTATTTCCAACTTTTATATCAGTATTGTACTTGTTACTTCTTATATTAGACATATATATCTTCTCTTTTATATGACAGTAGACTAACTTCCAAGATCCTGATTGATGACTACTACTCAGTTCCATTCATTTCTTTTTTAACATACTTATAGGCCTCGTGCACGTCGACTTACACGTGCCCGCCGGTAATGCACTCCATTTTCGTATCCCTCCGGAAAATGAGGCGTTACATTTAGGCTCCGTCGTTTACTAAATTTACACTCTATATACTCTGTTTTAAATCTACTCAATCTAAAACCTCTAGATTTTAATGTGTGCTTTTATAAGTCTAACTTTTATGCATTCACCCCTGCTCTTCTCTCATCAACTAAAACAATATCATCAGAAAATAGCATACACCATGGTATCTCATCCTGAATAGTTCTAGTAAGCTCATCTATCACTATAACAAATATGAACAGGCTCAATGCAGATCATTGATGTAATCCAATTGTGATAAAAAAATCACTTATTAGATCACCACATGTTCTGATATTGATCACTAATCCATCATACATATCCTTAATGATGTCAATATACCTGATGGGGACTCTTTTTTTCACCAATATTTACTAAAATACCTCTCGTGATACCTTATCATAGGTTTTCTTTAGGTCAATAAATAACATATGCAAATCTCTATTTCTCTCTCAGAATCATTCTATAAGTTGACGAAGTAAATGAATAGTTTCTGTTATTGATCGCCCGACATGAATCCAAACTAGTTCTCTGATATTTTAACAGTCTGTCTCAATTTATATTCAATTACCCTTTCCCAAAATTTCATAATGTGATACATGAGTTTTATTCTACGATAATTAGAACAATTCAGAATATCACCCTTATTCTTATATAGAGCTACTAGAGTATTCTTAATCCATTTATTTGGCATCTTTTTAGTTTGCTAAATTTTGTTAAAGAGATTTGTCAACCACCTAACACCTATCTCTCCTAAATATCCCCATATCTCTATAGGTATCTCATATGGACCAATAGTTTTTCTTGATTTCATTCTTTTTAAACCCTCTTTTATTTCAGATACGTTAATTCTACGCATAAAACTATAATTCATATTCTTAGATTGAACAGTAAAGTCTCCCAAATATTGAGTAAAACTACTATTATACAATCTGTCAAAATAAACTTTTCATCTTTTTTTAATTTTTTTATCTCGAACTAGAACCTTTTGATCCTCATTTTTAATACACTTTACACTATATAAGTCTTTAGACTTTTCTCTCTTATTCGAACAATTCTATATATATCCTTTCTGCCTATTTATTGTCCAACTTCTTATATACTTATTTGTATAATTTAGTTTTTACATTTCGGACAGCTTTCTTAATCTCCTTCTTAGTTAACTTATACCTCTCAGAACTTGTTCCCTCATTGTTCTTATTCAAATCTCTATATAAATCCTGCTTGATCTGAATAGTATTTTTTTTATCTCTTCATTCTACTATGATGTGCCCTTATATAGTGGAGCATCGCCCATCGACTCACCAAATATATCTTTACCTACCATCTTAATGCAGCTAGCCATTTTATTCTATGTTATATCAAGATCATCATGGTCCCTCCAATATGCTTCTTGTAGTATTCTATCTATAAATTTTTTTGATTACTTTCTAATTACCATCACTTAATCTTAAAATTTAATTTATACTTAATCTTTCTAAGTATCTTTCTAATCCGAATATGTAAAACTAAGAGTTTATATTGGATAACTACACTCTCACCTGACACTATCTTACAATCGATGCAACTAGCTCTATCTACCCTCCTACTTAAAAAAAAATTATTTGGCTCGCACTCGATCTACTTTTAAAAGTAATTAAGTGAGAAACTCTTTTTTTAAAACAAGTATTCACTAAATTCAAATCATAAGACAAATCAAAATCTAGAATTGAGTTACCTCCTTTATTTTTTTCTCCAAAATCAAATCCTCTATGTACACAATGAAACCCATTACGACTAATTCTTACATGCCCATTGAGATCACCACCAATAAATAGTTTTTTCTTAGCGAGTATTCCTTATATTATCTCATCAAGATTCTCTCAAAATTGATATTTACTAGATTCATCAAGTCCTGCTTATGGTGCATAGGCACTAATAATATTAATAATCTCTCTATCTAAAATAAATCATATCACTCTTCCTGCTAATCTCCACTATATCTCCAAATAATTGTTTATCTATGATCACACCTACCCTATTACAATTTCTATCTCTACCCGTATACCAAAGTTTATAGCTCCAAGTCTCTACATTCTTTATAATGAGCTCAAAATAATTTCACATATAAACAATTTATTGAAATAGCATTCAATTATATAACATACTAGTAAATGGTATCCAGATTTCCCAATAGTATCCAAACAATGTCACAATCGATTTTACTATATGAGGATCACTAACATCACTTTGGTACTATATGAGGTCACCTGCCAAATCATCCCTTGAGTTTTCCCTCTATCTCTATAGAGACACTCATTAGTTAGAATTAAGGGGTTATTTACATAAACAAAATTTTCGTGTAAACCAATCTTCTACTGGTTGATCGAATGGGTTTACAAGCACTCATCTGGCTAGAGCTTTACGCATAATCACTTAGGGTTTTTTAGCCACATACCTTCACATCTTCAAATTTTACCCTCATGCCCCCCAAATCTCAATTTTTACACACATACCCCTCAAATGTCGTAAGTTGGATCAATATATCCTCTCCATTTACTAAACTTTAGTTTTTGGATGGAATTTCTATTAGAAGACCCAAAACGCTTTCAATTATTTTTTATTCGTTCTTGTTTTATTTGAAAATAGAGAACAATTAATTAATTAGCATCCTATCTCAACTAAACTTCGAATCTCAACCAGGCATCATTTATCATTGTTCTCCACGAATACATGTTTTAATCACTCATTCCCTATTCCAACTTTCTGTGCACAAAGAGAAAAAATCATTCACAATTTTTAAATAAAAATAGACAAAGTTTATCTTAACGAGATCTAGCACATTAATCAAATCGAATAAACATCACAACACAAATATCTAAATAATAAAAGGCTTTACAATTCAAAACCCTAATGACTATTTTATCCATCCATTTTCTCTTCATAATTTTTTTTCCTCATTACTAAGGCCCAAAAGGCCTAAAGCCAACACTGACTCAACCTCCCTCCCCCACCCCCCCTCAAAAAAAAACCCCAAACCCCCCCTTCCTTCTATATATTATTAAGTGAAACCTTGAAGAGAAATATCCAATTTAGAAAATAGATAATTTAAAAGAAGAAGAACATTCGGATGTCCATTTCCTAATTTTTGAGAGTTCAAATTTTTAAAAAAAGTAAAACCCAAAAAAATAATTTATGCATCTAACTTCTATCCTTAAAACAGGTCAAAACCAACCTCTCTGAATTCCAAGCACCACTTTTTAGTTTCTACAAGCAAATCTGATTCAAAGGTAACACCAAATTAAATACGAGAAAAAATTAAAAAAAAAGAGTTTTTAGGTCCTTTGGATGATAATTAACTAATTGATCTGATTTTAAATAATAAAAGGCTTTATATTTGGATTTCGAGTGGGTTATAGTTTGAAATGAGAGAAGAAGATGGAATATTCTCTTATTACCCTGTTATATTAAGAGAAAAAGGTATATTGACCCAGTTATGGGATTTTGAGGGTATTTGTGTAAACATTGAGATTTGAGGTGCATAGATAAATATTGAATATTTGGGAATATGTAGCTAAAAAACTCAATCACTTGTGAAATCACTTTTCGTATTTGCACATCATGTGGTATTACTTAGATAACAATTAAGTCTCTTTTTTAGCATTAGTTATATAAAATATTTGTTGAAAATATATATTAAAGCTTCAAATTACGTTTCTACATACTTAAAAGAACTCTTTCAAGAATTGATGGTGATGCATGTGAAAGTTCCATTAGCAAAATTGATTAGAGTTTGTTGAGATATGTAATAAGTTGCCTACCGTGCTGCAGATCGCAAGTTTGCTATCAATTTTTTTTTGTCAGTCTTAGAATCAAACTGGCCAAGAAAATTTTGATTGGAGAGGCTTTATGCTTTAAATAATTTGACACGATGTTCTCCAGCTAGCATATGAGTAAGTTCTACAAGAAACTTTCTTATGCATGCAAATAATTATCAGGTGCTCTTTGATTGACACAACCTAGTCTTCTCATGGTGTGTTGTTAAAGTCTTCTCTTTCGCATATACTCTATTAATACCTAGGTGGGAGTTCATGCAAATGTTTGCACATATAAATCATATAATTGACTAATCATAGTATGGAAAGGGTGAATGTAGACATCTTAAGTGAGTAAAGTTTAATTAGCATATGCACAAGACTTTAACCGACCGATAACATTCCATACTTCCAAGCGAATAATTCCAGGTTCAATTTCCAGCAATATCAATCACGGAATTTGACTCGATAACTAATCACTCTACGAACTTATCAGTGTTCTAAATAGTGACCACTATATCAATATTACGGTCGATATTGTATTTTGAAGCACTAACTGCAATGATATACCATGTTTCATATTTTTAATCATTTTTGAATAAATAGCGGCACAATATCAGGTTGGAAGTGAATTTACAAACACAATATCGGGATGAAAAGATCGATCGAAATCAGCTCATATCGGGCTGACTTAATTAGTTAAAAAATTATCAGGTCCAAAATCTTACCCATTTGTCAACCAAACCCGATTATAAAAAAATATCAATCAGAAGTTAGGACTTGATTATCCAAATTCCTCTCTCTCTCGTTTATTGATCGAGCCCTAAATTTCTCTCTCTCGTTTGGAAACCGACCCATCACTTACTCATCGTCGATAGAAGAAACCAAGATGTCGTAACTGCACAATGAAGTTGATTGATGATCGAAGAAGATCGAACTCGATCTTTGATTGAGTCTTTAGCGGCCAGCAGGTAAGTAACAAATTCTCTTCTCTCCATGTGCTCCTCGTCTCCCCATCTCTTTTTTGAATTTTTAATTTTATTTTTATTTTTTCTTTCAGCAATGCCTCTTTCAGAGTTAAAAAAGAATCTCAGTTTTAGGTTTAGATGTAGGTTCAGGTTTAACTTCACAATTTTCCCAATTTAGTTTTAGTTTTTTTTAGTCCTCATATATCAAAAATACGTCTCAGTTTCTTAAGTTTAAATTGATAATTGATGGCAAGATCATCAATACATTTCCATGAACTCAGGAAATAAATGAAGAAACAATAAGAATGTTAAGATTTAAATGCATAATAATAATGTAAATTATAGTGTATGTTGAAGAGAATCCAGAACCCCATTTTCATTTATACATGATACCAGGTTAGGATTTATGAAGATTCTACAAATAGCTAGTGATTATGAATTCATCGGTTTAAAGCAAATTGTCGACCTAAGTATATTCTAAACTTCTATATATATAATGATTTATGTAACTTTCTATGATGTATGTGTAAATTATCTTATTAATATTTATATCATATGATGCATGCATGTATATTTACATTTTGATATTGACATTCGAAAATTACAGAATATCTCCAATATTTTCTCGATAACGATGCCCGCTAGAGAATTTTCCTATATGATATATCCGTTATATTTGATATTTAAAACCTTGGATTTTAGTATAAGAAAATTAAAAAAAAAACAGCAAGGTGAATACTAGACTAATTCAGCAAGTTCATGACAACCATCTATAGTAACAATCTGGCAAGGTTGTAAGCACTCTGGTCTAAATTAACACTAGAAAAGATACCAATTTAATTAGGACGCGGCCCATAATAACAACATTCAGGCTAAATAAGCACTGTGAAATATTAAGTTAAATATCCCTTTAAATTCCTTATCAAATTTTAAATAGACATGAGGTGTAATCTTTACATCCAAAAAAGGATATTTAAATTATATTTCTTAGAGAAACATGCATGACATGAGTGACTCCAGATGGTATTAGCAATTGTGTACAAGAAAGTAGTGGGACGATTACATAGAAGACAAAGGTGGTTGTTAACTATCATGGGAAACGTGATGTAAACCTACGGAATACGTGTAACCATCATATAATCTGTAAAAAGGTTGAACTCCAATCATAATGGGAACTCCCACATTTAAATCCATTCAAAGTTCTTTTATTTTTCTAGATGGTATATTTACATAGTCAAACTTCACAACGGATATAACTATACATGGGCTTTCCTTCACGGATTTCTCTACTTCTCCCTCATTTTGATTACAGGTAACCTCCAATTCTCTTCCTCCTTATATACACCTTATCAACCTCCTCTTCCAACCTCGCTGTTTGAACGTTTTATTCTCCAAGTATATCTTTGTTTCCTTTTCATATTGTGGATTTGGGCCCAGTTGAGTGCTATTGTATAGGAGGCCCAGATTGCCCATCTGTAATCAGATAGGCTAGGTACCCATTATTGTATTTCTTCAGTTTTACCAATCACCCTTAACTAAATCTTATATTAAGAATATTTCGTAACATAAATTGTCAAACAATTTGCTGAAAAATGGTCATGTGCATCGTGTTTGATTGTTTGCCATTATTTTTTTGTACACTATTTTCATTATTTTTTAATGTTAAGCATATAAATTCAATAGATACAGCATAAATATGTTTGGGCTAATTTTATGTTTGCCAAAAACATGTTTGCCCATGCTGATTTTAGCAAACAGCATAATGCGCACACAAAAAACAAAGGAAAATATATGAAAATAGAACTATTCGTAGGCAAATTGGGTGGAGATTCTACTAACAAATAATTTAAATATTAAATTAAAAAATGAGTATCCACCCAATCTCACTATACTACGCAAGTATGGGCTAGGCAAGTAGTGAACAGTGTCCAAATACAGTACAAAAAATAGACAAATATTAATTAATCTTGAAATCAGTCCCTAATTCACTACCATTGAGGTTCTACATGGATCTGTTTCTTCCATACACCCATGTTAAAGTTCATGTTATCATTTATATTAGCAACTAGCATATCCTTTCTAATTGGTCCCACATGTTTGTTAAGGCATATTGCCATCCATCTTCACTGTTCCATTGACTAAGGTCCTACACTCCTACTACTCCTTAACTGGGTAACTTATTGGCCTCGTAGATGATCTCAATCAGATCTCCTTCACTTTATCCTTTTCTGGACCTACCTCTAACTTCTTCCATGATGCGGATTTTATCCTATCACTTAGCCCATTATTACCGCCCACCTAATATTCCCAATTCTTCTACATAAGTTATTGACTTATCACATATTTTATACAAAGGTGACTAGCTAAGTAAATATTTTTGGTCCTAGGACAACCATCATCAGATGACTTTTATTTTGGATTTCCTATCTAAATTTTTTTTTGATAGCTCCTAGATGTAAAATTTTGTGTAGACTCTCAATTTTTTATTGTTCCTTTTTCTCGACTATGTCTAGTTTGCGGCTAAAAATTGTCCCATTTCTTTTGTAATCTAGTTTGGATGCGAAAATTTCCTTAACTCAAGTAAGGTTTAAAATGTTGGAATTGGTATAAGCACAAACAAATAGTTATGGTATCAGAATCAACACTACTAGACATCATATCATAATACAAAAAATATTGGTATGATTTTACTTCGTATCTATTATATTGGAAGCCTCAAATTCGGATACAATAATTGAGATACATATCAGTATTAGCAGATATTTTAAACATTGACCATGAGGGAGAAAACTTGAGAATCTAACTTAGCATTTGGGTTGTGTGTGGTAGGTTGTGGGTCTGAGAGTATTCACTAAGTAGTATATGTTGTAGTTTCATAATCACATATCAGCCATGATAATTTTGTATCTCAACTTTCAATCATATAATGCAAATTTTGCACCTTTAGTCGAATTAATATAAAACTATTTTGTCATAAAAGTACCCAATTAAATCACAAAAAAGAAATGACATTATCATAATAATTCAATCTTATGTAATCTGAGATATAATTAGTTGAATTATTCTTAAAGGTTTGTTAAGTCCAAAGTTGTCAAATCGGGATACGTATAGCAATGTTGAAAATAATG
Source organism: Dracaena cambodiana (assembly GCA_036321105.1). Taxonomy (NCBI): domain Eukaryota; kingdom Viridiplantae; phylum Streptophyta; class Magnoliopsida; order Asparagales; family Asparagaceae; genus Dracaena; species Dracaena cambodiana. Next base: position 23,341,500 of record JAYEPQ010000008.1, on the reverse strand, counting down.
CATTATGAAATCCGTTATGTTACGTTATGAAACCTAACAGAACTTTAACGCTACATAACAACTAAAAATAACTCAATGCACCGTAACGATAGGTTTTTTATGTTATTTTACGTTATATTAAATTACGTTATGTTACGTAACGTTATATTAAATTACGTTATCTTACGTTATTTACAATTATTTTCTAAGTAATTCTATATTGTTGTTGATTATTATTTTAATTATTAGCAAATTGCTTAAATTTTCATACTTGATTATTTGTTGGCTTATTTGATTGCTTGTATAATTGCTAACTTACTAATTTGATTTTGTCTTCTTATTCGCTTGCTGTAATACCTTTTCAGTTGCTGGAATATCTTGTTAATTCTATTGAATTTTTAACTGAACTGAAATCAACAATTACAGATAAAATAAATTGAAGATTACAAAATATAAATTATAACAATGGCAATAACTGAATTGAAATAAAAAATTAGAATCTTACTTTCTTTTTTAGATGATGACTGGAATTACAGCTGCAGACTTAATACAATTTATAAAAAATATGAAAATTATTGTAAAACTTAATATAAAATTAGAATAGATTATGTACTACAAAATAGTTGTATATTTTTTAGAAATTTTAAATTTATTTTTTAATTTATAAAAATTATTTTACATAGTTTTATATTTATTTTTATTAAATAAATAGAAAATTGCATAATCTACATTATGTGTTACGCTATATGCGACATAACCTAACAGAGACAAAACATTACGTTATTGTTATCGCTATTTTAAACATTGACGTATAGTGTATCGTTATACCTATGAATCTTATCGTATATCGTATTGCATATTATATTGTAAGATACATTGACCAATATAAAACAGGTAAGTAATAATAAGCAAATAACAATATATAATATAACAAACATATAAGCATATTAAAACACAAGTAAATAAATAACCAAAAATGAATACTAAATCCGGTAATATGTTAAACATAAGTCAATAGCTATATATAAATAGGTAACTAACATTCAAAGTGTTATGACCATGAGATCATTAATTAAAATTATATTATATTACTAAATATATTGTTAAATTCACTTGAAATTGAACATAACATTTATTTTCCTCATCTTTGTCTCTTATGTTCCACACAGCTCCTCCATTAGTATATCCTTTTTTTATTCTTTTTTCTCATTTATTATTTACAATTGCTTTTAAGTTAAGAGATCCTACCAATAATTATAAAATAATCTAGTATAGATTAAATATTGGAATAAACAACTAATTGATAAATTTTTACCATTACATGTTCTCTTCTTTTCTTTTTTGTAAACCTATTGTTCCTCCTTCAATATAAAATACATATTGAAATCCATTTAAGCAATACCTTTAACTATGTAAAGTTCTTATTTCTTATCAATCTATTCGTAATCAAATTTTATATACAACAATCAAATTTGATCATATGTAATCTTCAATCTCTTCTTTTTTCATTGGTTCAGTTTCAGTTGTATGTTATTTACAAAAACCAAAATATTAAGCATAAGATTTTATCCCTCCAAAATATACAAAACAAGTAAATGTAATATCAATGAATTATCCCTTATAGATATATCACTATCATCATCGGTAACAACTTTTATTTTAATTTTTTCATCTTCATCTTTTCAAATCCATACAAATTCTTCCTTTTATCAAGATTTTAGTGTAAAATAAATAAGCTCATTAGATAATTGAATTGAGAATTAGTAATTAAATAATTTATATTGACTATAGAATTAAAAATATAACACTTTTAATGATTTTTAAAAATATTTTTATCAACTAAAATAAGTATCTTAAATTTTCATGTTCTCCACTATTAAATGTCTATAAATGTTCCGAATTTATATTCTGTATTTAACTCAAAAAGTTCATTTATAAGCCAAATCAACATCTCGTAACGTATCGCATATCATAAGATACGTATTACATATTGTAAGGTACATAACCCAATAATATCGCACATAAAATACGTATTGATTGTCTTGTATTTCGTATCATAGGATACGTATCGTATGTTGTAAAATATTGACAGCTATTGTAAGTCAACATATGTAATGAGAACTAATCTGTACTTAAAAACAACATTAACAATCACTACTGCCCAAGTCTACATATTTTGCACATATAATACAACTATCCAAGCATAAATTTTATCACAAAACCTTCTTGCAGTAGCTAAAGCAATACACCATGATTAAAAGAAAAGAAATTCAAACACCACTTCACTAGTATCAACTTTCTAATTCATAAATAAATAGATTCCATATTAACTCCAACGACATAATTTTATAATGAAGCTAAAACAGGAATAAAGTAACATTAAATTAAACAATATATTAGGGTGCAACCTAGAAATCTGTCGCTAATATTTGGTGATTTAACTTAAATTCAACCTAGAAATCATATATAACACCTACCCAGATTCCAATATCAAATCTTTTAAACAACCCAACTGCCAAAATCCAATTTTTATGGTTCAGATATCCAATTCCCAATCAACCAAAATTAATTAATATATTAAAAAAAGGGCACATAAGAAGGAGAGGTACCTTTCTTGGCCGGCGGTGTCCCAAATCTGGGCCTTGACGGTCTTGTGATCGATGGTTAGCGTCCGCGTTTGGAACTCGACCCCGATGGTGGCTTTGGAATCGAGGCTGAACTCGTTCCTGGCGAACCTTGCGAGGAGCTGGGACTTGCCGACGGCGGAGTCGCCGATGAGGACGACCTTGAACACGTAGTCAATCTTCTGGTTGAATTCTCCGTGCATGTTGGCCATCCAAAAAAAACAAAAGAACAAACAGGATCCGATCACCGCGGAACACGATTCACCATCCTTATCGTCTCTCTCTTTAGTTTCCTTTGACCATTTCGATGTAATAATAATCCCTCGCTCGCTCGCTCTCTCCGGTTTGTGCTCACCCTCTCCGTATACTTTTTTGGGTTGAATTCAGGGGAGTTTCCAAAGGAGCACACCACTTTTACTTATGAGCCCACTAGATAGTTTTTTTCGTTGGGACTTCCAATTGAAAATTGGAAAGTAGGATCACTATAAAAAATTGTGTGCTCCTTTTGAAACTCCCAAATTCAGGTGAGTTTCCAAAGAAGCACACCATATTTCCTAGTGATCCCATCTTTTTTTTACAAAAAAAAGGATTTTCTATTGATCATACTAAATATACCCAAACTATCTTTCCTCTAAATTCTCCCACTTTTCTCTTCCTTCTCCCTCTTCTTTCCCACTTTTTTCTCTTTCACGTCTCAAATGAAATCCAAAAACCCTAAATCATCTCTCCCCTCTCTCTCTCACCTTTCCTAATCCTTCCTCTTCCCCTTTCCTTCTCTATCTCTATCTCTTTCCAAATCTTCTTCTCTCTCTTTGTTTTTGCCGCCGGCGCGGCCGATCTACCGCCGCCACCAGTGATTCAGCCCATAGCCGCCATTCCGCCGTCCCACTGTTACTTCTTGGGTGGAGATGGGGTGAGATCTCCTAATGTAGCAATTTTTTTTTTTAATTTTGGTCTTTTTTTTTTGAGCAAATAATAAGAGATATTTGGATTTGATGGTTTTGTTAGGTTAGAGAGGAGGAGGAGGAGGATGTGGAAGGGTTTTAATCATAAGATTGAGGATAGAGCATTATGGTTTTGGAGGTAGAGCTTTTTTGTTCATAGAAGAATTTTTTTTATAAATTTTCCTCACAATTCATTCTTTTTACAAGTATATCTCACAATTTATATTTTGATTATAATTAATAAAAAATTAAAATATTTTAATACTGTTGTAAAATATGTAAAATTTCATTAATTTTCCAATTGTAAACGGTAATGGTAAATTTTATTAGTTAATCTTGAAGTTTTATAGCATTGTTGTAATGGTTGATTAAGTAGCAAAAGAAGGTTTCAGTATTCGGATGTACTGGATGAGATAATTTCTATATATATTTTTTATTTTATGTCTCATATAGTACCAAATTTAACTCATGCCTTCAATTTTTTCTGTTCTGATTCTACAGAGATATACACGTGCAGTAGTTATAATTGATTCATTACTTGCGCAAGGTGAAAAGATATTCAAGAAGCGGCATGAGATGTTATTTAGTGCTCTTGCGAAGATTAAAACCGTGCTAACTGGTTGTACTCAACCAGAAGAACAATCAGAGGAACAAGCAAAAGAGCCACTCCCGATGCACCCGATACAACGAGAACGACTCGAACCACACATCAACGTTAACCCCCAGACACTGATTAGTTTAGATTTTAGGTATCTCTAAATTTTTATTAGAGCCCGTAAATTTAATTTTTAACTTTTATCATGTATGTTCATGGATATTGTAAGAAACTCGAAGACAATATTTACTAACTTTCAAGAAGATGAGTGACAGTGTTTTTGTCATACTTTATGATATTTTGATGCAGGTTTACTTTTTAATTGTACTTGATCAAAATTTTCTATTCTTGAATGTCCAGAACTTATTATGTATATTTGTATTGCAATCGAATTGATTTCTATGATTGGATATCTAGGACTTATTATGTATATTTGTACTGCAATTGAATTGATAATTTTCATTTTAACGTTTAATTATTTGATTAAAAATCATACTGATATGGAGTTGCACAAGAAAATATATTTATTTGGAAAAATAAAATAAAGTAAAAAGAAAATGCACAAGAAAATGTATTTATTTGGAAAAATAAAATAAAAAGGGATTTGCTGTTGCTAGGAATTGAACTCGAGACACTCACATGTAAAATAGGAATACTCACCACTATGCTACAACAACTTCATGAATAATGGAACTAAAAAAAAATTATTTATAATTGTTCGGACTGGAAGTTCTGACATTAGGCTTCTGTCCGGACAAAAATAATTTCGTCCAAACTGGAAGTTCGGATAGAAGCCCAATGTCCGGACTTCCAGTCCGGACAGATATTGGACTGTCTGGACTGCTATTCCTGGCAGTAGAGAGTAGTCCGAATTGTCAGTCCGGACTTTGAGTTTTTTTGGGTTCATAATTTTTTTCAATCCGCACAGTTTCTAGGGTTTTTGAGTAAGCAAAAACCTAATAAAATCAATTTTTAAATTTAATTTGTGAGATAATTTAATATAGGAGAAGATTTGATAGAATAGTTTTGGGTTTTAGATTTTTTTTTTTTTTTTAAGGTTAACTAATTTGTAGTTTTAGAAGAGAATGAGAAGAGAGTTTGAAGAAAGGGCATTTTAGTCAAAAAAAATCGATGGCAAACTTATAATATGTATGAAGTTTTTAAGTGGGCTCACTAGGAAAAATGGTGTGCCCCTCTAGAAACTCCCGAATTCAGGGATGGCAACTTGTCGGGTTTGGATAGGATATTTACAGTATCCATATCCATACCCGATAAATATTATGACGTTCATATATGGCCCAAATTAACTAAACACTTAGTTATATCCAAATATAGAGTCTCTAAATCCACACACCAAAATTCTAAGGGTAAAACAAAAATTCATGAACTTAGTTTTTTCTCTTAGAGTACCCCTATTGAAAGAGAGTTGCTAGATTTGCCCCATATTTTTCCTAGTGAGCCCGAATTTCATAGTGAGCCCAAGATAATAGTTTAAAACATATCTTTTTTTTTTAATGAGCCCCATGTTTTTTCCAGATTGCCCCTATAACTACCAACCCTATATTTGAGTGGAAAAATGGGACTTACTAAAAAAAAATGAGTCTAACTAAGAAAAAGATGGAGCTCATTGAGAAATTGGGGCTCACTAAGAAAAAAAAAGGGTCTCACTAAGAAAAAGATAGGGTTCACTAAGAAATTAGGGTCACTGTGAAAAAAAAATGGGTCGCATTTAGAATTTCCATTCCGTTTCAATCTCCACCGCTCCGGCTTATCCCTTCCCTTTCAATCTCCTTCGCCCGGAACACCTCCTAACGTGTCTGTCCTCTGCACTCTGCATCGCGTCTTTGGCCTGCTAGTGCACCGCGAAGAGCAGCCCGCATGTTGCAGTTTTCCTCTATAGAGAACTTATAGGAACTTATTGGTCAGGCTGGCAATCCTGACCAGTATGTGGACTGGACAAGGCTAGTCCCCCGACTAAATGAGGATTACACCGCAATTACAGTTTCGACTGGTGTTTAAGGCTATTTGTTCGCAAATAAAAACATGTCAGAAATTCAATCCCGACAAAATACAATCACTGGCCGAGATTTTTGTCCCAATCGGTTGTTGAACAAGTTGGGGCATGCTCCCCGACCAGTGTTTTTGATCTCACAGGCACGCGGGACGCGCAATTATTATTAATATAATTAAAACCTTTGAATATCATGTTCTTAATTCATTGTTCAATTTATACTTCATATTGAATCCAAAAATACTATAAATATATCTTTAAACAATTAGATTCATCCATTATTTCTACAGTTATAATCTTATTCTCCATCTTCTTTAATCTCATGTCAATTCTCAAATAGAGAGATATTTGCACCCGATTTGTAAGAAAAAAAAGAAGGAAAAAAAAAAATTCAAAACAAGCCCTAACAATCTCATGCAAGTAATGGGAATCGATTTTGTATGGGATTTAGGGTTTAAAGCATGAGTTTTTTTTTTTTTACTTCACTCGCATTGGGTTTTAGAAGGGAGGATTTTTGGCTCACTAAGAAAAAAGGGTAATGAAACGGAGGGAATGTAGTTAATTAAGAAATGGGTAAGGACTATTTGGTCCAAAAATAAAAATAGCAAATTTGTAAATAAAATGTCTTATGGGAAGGGGGCTCACTAAGAAAAGTATGGGGCGCATTTAGATTCCCCCATTGAAAGTCACATCACATATTCCCCAATGAATGTCACATCATATTTTTGCCACCCGCTATCGGTACCCCCCACTCCACCAACGCCACACTTTCGCCCATCCCGAGCCCCGCCACCTCCTCTTCCCCTAACTGCGCCACTCACATCAAGTAGATTTTTACGAGTTGTATATATTAAAGTTCATTCAACGATTAAATGTCAAATGGTGTTTAATTCGTTTGGTTATAAAAGCTGTTCAGGACACTCTTTAAGCTTTTCTAATTTAAAAGTTATGATCAACTTTGTGTCCATATAAAACTATAGTAAACTTATAGTACTTTTGAAATCTTGGGGTGCCCTTAGAAGCCCTCATCCAAATCCTATCACTTTATATGGCTTTTGCTCAGGTTTTGAATATCCATTGAATTTCTAGAACTTTTTCAATAAATTATTTTCATAAACTAATAATTGATATATAATTGAATATAATAATTATTTATAATATTTCAAAATTTGTGCTATGTGTATTGCTCTTCTGAATTTGATCGTGCCGAATAAGGCTATCAAAATCAATTTTGGACACCGAAATAATTTTTGGTAGATATAACTTTAAATCCGTAACTCCAAATGACATTCGGTCTTTGCGGTTATTAGTTTTCTAATATTTAGGATTTTTAGAAAAAATTTCTTGCAAGCCCGAAAAATATTCCCAAATTTGTTAATTTAATAATATTAAATTATTCTTCTAATTATTTCGAAATTTTAGTTTTTTTATTTCGGATATTAAAACGACAAACATGCAATTTTTTAATGTTTCTCTCATTGAGCACTATGCCCTACATTAATTAGGTAGTATTTAGAGAACGTTACACGGAACCGAAATTATTAAATTATTAAATAAATTAATTAATTAAATCAATTTCTCACTTATCTTCACTGTGAAGAATGAGGCGATTGCCTATTTGGAAAACCAATCAAGAGAGACATGCGCATGTAGTTTATTTTTATTTATTTATTTTCCCCTCTTTTCCCCTTCACTTCTTTCCTTCTCCCCACTTCTTGTCATCTTCTCAACTAGAGGACACCATCTCTCTCTCAGGCATCACAGGCAACTTAAAACATAATTTATTTCTCTCAATTTATGTGCACTCGTGGTTATTTCAATTTTTGCTTTTAAATTATTATTAGATTTTCTTTACCATGAATTGATTTCAATTTATTGTTAATATTGTGGTAGAATTTGTATAGTATTAGAATTGGATCATGTCTTAATTATATAGATTGATTGAGTTTGGAGTAATTTTAATTTATTTTAATTTATTACTAATCTATTAATTGTTATTTTTCGAATTTCAAGCCCACAATCTCCAAATTATAATATTGGAGCCCAAAGTCCCTAATCTCCAAATTTGCATATTTATAAATTTATATAAATGTGCATATTGATAAAATGTTTATATTAGTATTTGGATTCAGTCAGATATGTTATTTGCATCCAAATATGTTAATTAACCAATATTGCATTCTCTATTTATGGATTATTATGTTGAGTAGCTATATGATTGACTATATAAATAAACCTGCTAATTTATTTATGGATTATTATATTGAAATGGGCTTGAATTGGTTAAGTAACATGAATTTGACTTGAATTGAGCTTGAATTAAAAAATAATCAAAGAAAAGAAAAGAAATAAATAAATATAATATAAAATAAATCATGATATGATGTTTATAAATCATATGCATAATATATTATGAACTCGGGGATGTGAGAAGTTATATGATAGATAAGAGTCATGTTGTATAAGCATTATTGTAATGTTAATGCCGAGAATTTTTTACTGCAGCGATATGGGTGATACTGGATCACCAATTGATAATTAATACCCAGTGTGGTATGTTTATTACTGAAATATGGTACGGAATTGAATTGTAATACCTAGCAGTATGGCATGATTCAATGCAATGCGATTCAGGTTAGGACCAGGGTATGTATGGGTACTTATACGACAATGATAAATAGTGTTATCATAACTATCTATACAGTTTCTACAATTAATTTGGACGGTGACTGAGACTAATAGAATATATGATTAAAATACATAGAGTAATTATTATCATGTTTGTTTATTTATTTACTTACTTATTTATATTTGCTTACATATTTAATTTATATGTTCGCGAATAACACTGACATAAGTATGCCCATGCATACTGATACTCATGTATTATAATAGTATACATTTTCTCTCCTTAAAATGTTACTTGCTGGGTTTAGTCCCATGAGTTTTGAACCCAGATTTAGAAAATGAAAAAGAAAAATCAGCCCCAACTGAAGAGTCGTACTTCCTTGAACATACCGAGCGATAGTAAGCAATAAAATACCTTTTGGAGAACCTTTATATATTTTGTTTATGTTTCCTTCTGCTTGGGCACTGCTTTTATCTTTTGATTTTTTTTGTGTTTATATTCAAAGCAGTGCACAATCTTATATAATTAACTCTTTGCATAATTAAAATCTTTTCAGTTTCGGACATGCTATTTATCAATCGGAATGTGGCAGTAGTTATGCTTATTCCAAGATCATTTAATTGTTAGGTTGTCTAGTATAAATTTTAAGTACTATTCTTTATTTTGGAAAGCAGCTGAAAAACGGAGGCGTTACAAGATGGTATTAAAGTTTAGGTTAGGTGGAAGACCATAAGACTACTACCACATAGGGACATATCTATAACTCACTCTTGTTAATTGTTCTTTATTTCCTTGGTATCTAATTGATCTAGTATCATGCTTGTCCTATCATATCTTATTTATTTGAATTGTCTATCTTTGTAATTCCTTTTATTGAATCCTATTTGGTCTGTTGTAGAATAATATCGATCCAATATTCTGTGAGTATGAGTGCAAATTTGAGAGATGAGACCGTTAAGCTTAGAAATATAGTGCAAGGAATAGCATAGACCCAGCAGACGACAACAATGTTACTAGAGAATGTTACAGTCCAAGGAGTCGGAAAGGACCGGAATGGTATCGTATTTTCGGAGGCTGCAACTAACTGTGTTTTCTGGGACGGAAGGGCCATTAGAATCTGAACAATGGATTATAGATATGGAGAATCTTCTAAAGGCGCCAAAAATGACAAAAGAGAATTGGTGGAGGTGGTGTTTATTCAGTTGGCTGATATGAACAGAACATGGTGACTTGTCAAAGAGATAAGGCACCAGGAACCTTTAATCTGGAAAAAGTTTGTGGAGACATTTCTTGCCAATTTTTTCCTACATTGGTGAAACGAAAAATAAGGAAGAAATTTCTAGAGCTGAAATAAGGAGAACAGACTGTACATGCATATGCCGCTGCGTTTGTAAGACTTAGTCGTTTTACGACCCTGGTAGTTAATGAAGTGGAGTGAGCGCGTATGTTCTAGCAAGAATTGAGGTATCATCTAAAGGAGCATCTAGAAGGTCATAACTATAAGGCCTACTCAGAGATATTTGAAGCAGCATATCGCCTAGAGCAAGTAACTAAGGAGGGAGACCAACAACATTCAAAAGACCATTTAATCAAGGAGCAAGTTCTTCTTAGAGGTTTGGAGACCCCTGGCAAAGCGACAAGTAGTGGCTAATAAAGGAGGTCATTTAGTGTGCAGTTTCTGCAATATGCAAGGGAATGTTCGGAAGGAGTGTAAAAGAGATTTAGGACTATGTCTGATATGCAAGTCAGCGGATCATCGGGTAACTAATTGTCCAAGGGCACAATCAAAGCAATAGCCACCAGTCAAAATTCCTTATCAGCAGGCACCAAGACCGGTTGCAATAGGACCACCGGTTTGAAGGATTGAATGACCGGACCAGAAAAGATCTTTCGAGACACAACAATAAGTTTATGCCAGAATCTGAGAGGGAGCAGGACAAAAACATGGGCAGGTTAAATTGATGAATGCTGAAGAAGTTCAGACCACTGAAGGAGTCGTAGCAGGTATAATTTTAGTTGGCAATACACTAGCAACTATTTTATTCGATTTTGGAACTTCATACTATTTTATCTCCGTCATATTTGTTTTGCGCAATTCTATTGATTTTGCAATCCTACCTGCGGTGTGAGACATTAAAACTGGGAATGGTAGTATCATGATTAATATAGAGTGTAGATTATGTTTCTTGGTGATTAATAGTAGAGAGTTTTATGCCAACTTGCTAATTATCAATGGAGAAAGATATGATATTATCTTAGGCATAGATTGGTTGAGTAGCTTTCATGCGGTAATAGATTGTAGAAGTGATATGATAATTTAACTGCAAACATACAGTGTTGGTTGTAGTGCTATACAGATCATCCCACAGAGATCTCAGGTGTTTTGGCGTTCTCACTAATTCTATAATCTAACGGATTAACAAAAAATTCTAAGTTGGAGTTGAGAATTATTCTAATTAGCTTAGAATCTAGAATCCACTAGTTTCTAACAATGTATTTACTTCTATTATCTTTTTCTATTATAAAAAAGTAATCTTTTAGTTTAATCTTTACTTCAAGTATCCTAAGCATGAGTTATCAAGTGGTGTGAAAATATAATGCATCAAAAATATAACTTTTCATAAAAGCAAACAAAATCGTTAGATAATTCGATGAAGAAAATAAAAATCAACAACCCCAAACCCTAACTAAATATATGCTATCAAGAAACTTAATTCAAGTATAACCATCAAAATATTAATTTACGAGTTCTTGGATTCTAGAGGTTTAAATGAGAAGATATTACTTGATAGAAATGAATGGATAAGGATTATCAAAGTGATCGATCCGACGTAATTCTTTTTTTGGTTCATGTAGCCTACCCCAAATACTTGGGATAAAAGGCTTAGTTGTTGTTATTGTTGTATTTTAATCTTTTCATGAAAAATCATATCTTTATTATTTTATTTAAGAAGAAAATATTAGACAGCAATTACATGGTGGATTCTAGTTTCATCTATATCCTAGAGCTAAGTTAAATTAGCTACTCATAGTTCTAGTTAATAAAATCCTATTTTTATTCATGAAAGCAAATAAATCTAATCTAGAAAGCAAATAAATCTATACTAAAAAGTAATTAACTCTATCTAAAAATCAAATAAAGACTTGAAACCAATAGCATACCTTTGGAGTACGGTATTGCGGCCGTCACCCTTTCAACAAAACAATAATTTTATTAATGAAAAATTCAAGTACAAACTATATCCTAATTCTATATTAACTATTGCTTAAAAAAAAAAAATCTAGAATACAAGGATACGACCAATATATAGGCTTCGGAAATCAAACCCTAATTCTAATACAACTAAAAAACTGCAAAATTATAATGAAATCACCGAAGAAAAGTCAGCCCGTGGGCCCACTTCTTTGCCACTATTTGGCGGCTAATGTCGCCATTTGGCGGGGTTTTTCTCCTACACGAGTCTCTTATCTTATAAACTTGATTCTCTTGATTGTATTTGACTTTCTGTAGTATTCTAATCGTGTAGCTTTGTTTTCTTTGAACTCTTTTATAGGATTTGTTTCCTAATCCGGCTCTGATTTCATGCTATCTCCTTGTACAAATCAGATTACCTGAAAAATAAACTAAAAATATCCGAGTAGCATTTATTTATATACAAAAATAGATAAAATATGGGAGGAAAAAATATAATATATGATACTTATCACACTCTCACACCTATTTTTTACTAGTTCTCGAGCAAAATCTAAACATAAAAAAAAAATCATAATCACTTTCACAGGAATCGCGATTGCACTTAGCACATGAACAAACCTTTAAGCCCCTAGGTTACCCTTTTAGACGAGTGTTGTCTCGTGAGGTTCGCAGTGAATATACCCACAAAATTCGTGAAGAAAATAGATTAAGAAATAAAAAAAAGAAAAATAAGGATAACCAAAAATCAAGAAAGATAAAAAATTTATAAAAAAAGAATTTTTTATGATATTTTCATCAATTAATCTTACTAATATGCAAACTCAAAAATGCATTTAGATTATCAATTTTCAAATTGAGCATCATATCATATACACTTATCATTTTAATCAAAAATTTAAATCTTATTTTTCAATACCTACTAACAGATAATCCATTGGCTTCTATACATGTAAGTACAGTGTGATAGTCTTCTTCAGTTTTGAACTCCAACTCTAACTCATGATACATCTTTTTTCTCATAACAATTTTTTAAAAATAATATTTCACCTTTCATGCGAATATTCATACTTGCTTAGGTGCAAAATAGCCGATTACTCAGATCATACTCTTTCTCTCTCTCTCTCTTTTATAAGAATATTTTACCCTTCATGTGAATATTTACGCTTGCTTAGGCGCAAAGTAGCCGATTACTCAGATCATACTCTTTTTTTTATTTTTGAGACTATTGCCTTAATATCAGGCACACCCCATTATTTTATCACTTTCGAGACTATTGTCTTAATACCAGATTCACCCCATTATTTTATTCTCACTTTTTTTCTTTGTTTAGAGAGAGAAGACTTACTTAATCGTTATCATCTTTATCCTTAACCTTATAAACTATTGTGAAGAGAAAAATAGATATATACTTGCCTCAAAACTATTATTAGCGGTATTTATTTTTTAGATTTTAATCTTTTTTTCATAAAATATAAAGTGTATCGTTCAATATACTCTCATATCCAATTTCAAATCGAAATTTGTTCTTTTATCTGTAATTAGGTTGATCTATTGATGAAAACATATAAATATTTTTTTTATTTTTTAAATTATTTTGTTTCGTTTTTTAATTTTTTTTTAGTTAGTTACGCTAGAAATTACCCAAAGTTTAAAATAAAGAAACCCAAAAATCTAAAAATAAAATAAAATTTCTAAAAAAACTAAAAATCCTAGAAAAACACGAAGAAAATATCCTAACTCAGTTCCCCACACCTAAACTCATATATGCCCTCATACATAAACCAAGGATGGTAAAATAAATAAGAAAACTATTATACAAATATTATACATTTATTAGAAAATTCAAACGGTTACGACCTCTTGATTGCTTTCCACTCTTATATTATGTCCTTTTAAGTTTTGATATTGATGAACTTAGCTTTTTTGTCAATTTTGTATTTAGTCTCTCTATCTTAATTTTGATTTTTCTTAATTTATTCTTACCCTTCTTTCTTTTATTCAATAGTAAAATTTTAAGGTTGGAAAGCGTACCTTTACCATCGTTCATATTCTATCCACGAGCATCTTTCATATTAGTAAGTATTTTGGTTTTATCAACTTGTGAAATAACATACTCATATTGGTGTTGTGGAATCATGAGCTTGATTTTGGAGGGCTCTTTCAAATCATCAGGTACCATGACCTTTTCTTTTTGAGATTCTTTCCATTCTTCTAATATTATGGGCTCGTCATGCAAAATTTCTTCAAACCTGTTATCAAAATTCTCAAAAGAAAATGCCATACTAGTGGACTTATCGTTAGTCAAATTATTATGAAGGGATAAAAATTCTTCTTCACAAGTTTCTTCACATTTTTCATTAAAAGAATCAAATAATAATGCGTCACTAGCAAGATCACCATGAGATAAATTATCAAGCAAAATATTTTTTATCAAGCAAAATATTTTTTTTATCACTGGTTTCTTCATAATTATTGTTACAATGGTCTAAAATAGGTTGATCATAATGTTGAATTATAGACTCATCATGCACAAAATTATTTAACTCATTTTGAATTATATCTACTTCAAAAGATGATTGAAGTGGTTGTTCGTTAGAGTAAGATATGTTCAAACTATTAGATGGTTGATATCCAAAAAGATATGTTCAAACTATTAGATGGTTGATATCCAAAAAGTTTAGTTTGAGAAATCACTTTGAGAAGATCTTCCATACAAGATTCAATTTGGGAGGATGATTTTAGCAAAGTTTCTCTATCTTCCTTTATTCTACGTCTTCGTTTCTTAGACTCATGATCGTAATTTTTCTTATTTTTCTCAAATGATTGCATCTCGAGATCATGAGTGAAATTTGAAAGTGAATATGATAGATCTGTGTACCTATTTGATGACAGATATGAAGTTGTTATAGGTAAATTCTCATGACATGTATATCTTACTTCTAATATTTTTAATCTTTCATCTAACATGTTTAATTGAATATCTTATTCATGATTGAATGTAGAACATGAAGATGAATAGCCCATAAAGAAAGGATCAAATGGAGGACTCTCTTGGTACGGCTCTTGATTATATGCAAAATTAGAATGATTCATCCATTCACAATTATAATTTTATGTATACGAAACGCTCATAGATTCATTATATGTGATGTGAAATTAATTATGACTAGTTCTAGTGAACTTTCTATCCATAGACACTAATGATAATTATGATATGGATCACGAGAATGATAACAACCAGTTTGATTTCAAAATATTTTTTATTTTTTTATTTTTTTGAAAATGGTGAAGAGGGAAAGAGATGGAAAGGAAAAAAAGATTGATTTTTTTAAAACCGGGGAACTAAAATACAGAACTGGAGAAAAGTGGACTCAGTTTGTACCTGCCTTGCCACCAATTGGCGGTTTTGGTCACCAAATAGCAGCTAAAACAAACAGCTTGACTCTCTGATTTCTACTTCTTAGTCCAGAGGCTCTTCTGATCTCTTTTGTCTTCATATCTCTGCAATTTCTGATCCTAGCACACTCAACACACATTGTTCATCCCGTAAAACGTTAGAAAAAGTAAGAAAAATACCACCGATTCACGGCAACGACGCCAAAAACTTGATATGATAATTTAACTGCAAGCATACAGTATTGGTTGTAGTGCTATACAGGTTGTCCCCACAGAAATTTCAGGTGTTTTTGTGTTCTCACTAATCTATAATCTAATGGATTAACAAAGAATTCTAAGTTGGAGTTGAAAGTTATTCTAATTAGCCTAGGATCTAGAATCCACTAGTTTTCAACCATGTATTTATTTCTATTATCTTTTTCTATCATAAAAAAGTGATCTTTTAGTTTAATCTTTACTTCAAGTGTCCTAAGCGTGAATTATCAAGTGGTGTACAAGCATAACACATTAAAAATACAACTTTTTATAAAAGCAAAGTAAATCGTTAGATAATTCAATGAAGAAAATAAAAATCAACAATCCCCCTAACTAAGTATAGGCTATTAAGAAACTTAACTCAAGTATAACCTATCAAAATATTAATTTACGAGTTCTTATATTTTAATCTTTTCATGAAAAAATTATATCTTTATTATTTTATTTAAGAAGAAAATACTATAGAGCAATTACATGATGGATTTTAGTTTCATCTACATTCTAGAGTTAAGCTAATTAACTACTCATAGTTCTTGTTAACAAAATCCTATTTTTATTCATAAAAGCAAATAAATCTAATCTAGAAAGCAAATGAATCTATACTAGAAAGTAATTAACTCTATCTACAAATCAAATAAAGACTTGAAACCAATGACGTACTTCTGGAGCACGGTATTGTCGTTGTCACCCCTTCAGAAAAATACTAATTTTATTAATAAAAAATTTGAGTACAAACTACATCCTAATTCTATATTAACTACTGCTTAAAAAAACCTAGAATATAAGAATACGATCAATATATAGGCTTCTGAAATCAAACTCTAATTCTAATACAACTAAAAAACTACAAAATTACAACGAAACTACTAAAGAAAACTCAGCCCGTGAGCCCACTTCTTTGCCACTATTTGGCGGCTAATGCCGCCATTTGGCGACTAGAATATGACCAATAGTAATGGTTTTTCTCCTGCACGAGTCTCTTGTCTTGTACACTTGATTCTCTTGACTGTATTTTATTTTGACTCTCTACAATATTCTAATTGTGTAGCTTTGTTTTCTTTGAACTCTTTTATAGGATTTGTTTCCTAATCCGGCTCTAATTTTATGCCATCTCCTTATACGAATCGGATTACCTAAAAAACAAACTAAAAATATCTAAGTAGCATTTATTTATATACAAAAATAGATAAAATATGGAAGAAAAAAATACAATATATGATACTTATCAAGAAGTAAAAGAGTAATATTTCAAATTCCTGATCAATCAGAGTTTGAATTTGTTGGGAAAAGTCAATCCCTAGAACTGGTTGAATCAAAGGTGTGCCCAAAGGGATTTGAAAGTTATAGAAGTGGGAGAAGGAATGATTCCTGTAGTATTAAAATTCTTAGATATATTTTCTGAAGAGATAGCTGAATTACCACCAATAAGAGCAGTAGAATTTACTATTGACATTATTTTTGGAGTTAAACTAGGTTGTAAGCCACCTTATTGAATGGACAATATAGAATTAAAAGAAAATAAGAGACAAGTAGATAATTATTGAAGTTGGATTTTGTGAGATCTAGTATTTCACCTTGGAGACCTCTAGTATTATTAATAGGAAATAATGATGGGAGTTAAAGATTGTGTTTAGACTTTAGGGGTTTGAATACAGTAACAATTAAGAATAAATATCCATTATCAAGAATAACTGATCAGTTTAATCAACTGAAATGAGCAAAGGTATTCTCGAGGATAGATCTTCGTTCGAGATTCCATCAAGTAAGGATCCAAATAGAAGATATTCTAAAAGTTGCATTTAGAATCAGACATTGTCATTGTGAATATTTAGTTATGCTGTTTAGAGTGACTAATGCTCCAGTAGTATTTATGAATTTAATGAACCATGTTTTTTTTTCTGTATCTAGATAAATTTGTGGTAGTATTTATTAATGATATATTAATCTATCTCAAAAATAGAGAAGAGCATGCTGAGCATCTCAGGACAGTTTTGAAATTATATAGAAAACTAAGTAAATGTAAATTTTGGTTGGATAACGTTACTTTCTTTAGTCACATAGTTTCTCGAGATCGTGTATCAGCGACCCTAAGAAGTTAGAAGCTGTAATGGATTGGCATGTACCAAAATTAATATCGAAAATTTGAAGTTTTCTAGGGATAGCTGGGTATTACAGGTGGTTTGTACAGGACTTTGCAAAAATCACATTCTCTCTGACTAAACTGACTGGAAAAATACTGGAATATGTCTGGACAGAAGAATATAATAAGGCATTTGAAGAATTAGAACGAAGACTAACAACAATATTAGTGTTAGGAATTTCAGACAACTCTGAAGGAATGAAAGTTTATAGTGATTCTCAAAAACAGGAATTTGGATGTGCGTTGACACAAAATGAAAGAGATTGAGCTTGCATCAAGACAGTTGAGACCTCACTAGAGAAACTATCCAACTCATGAGTTAGAGTTAGCGGCAATGATTCATGCTTTGGAACTTTGGAGATATTACTTATTATGACAAAGATTACAAGTGTACACTGATCATAAAAGTTTGAAGTATATTTTCAGTCAAAAAGAACTAAATACGAGACAAAAACAATAGTTGGAGCTAAGAGCATATTATAACTTGAAAATTAAGTATCACCCAGAAAAGATTAATATAGTGTCAGATGGTTGAGTAGGAGACCTACAATGGAGAGATTAACCTAGCAAAAAAAGTTTTTAATGGAGATGCAAAGTATAAAACTAGAAGTAATTTTAACATGAATGACAACATAACTTATAGAGATATGGTCACAGTCAACATTTATAGAGCAAATTAAGTAAGTTCAAGTTGGAAATGGAAAATTTCTAAGGTTAAAAAATAAAATAGAAGTAGGCAAGATGTCATAAATGAAGATGTACTCAGATGGAGCTGTTAGATTCAAGGAAGGATTATGGGTGCCTGTGGGGGAGGTAAGAGATAAGGTTTTAGAAGAAACTCATAAATCAACATATTTCATTCATCCCGGAAATAATAAAATATACAAGGATATGAAAAAGTATTTCTTGTGGCTAGACATGAAGAAAAAGATTATCATATATGTATCTAGATGTTTCACTTGCCAGAAAGTGAAGGCTGAATATTAAAAAACGACTGGATTGCTCCAACCACTAGTAATACCAGAGTTGAAATGGGAACAATTATCGATGGATTTTATTACAGGCTTACCTAGAGGCACCCGAGCAATAATGCAATTTGGGTAGTTGTGGACCAGCTGACCAAGTCGGTTCATCTCATTCCATTTAGAGCTGGACAGTCAACATAAATATTAGGTAGAAGATTCATGCAGGAAGTGGTGAAATTACATAGAGCTAATGTCAGAATTGTGTCGATAGAGATACAAGATTCAAATCATACTTTTGTGAGAGATTGATGGATAGTTTGGAAATACATTTGGATTTATTTTCAGCTTACCAACCACAAACAGATGGTTAATCAGAACGGATTATCCAAGTTCTTGAAGATATGCTTAGGGTATGTGTGTTGGATTTTAGTGGATCTTGGGAGGACTATTTATTTATGGTAGAACTTTTTTTATAATAATAGTTATCAGGAGAGTATCAAAATGGCACTATTCGAAGCCGTGTATAGTTAGAAATACAGATCTCAATTGTGCTAGGAGAAGATTGGAGAATGAAGTATTTTGGAACCGAATTTGATTACTCAAGTAACAGAACAAGTAAAGATTATTAGAGAACATATGAAGGCAGCCCAAAATATACAAAACCAATGGACAGATCAACATCGAAAACCATTAGAGTTTGAAGTTGGAGATAAGATATTTACTAAAATATCCCCGATGAAGGGTGTGATCAGATTTGGCAAAAAGGGAAGGTCAGTTCAAGATACATCAGGCCATTAAAGGTCACAAAAAGGATTGTAAATCTTGCCTATAAATTATCATCACCATCAGAGAAGAAAACTTTCCATGATGTATTTCATGTATTATAGTTGAGGAAATACTTGGGTGAAAAACACAAAGTAGTAGATCTATCCGAGATAGATTTGAAATCTGATTTAAAGTATGAGAAGTAACCCGTAGCAATTGTCGGTTGATAATAAGTATCATATATTGTATTTTTCCTCCGATACTTTATCTATTTTTTATATAAATAAATGCTACTCGGGTATTTTTAGTATCTTTTTCAGATAATCAGATTCATACAAGGAGATGGCATGAAATCAGAGTTGGAGTTGGAAAACAAAGTCCGAAAAGTTTTCAAAGTGAGCAAAACTACGAGACTACGATGTTGCAGAGAGTAAAAGTCAAATACAGTCAGAAATATCAAGTCTACAAGACAGAACCTCGTGTAGAAAAACTTCCATGACCAAAACCCAATATTTGGCTGCTATTTAGCGTTGGAACCCGCCAATTGGCGGCCCTATGTGGGTCCCATGCAGTGAAATTTTTCCCGTAGCTTTGTTGTAATCTTGTAGTTTGTAAATTCTATTAGAATTAGGTTTGGATTTCCGAAGCCTATATATTGGCCGTATCCTTGTATTCAAAGAAAAATCCTGAACTTTTATACTCGTTTTAAAATTAATAAAATTAGGGTTTTGCTGAAGGGGTGGCGGCCACAATACCATGCTCCAGAGGTAAGCCATTGCTTTTAGTTATTTATTTGCTTTCTAGATAGAGTTAATTGCTTTCTAGTTTAGGTTTTATTACTTTATAGATTTAATTTATTTGCTTTCATGAATAAAGATTTGATTTTGCTTATTAGGAATATGAGTAGCTAATTTTCTTTAGCCCTAGGATGTAGATGAAGTTAGTTTAATAGATCTAATATAGATTTATCTCATCTTCTTCCTAGAAAGAAATAAAATTATGATTTTTCTATAAATAAATAAAAGATGGAGTTCAAAATCATAATTTTTTGATATATTATGCTTAATTAATATTTTGATAATCTATACTTAGATGAAGTTTGGAATTCTTATTCTTTGTTTGTTTTTAGAATTATCAATAGAGATTTTACTATAGATAAATTGACTTGAATAAACTTGTAAATCTGATTTTTTTGATAGGTTATACTTGAATTAGGTTTTTTGATAGCCTATGCTTAATTAGGGTTTAAAGTTTATTTCTTTTCTTTTGTTTATAAGATTTTCTACTTGATATGATTTGTTTTTAAGAAAAGTGTTATTTTTTATGGTTTATACTTGCACATCACTTGATAGGTCATACTTAGAGGCACTCTATTAAAATCAAATTAAAAAGATCACCTTTTTAATATGTTACTTAACCGTGCATAATTAAAAAGTTAGGAAGAAAGAGATAATTTATTGTTAGGGTATTATTCTAATGGATTCGAGATCCATGGCTTCTAGAACTTAACTAATCTTCTCTCGATCTAGAATCTCATAGTTAGTCTGTTAGACTAAGGAAAGAGTAAGAAATCACAAAACACCTTAATCCCTATGGGATGACCTGTATAGCGCTACACCGACACTGTGCGCTTGCAGTAATTTATCATATCAAGTTTTTGGCGCCGTTGCCGGGGATCGACGGTGTTTGTCTTACTTTTTCTGTTGTTTTACGGGATTAACAGTGTGCATTGAGTGTTCAGGGATAATAAAGTGCAGATACAGGAAATTAAACAGGACTAAATAAGCATTGGGAGTGCACTGAAGTAAGAAGAGTCCAAGACTCCCTGCTTTGACCGCCAATTAGCGGTGCAAACTGCCATTTGGCGGCCCTTCAGGTTTTTAATCTGTATTTTGTATCACTGGTTCTGTACAAAAATAAAAAAAAATTTTAGAAACAGTAGGAATCACATTTTTATTTGATTATATATATTCCCCTGTTTTATCTCTCCACTACACCCCACTTCTTGCATTAGTTTAGGAAATTCACGCATACACTCACGGTCGCTGGTTCATACCACATTGGACCCGTGATCAATTTGGTAGACTTGTGAGATCAGATTTGTTCATGAGAGCCAAGATGGACCAACCGATCCCGATCTTTTAGGATCGATATTACGCGTTGTGCACATCACTTCCATCATGCATAAAACTTCCACACGCAGCGGGTAGTCACTATGAGTTGAAACCGCAGTACATTAGTATGCTTCCTAAATTCACTGGTTCTGATTAAGAAGATGCATATCTCTTTATTAGTGAATTTCAGGAAATATACGTGATGATAAAACTGCAACACTTATCGGATGATGCAATTAAACTCCGCTTCATCCCCTTTACACTTAAGGATAATGCCAAGAGGTGGTTGTACAGTATGCCTACTGATTCAATCACTACTTGGGATGAATTTGTTACGGTATTTTTTAAGAAGTATTCCCACGCATAAGATGGTAAGAATACGAAATCAAATCAATCAATTCCGTCAAGTGCCAGGAGAACTCTTCTGGAAATACTTAGAATGGTTTAAAGACCTTTTAGCTCAGTGCTCCCACCATGTGATAGAAAAGTGGCGGTTATGTCAAATCTTATACGAAGGACTCGATTACACATCCAAAACTCTTCTTGAATCCACGTGTCAGGAAGAGTTTACGAGAAAAAACGAGGATGAAACATGGGATTTTCTTGAGGACCTATCGTTGAAGACTATGCAGTGGGAGAGTCCCGCTGAGAAGTCCAGTGCATCAACTTCTGCACATAAGGGTGGGATTCATAGCGTCGACAGCTCTATAGCTGCCGAAGCTAAGATGACAGCCCTTATGAGGAGAATTGAGGTACTGGAGACTCCTAGTGCTCTACCAGTGGGTCAAGTAAATCAAATTTAAGTTCCCACATGCTTTAATTGCGGAACTCCGAATCATATTATGGAGGAGTGTCCATTATTAATGAATCCCATGAGTCCCACTCTTGAGCAGGCTAACGCCTTATATCAACAACCCATGAGCAATCCTCACGCTCCTATATACAATCCTGGCTGGAGGAATCATCCAGATCTATCATGGGGTCAAGGGCAATATCAGGGGGCCCCTAATCCTAACATGTAGCCTCCAGCCACTGGTCAGTTTCCAAGACCAAATATGGGTACTTATCAACATCCAAACGCTTCAAATTATGGGAACAACCAGAATAGACTACCTGCCCAAAACCACTCACATCTACAACAGAGGTCTAATATTGATCAAGAAAAGGGACTTCTGTCACTTGAGAAGTACGTTGAAAATCTTCTCAACTCTCATTCCAAATTTGACACGCATATGTCCAATCTTGACACACACATGCAAAATCTTATGAAAGTGTCAACTGACTTTATTCAAAGTACAGGTCAGCAACTGCTCGTGAACTCTAAATCTATAAAAAATATAGAGCAGTAGGTTGGACAATTAGCAAATCAGATGAGTGAACGTGGCCAGGGTACCTTTCCAAGTCAACCCATAACAAACCCTAATGCCAGTTCCTCAAACTCCAATCAAATGCATGTCCACCAATGCAATGCCATTCACACGCTTAGATCTGGCAAGCAAGTGGACAATAATGTAGCCATGCCCCCTGATCCAACTCCTACTATCTCGCAGGCATACCATCTCTTCTACCCCTTTCTCCACAACCATCTCCATCACCTCCATCACTGTCACATACTCATTTGGAAGAACCTGTTCCTAAACCGAAAGTACCATATCCCATTTGGTTTAGGAAGCCTTCACCGTAAGTAGAAAAGATTATTGAAATATTTCAGCAGGTGAAGGTTAATATTCCACTCCTTGATATTATACAACAGGTTCCTACTTATGCTAAATTCCTCAAGGATTTGTGTACTAAGAAACGAGGAAGCAATGTTCCTGAGAAACTTGTTCTTACTGCAAATATATCACATATCATCTCTAACTCCTTACCTATCAAGTACAAAGATTCAGGTTCCTCTACAATCTCATGCATCATTGGGAACACCACATTTGATAGGGCATTGTTTGATTTAAGGACAAATGCCAACTTGCTTCCTTACACTGTTTATCAGCAACTGGGGTTAGGAAAACTTCAACCTACCAAGGTCACATTACAGCTAGCTGATCGTTCGATTAAGAGACCACTTGGTATGGTTAAAGATATGCTCCTTAAGGTCAGCGAGTTTATCTTTCCTGTAGACTTTATTGTTTTAGAAACTGAGCCGATCTCTAATCCACGGAACCAAATTTTCGTCATCTTGGGTAGACCATTACTTGCAATATCAAATGCATTAATTGATTGTAGGAGTGGCCTCATGAAGTTATCGTTTGGGAATATGACTGTGGCATTGAACATATTTAATATGGATGAGCACACAACGAGCTCCCTCATTGAGGTCAACATGATTCATGGTTTACATTCTCATTTGACCTCTTGCACTGATGATGAACCATCATTTGAACAAATGTTCAAAGATGAGCTCATGTTATTAGAAGAATTGGCACATACTGATTCTATGTATGATGATACTTATGCAAGTGTGCCATCGAATTATGAGCAAATTTTTGAGGATTTGTTTGCAGAGAAGCTCGCATTACTTCGTGAGTTAGAAGAGCCACTACCACGTTCACTTGATCCTATAGCACTCTTCTCACCTCATGATATTTCTACATGTATGCTTGTTACTAACGATGATTGGCAGGTTTATAATAAAGAATTCTTTAACCCAATTGTTAATGCTTACATGTGGACAAAAAAAAAGCGAGGATGGCAAAAGAACCAGACAGATAATCTCGTGACTTGTAGGAGGTTAATGAGATATAATAATGCACCCACTTCACGTTTAAAACGCACACCTATGAAAATAGGAAGCGATCGAGAGGTTGTAACCGCTCTCTATACGTTAATAGGGTGATGATATTGAGATCGTAACTTTTGCGACTCTCATTATTTGTATAGTATTTATATAATAGCTTTCATATTTATTTTTCCATACCTGGCTTGTGTATGAGGGCATACACAAGTTTAGGTGTAGGGGAGTAGTTTTTAGGAGATTTTTATTTTTTAGGATTTTTAGGATTTTATTTTTATTTGTAGGATTTTTTTTTTAGATTTTTGGGTTTGTTTATTTTACACTTTGGGTAGTTTTTAGGGTAACTTAAAAAAAATTTTGAAAAATAAAACAACTTGCTTTCATCAATAGATCAACCTAATTACAGATAAATGAACAAATTTAGTTTTGAAATTGGATAGGAAACTAGATTGGATGATACACTTTGAATTTTATGAATAAAGACTTAAAATCTGAAAAATAAATATCGCTAACGGTAGTTTTGAGGCAAGTATACATCTACTTTTTTTTTCACTTCACAATAGTTTATTAGGTTAAGGATAAAGATAATAACGATTGAGTAAGTCTTCGCTCTCTAAAAAAAAAGAAAAAAAGTGAGAATAAAATAATGGGGTGAGCCTAAGGCAATAGCCTCGAGAGTGATAAAATAATGTGGTGCGCCTGGTATTAAAGCAATAGCCTCAAGAGTGAAAAAAAAGAGTATGATCTGAGTAATCGGGTACTTTGCGCCTAAGTAAACATAAATATTCGCATGAAAGGTGAAATATTCTAAAAAAAGAAAAAGAAAAGAGTATGAACCGAGTAATCGGGTATGTTGCGCCTAAGTAAGCATGAATATTCGCATGAAAGGTGAAATATTTTAAAAAAAAAGAGAAAAGAAAAAAAAGAAAAAAAAAGTAAAAAATAAAAGGATAGAAAATTTATTATGAGAGAGGAGATGAATCATGAGTTAGAGTTGGAGTCCAAAACCAAAGTAGACTATCTCACGTGCATTTAGATGTATAAGAGCCAATAGATTATTTGTTAGTAGGTATTGAAAGATAAGATTTAAATTTTTGATTAAAATGATAAGTGTATCTGATATGACGCTCGACTTGAAAATTGATAATCTAAATGCGTTCTTGAGTTTGTATATTAGTGAGATTAATTGATGAAAATATTATAAAAAAGTTTTTTCTTTACTTTGTATAAAATTTTTACTTTTCTTATTTTTTTGGTTATCCTTATTTTTCTTTTCTTTATTTCTTAATCTATTTTCTTCATGAATTTTGTGGGTATATTCACTGCAAACCCTCACGAGACACAACTCGTCCACTAGGTTAACTTAGGGGTTTAAAGGTTTGTTGCACGTGCTAAGTGCAATTGCGATTCCTGCGAAAGTGAGTTAGGATTTTTATTTTTTTAGATTTAGGTTTTGCTCGAGAACTAGTAAAAGATAGGTGTAGGGGTGTGATAAGTATCATATATTGTATTTTTCCTCCCATACTTTATCTATTTTTTTTATATAAATAAATGCTACTCGGATATTTTTAGTGTCTTTTTCAGATAATCTGATTCATACAAGGAGATGGTATGAAATTAGAGTTGGAGTTGGAAATCAAAGTCCGAAAAGTTTTCAAAGTGAGCAAAACTACGAGACCATGATGTTGCAGAGAGTAAAAGTAAAATACAGTTAGGAATATCAAGTCAACAAGATCCAAACCTCGTGTAGAAAAATTCCATGACCGAAACCCAATATTTGGATGCTATTTAGCGGTGGAACCCGCCAATTGATGGCCCTATGTGGGTCCCAATGCAGTGAAATTTTTTCCGTAGCTTCGTTGTAATCTTGTAGTTTGTCAATTCTTTTAAAATTGGGTTTGGATTTCCGAAGCCTATATATTGGCCGTATCCTTGTATTCAAAGAAAAATCCTGAACTTTTGTACTCGTTTTAAAATTAATAAAATTAGGGTTTTGCTGAAGGGGTGGTGACCACAATACCGTGCTTCAGAGGTAAGCCATTACTTTTAGATATTTATTTGTTTCTAGATAGAGTTAATTGCTTTCTAGTTTAGGTTTTATTGCTTTCTAGCTTAAATTTATTTGCTTTCATGAATAAAGATTTAATTTTGCTTATTAAGAATATGAGTAGCTAAATTTTTTTAGCCGTAGGATGTAGATGAAGTTAGTTTAATAGATCTAACATGGATTTATCTCATCTTCTTCCTAGAAAGAAATAAAATTATGATTTTTCTATAAATAAATAAAAGATGGAGTTCACAAATCATAATTTTTGATATATTATACTTAATTAATATTTTGATAATCTATGCTTAGATGAAATTTGGAATTCTTATTCTTTGTTTGTTTTTAGAATTATCGATAGAGATTTTCTTATAAATAAATTGACTTGAATAAACTTGTAAATCTGATTTCTTTGATAGGTTATACTTTAATTAGGTTTCTTGATAGCCTATCTTTAGATTAGGGTTTGAAGTTTATTTCTTTTCTTTTGTTTATGAGATTTTCTACTTGATATGATTTGTTTTTAATAAAAGTGTTATCTTTGATGGTCTATACGTGCACATCACTTGATAGGTCATACTTAGAGGCACTCGATTAAAATCAAATTAAAAAGATCACCTTTTTAATATGTTACCTAACTGTGCATAATTAAAAAGTTAGGAAGAAAGATATAATTCATTGTTAGACTATTATTCTAATGGATTCGAGATCCTAGGCTTCTAGAACTTAACTAATATTCTCTCGATCTAAAATCTCATAGTTAGTCTGTTAGACGAAAGAAAGAGTAAGAAATCACAAAATATCTTAGATCCCTGTGGGACGACCTGAACAGCGCTACACCGACACTGTGCGATTGCAGTAATTTATCACATCAGTTGACTAGAAAAGTCCTAAAGAATAGAGTGATTGCATTAGTTCTTGTTTCATGGGATGCATAGTCTCCAAGAAATTTTACTCGGGAGCTAGAGAAATATATCAAGATAAAGTATCAATAGATTTTCTCATGACCAAGTTTACCAATTGAATTTATTTTTATATGAGTACATAGTTGTATACACTGCCATGTCTTTGAATTTGGAATTTCGAAGATAAAATTCTTTTATTAAGTGGGTAGAATGTAATATCCCAAATTTTGTGCTATATGTAACTCTTTTTTGAGTCCAATCGTACTGAATAAGGCTGCTTTGAAGTCAACTTTAGACACCAAAATAACTTTCAGCTGATGTAACTTTAAATCCGTAACTCCAAACGATATTCAGTCTTCGTAGTTATTAGTTTCTAATATTTAGGATTTTAAGAAGTTTTCCTTGCAAGCTCAAAAAATATTTTCAAATTTGCTAACTTAATAATATTAAATTATTTTTTTAATTATTTCAAAATTTTTGTTCTTTTATTCCCGATATTGATATGACAAACTAATAATTTTATAGTATTTCTCTCGTCAAGTACTACACCCTGTATTAATCTGGTAGTATTTGGAGAACACTATATGAAACCGAAATTATTAAATTATTAAGTAAATAAATTAAATCAATTTCTCACCTGTCTTCACGGCGGCTAAGCCACCGAAGAATGAGGCGGTTGCCTCTTTGAAAATCCAATTTGGAGAGACATGTGGATAGTTTACTTTTATTTATTTTTTCCTTTTTTCCCTTCACTTCTTTCCTTCTCTCTACTCCTTCTCATCTTCTTAACCAAAGGACACCGTCCCCCTCTCAAACATCATCCACGATAAATAGGTAAGTTAACACATAATTTATTTTTCCTAATTTATGTGCACTCGTGGTTATTTCAAATTTTGTTTTCAAATTATCATTAGAGTTTCTTTACTAAGATTGATTTCAATTTATTGCTAATGTAGTGGTAGAATTTATATAGCATTAGAATTTGATCATGTCTTAATTATATAGATTGATAGAGTTTGGATTGATTTTAATTTATTTCAATTTATTTCTAATCTATTAATTATTGTTTTTCCAATTTCAAGTCCATAATATCCAAATTATAATACTGAAGTCCAAATTTTATAATCTCCAAATTCTAATATTGAAGAAATTCTAATATTGAAGTCCAAAGCCCGTAATTTCTAAATTATAATATTGAAGCCCTAAACCTATAATCTCTAAATTTGCATATTTATAAATTTATATAAATATACAATATTAATATTTATATCAGCATTTGGATTCAGTTAGATATGTTATTTGCATCCAAATATGTTAATTAACTAATAATGCATTCTCTATTTATGGATTATTATGTTGAGTAGTTATATGATTGACTATATAAATAAACCTGCTAATCTATTTATTGATTAATATGTTGAAATGGGCTTGCATTGGTTAAGTAACATGAATTTGACTTGGATTGGGCTTGAATTGAAAAATAATCAAAGAAAAGAAAAGAAAATAAATAAAAAAAAATATAAAATAAATCATGTTATGATGTTTATAAGTCATGTGCAAAATTCATTATGAACTTGGGGATGAGAAGAAGTTATATGATGGATAAGAGTCGTGTTGTATAACGATTATTATAACGTTAATGTCTAGAATCTTTTACTGTAGCAGTTTGGGTGATACTGGATTACCAATTAAAAATTGATACCCAGTATGGTATATTTATTATTGTAATATAGTATAAGAATTGAATTATAATACCTAGCAATATGGTATAATTCAGCGCCAAGCAATTGAGGCCGGGACCTCGGTATATATGGGTACATATACGATAATGGTGAATAACATTATCTTATCTATCTGTATAGTTTTTACAATTAATTTGGACGATGACTGAGACCAATAGAATACATGATTAAAAAATATAGAGTAATTATGGTCATATTTATTTATTTATACTTGCTTACATGTTTAATTTATATGTTCACGAGCAAAACTGACATAAGCATGCCAACACACACTGATACTCTTTTACTATGATAGTATATATTTTCTCTCTTTAAAGTGTTAATTGCTGGGTTTAATTATCTTAGTTTTGAACCCAGATTTAGAAAGCAAAGAAGAGAAACTAGCCCAAACTGAGCACCCGTACTTCATTGAACAGACCGAGCGACAGTAAGCAGTGAGTACCTTCTAGAGAATCTTTATATATTTTGTTTATATTTTCTTTTGTTTGGGCATTGCTTTTCTCTTTTGATTCTTTTGTATTTATATTTAGAGCAGTGCATCATTTTATATAATTAACTCTTTATATGATTAAAATCTTTTCAGTTTAAGATTTGTTATTTATCAATCTGAATGTGGTGGTAGTTACGATTATTCTAAAATGTTATGACTGTTAGGTTATCTACTATAAATTTTAAATAACATTCTCCGTTTTGGGAAGCAACTGAAAAATGGGGGCGTTACATTATGCAATTGATATATTATTACTAATAATAATTTATTAATTAATGAATAACATTAAAATATAATAACACACTTGTTTTGATAAATTAATTTCCAAACTAAAAGATGTGAAAGATAGATTCCAAAGAGAAGAATGGGTACACAATCTTAAACATGAATGATCATTCAACTTCCAAGTTCAACCTAACATCATTAATAGAAATTTGATCGCACATAAAAGTGCTAATATAAGTTTTCTATAGATTCAAATCTACAAAGTCCTAGCTTAATGAGCTATGTGAAGAAGTAGACCGAGTGGTTACTCTTGAAAGAAGGATTACGATGATAGGAATAGAATGAGAAGATGAGACAAAGCAAAACCCTTAAAATTTTGTTCGATGCCCATCATAAGACATGTGATGAGTAGATGACCTAGATATTATTATTCGCAATCATTTTGGAGTATACTTCTTGAATATTTCAAGTAGGTTATTAAATTAGGGAGTTTGAATATAAGCATATCAAAATCCAAACCTGATAAGTCTTTGAGTTTGACATTTAAATCCAAATCAAATCAGAAATTACTAATGGATATGAAATTGAAATCTATGTCAATATTTAAGTTAGGTTCAGATCGAAGTAGCTGGCTGTTGCACTCCATTTCCACCCCTAGTCGAATTGAATGAACTTTAAAAATTTATGTTTTGAATTTAATTTTAAAAAAAGTTGATTATTATTTACAAAAAATGACCAAGTTTTGTTGCATTAGTGGACCTTGATTGTTATTGTTACTTAACATGTTTTACTAGATCCGGTTTGGCAACTTGGGTCCGTTTGGAACTCCAAATCAAATATTATGCATAAACATGAACTAAGTTGGCAATCTCAAATTCAAAATTCAGTTAAAAATGAATTGGAGTTGGTAACTCTCAGATTCTTGTAAGCATTCCCAAACCCTACTCAAGTGCAGATAGGTTGGAAACCCTAGGTTCAATTAGGTAAAATTAATATTACTTTATATCAATATCACAACAATTTAGTCTTTCACATCTTATAAATAATTTCACAAAATATTACAAAAATTATATATTATTTGTCACATGATATCACATATATGTCACAATGATGTCACACATTATAACAATATCACATATCATAATGATATCATATTTATCACAATAATGTCATATATCTCAATAAATCATAACAATACCACATATCACAAAGATATCAGAATAATATTACTTATCACAATCAGATTACATTTCATAAAAAAAAAAAAAAAAATCAAAACATATGATAAATGACCACTTGTGATCAGGATTTTCCATCGAACTAGTTTTCAATGTGCTAGATTTCATTGAGAGATAAGCTGACGTATCCAATTTTGCCACTCCTTTCAGGTTTAGTCCTCATTGGGAGCTTTATAAAACTAGTAATGGGAAGATGGAGAATATCTTTGATCTTGAGCCAGACAGTTGTGAGATCCATTACCATCCACCTTCAGAGATGCTGATGATGATGAATAGATATGAACTCTCGCCTTGGAACGAGTTTCCAGGCAAACTCTTTGTTGGATTCTCAAAAAGATTTATTGTAAGTTTCTTGATTTTTAATTATTTTTTGTTTCTTTTAAGGAAATAGAAAACTCATTAAAGCAAGGTTATTGCAGGCAAATTACCAAATGTTAGTGACCATATGGATCTGTCTTCCAAGTGCCCTTGCTTCTTAATCACAGGCCCTTCCAACAGAGGACCTCCGAGGTATGGGGATATCTTTAATGCTTAGGCTAAGCATTGGCAGTAGGAGGCTGAGGCTCTTAGATATTTCAAGTGATTCACATGAACGCCAATGTTATGTAGTAAAAAGGCCCCTACTTTAAATGCTCAACTTTTATGCATGAGTCAATCCACTGTGACTAAGTGAGCACTGTGAGCACCGAGAACAAGTCTTCATATGAATTGAAGAGTCTTCATTGGAGTGATTGTACTCATCTCCAAATTGTAATGAACACTTGTCTTATAATTATTGTTGAAAGAACGAAAAGTTAATATATACTTGATCATTTCCTTCTTTTGTTGAATCTGTTGTTTTCTTCTATTGAGCTGTTAAGTAGTACGATAGCAATGCATCTCTTAAAACTCCTAAAGACTCTCATGGTCATGAGTATTGGCTATTTCTGTGCTGCTAGCTTGTATATATCTTGTCAATTTTATGTTAGAATTGAGCCTGAGAGAAATTTGTTCATAGAAAAAACAAAGTCACTAAACTAAAGCACTTATCTGACGTGATTGAATAGTGAGGATTCTTCGAAAGTATTTTTTGTACCGATTTGATCACTTATGACTAGCACAGGAGTGGCAAATGGGTCAGGCAGCCCGAAAGTATTTTCTGGACCTATTTGATCACTTGTGACTAGTCACAGTTATAGTTAGGGGTGGCAAATGGGTCAAGTAATCCATCGGGCATGCCCGATCAAGGACATTCCGAGCATGTGCCCGGCACTGTTCACCGGCTATGTGCTGGGCCAAGTCCAGCATGACCAAAATGGCTCGAGCCATGTCGCTCGAGCCTGCAGTCCGAACTGGTGTGCGCGTGCCGTGCCGTGCCCATCATGTGCTAGGCACAACTTGGCATGCCAGATAGTGGCAACGATTCTTAAAACTATTGCCATTTCATTGGGGGTTCTTTATGTAATTTGTTTTGCAGAAAACCCTTCAAACAGCTATAAACTAGCTGTTGGAAGGTCTTTTACAAAAAAATTTCAAAATGAATCCCCAGCAGTCAAAATGGCTGCTGGGGAGGTTTACTTCAATTGTTTTTGAAAAAGAATTCTCCTCCCATCTATAAATACTCCTTATTTATCCAAATTTATTTTTCCACACAACATACAAACAAACTACAATTCTCTTCATTTCTCTAATCTCTCCAAATACAAAACTTAACCAACAAAATTTATTTAAGATTCAAGCTCTCTCTCAAATTAGAAGAGAAAGGAAGTAAGTTTCAACATTCAATTTCATCATCATTCAAAGTGCAAGTCCACCAGGCCCTCTCTCCTCTCTTTACAAGTAAATCTTAACTCTCAAACTCTCTTTTCAGCTGAGGTACACTTTATTTTTAAGCTAAATTTAGTTCAACATTTTTCGTGGTTTTTTTACTATTTATCCATACTTATCCGGCAAATCTTCTTCTCAAGCCGTAGGTAGTTTTACATATTTTTTAATAAATAAAGAATATCATTTTTTTCAAGCACCATTAAATGAGTATCTTCTTATTTAATGTGGCTCAGAGAACAACTCAATCTCTACGCACTAAAAAGTGGTAACTTTTCAGATTTTTCGCAAAAAGGAAGACCGCGATTCTTATACAGAGTCGTGTGTTCTCTTTAAAAAGGAGAAGTTCGCAATTCTAATACAGAGTCGTGTGTTCTCGTTAAAAAGGAGAAGTTCATGGTTCTAATACAAAGTCTTATCCTTTTCAAAGACATAGAAGTTCAATATTCTAATACATAATCCTGTTTTTTCTTAGAATATGAAATCCATGAAGGTGATATTTCTGTTGAATTATCCAAGTATTCCAAAACACCTCTAAAAGCATAGAGTTTTGAAAACTTTGGAGGGGGTTTTGTTAGTGAAATTTCTTGTTAATGAGATCATCTATCATGAAAAGAGAAATCTATAAATAAAAAGAAAATTACTTTTGCGAGTCATGTTCTGTTTTCTATAGAAACTGAAGCGCGGATTACTTTTATCGGGTTCGCAAACCTAATAACAGGGGTGGGCCCTATAAAACCTCGTTATCTGGTATAAGACCAGCAAATAAAGTCATTTGAATTGTGAATCTAAAGGTTCAAGGCTCGCGTTCTGTCTACAATTAAATAGAGCCACGAATCTAAGCTTCGAGATTCGTATTCTGTTTACAATTGAGTAGATCCACGAACCTCAAGTTCAAGATCCGCATTCTAGCTATAGTTAAACAAAAGCGAATCTAAAATTCGAGATTCACATCCTATATTTCAGTTACGATATAGAGAATTGAAGACGCCGGTTACAGTTTCTGAAAATTTAATACAAATTTACCAGATTAAAAGGCGGGAAATTAATACTCAGATCGTGGATATCGACAGTTGAATAGTAGCATCAGCTCAAGAGTCTCCAAAACTCTATAAAAAGCCTGAATCAAGGTAGAAAAGGAACTGAAGATCAGAGAGAAGATATCAATATAATATTGAAGAGTCCTCTTACTGTCGAGAGTTTAAAAACCTTTGCCAACTAAAAGAATTAGTACTGAGTGTCAACGGATAGCAGGATCGTCCTCCATAACTACTATAGAATCCAGTCTTAAATAAAGAGAGAATCCATTTTCCTCATCTTCTATAACGGGAAACCATTGAAATTGCAATCTTCTATTGAAAGATTCAATAAAGAAATCATTTTACAATTTTTATGGGGAACATTATAGTGTATACTTAAACTTTGAATGTTTATATTTTTATTCATATTGCGTGCTTAGATAAACTCAAAATTCATATAGGGTTAACTAGAGAAGTTATTAAAGTATCAAGTTTACAACTTTATATATTTTATGCTTTAATGATTTATTTTCCAATTGTAACAAGATCACGCGATCTATACAACTGAGATAAAAAAAAATATAAATATATCCAATAAATTATCCTATGAGAGAGTTACATCCATCTGATCAACAATTTTAATTAAAATAAATTTATATCCTTGTTAATTTAGTTTTCATTTTTAGTTAATAAAAATCCTATCTTTATTTTCTTTTTAATTCAGCAATTTATTCTTAATGTCACACAATAACAAAACGATTATTACCCTTGTAATCCAAGATCGAGAGAACGATCTTGGATTACTACCCTTGTACTATTATTAATCTATTGCACTTTGGAATGTACGATTTATATCGCAGTCAAGATTTTTGGCTCTATTGCTAAGGATTATATGTTTTGTTGCACTTTAGTATAGATTATGATTCCTACATTATTAATTTTTGCAATTCTGAATTTGTATGACTAGTTGGAGGAGAACTTCAAATAGTAGACTATTCGATCGTACTCAGATCTACACACACACTTTCATCCCACCAAACATGTCACGATATGAACACTAATAATAATGATAACAACATGAATAAATAATAATA
The DNA here is from genome assembly GCA_036321105.1 of Dracaena cambodiana. NCBI lineage: Eukaryota > Viridiplantae > Streptophyta > Magnoliopsida > Asparagales > Asparagaceae > Dracaena > Dracaena cambodiana. Next base: position 23,306,596 of record JAYEPQ010000008.1, on the reverse strand, counting down.
ATAATAATAATAATAATAATAAATTTGGAGATAATAATACAAATGATAACTATAGACATCATGGAGGCAATGAGAGGACTTTACGATATCATCTACAACTTGATAGGGCAATCCAATCTTCATGCATTATATTTCCTTTGAATATAGGACACTTCAAGATTAAATCTAGAGTAATCCAACTTTTACCTAAATTCCATGTGATAAATTCTGAGAGCCTCTTTTTGCACATTCGAGAATTCAAAAAAGTTTGTTTTACTATTAATCTTCAAAATATTACTGCAGAACAAATTAAAATTAAACTCTTTCCATTCTCCCTGAAAGATAAAGTAAAGACATGGCTACATTCTTTATGTCCCAATTTAGTAGCAAGATGGTATGAGATGCAAAGAGAATTCTTAAAGAAATTATTTCCTTCACATAGATCAAATTATATGCGAAAGTAAATTCCTAAGTTTTGGTAGAAAAAAGATAAATCATTACTCGAACGTTGAGATAGATTTAAAGATTTGTTACTCTCATATCCACATCACGGTTTCGAATATATGAAGGACTGTAAGTACCTTCTATTAAGAGTTAAACACTACAACTGGGCAATTTGTAGAAAATATGTATGATGGTAAATTCCTAAACAAACGTGCTGAGGAAGCATGAGACTATCTTGATTCACCTACTGAAAATTCACATGTCTGGAAAATTGAGGATATTTCAGATAGATACCAATTGAAATAGAAAACTCAGAGGACTTCTTAAATTGATGGAAACCAAAGATATAAATATATGATTAATTTCCATCACTAAGAAATTTGAAGATTTGCTTTTAAAGAAAACTGAAACAGTTGAGACAATAGAAATAGTTTCTAAAGTTTGTGATATTTACAAATTGCAAGGACAAGTGATTCATGAATGTCTAACACTTCTTGCTTTTAAACAAATATTGAATTAACTAGCTAATGTTTTTAACACTACTCCCCAATAGTAAACAACTGATATTCACAAACATATAATCCTGGTTGGAGGAATTATCCATATCTTCAATAAAAGTAGAATTCTCAACGACAATTTAATAATCAAAACAAGTCACCCACTAATCCATCTCAATAATACATCCAACCTACTACTCAACCTTCGGCGTACCAACCACCACCGTAGAGAAATTTAGAGATAATTTCTTATAGATATAACAGAAAATGGATTAGATAATTCAAGAGCAACAATAGTTTATTCAGTCGCAATATGCAATGGCTTCCAGCAATATCTGCTCACAAATAAGCCACCTCAATTTTGCATTGCAAACTAAGGAAAAAAACTAAGCTACCATCTCAACCGGAGGCCAGTACTTCAGGTAAAGTCAAAGGTATAAGTGCTATTACTTCTTTAATTAATAATGATATACCTGAAATAACTGTTATAATAAATTTGATGAGTGGTAAAGTGCTTGATGAGCCCCTTTCAAAAGAAAATACCAAACAGAAACAGAGCAAGAACTCAACACAACAAACTAAAGATGATAATTCTAAATAATCCACTTCTACAGATTATAAACCACCTGTATCATTTCCTTAAAGATTAAAGTCTAAAAATAATACATCTTATACTGATAATTTGGAGATTTTCAAATAGGTACAGATCAATATACATTTATTGGAAGTATTTAAACAAGTCCCCTTATACATAAAATTCTTTAAGAACTTGTGCACCATCAAAAAATAGTCACAACGTATAGAAACATGCATTTTTTACAGAGCAGATAAGTACATTATTGCTTTCTGAGATGCCTCTTAAATATAAGAATCCTAAATGTTCTACTATTTCTTATATGATATGTCAACATAATATAGAGAAAGCTTTGCTACATTTGAGGTTAGTGTAAATTTTTTACCATTTTCAGTTTGCAAGCACCTATATTTAGGAGAACTTAAACCTACATCGGTCACACTACAGTTAGCTGATAGGCCAGAAAGGCTTCCCAAGGGCATTATGGAAGATATTCTAGTGCAGATCGAGAATTTTTATTTTCTTGTGGATTTTATAGTTATCGATACTGCATCTGTAAAGAATTCATGTCTTCATATTCCACTTATCCTTGGATGTCCACTCTTAGCTACGACTAATGCAGTTATAAATTGTAGAAATGATGTGATGAAATTTTCATTCGGAAATATGACTCTTAAACTTAATGTTTTTAATGTTTGGAAATAATTGAATATTAATAATGATGAATTGAAAGACATTAATTACATTGAACAAATCCATACTGAAGGAGATATTGTATCATTGTGCATGTCTGATTTTTTAGAGGTGACATTAATAATGAACGATGATTTTCTTGATTATCTCAAATATGAATATATCACTGAAATTATAAAATATTTAACTGATGTTCAATGTTTGAATATCATGGGATGGATCCCAACAAAGAATGTGTATAAAGAATTACCTCAAATATAAAGAAATTGATACCATCTAAAATCCAAGTACTGACACTTGAGCTACAATCGCTATATGAGGATCTCAAGTATTTATTTTTGAGACCTAAGGAAACTTTTCAAGTGGTCATCTTAATGCATCTTGATGAGAATCAGGAAAAGCGACTAGTATCGATATTGTAAAAGTATAAAGGAGCTCTTAGATGGAATATAACGGACATCAAAGGTATTGACCCCCTTATTTGTACACATTGCATTATTTTGAAAGATAAAGCCAAGCTTATTAGGTAAGTTCAATGAAGACTTAACCCTGCCATGAAGGAAGCGGTTAAAACTGAAGTGTTGAAACTTCTTGATATTGGCATCATCTATCCAATTGTTGAAAGTAAGTAGATGAGTTCAACTCAAGTTGTTTCAAAAAAGAGTTGAGTAATAGTAATTAAAAAGGAGGATGAAGAGATGTTACCTACTCGTACTATCACGAGTTGGTGTATGTGCATCGATTATCATAAGCTAAATCAAATAACACGCAAAGATCACTTTTTGTTATCATTTCTTGACAAAGTACTTGAAAAAGTAACTGGGCATGAATTTTTATTGTTGTCTTGATGGTTTTTTTTTGGTTATTAACAAATTGAAATTGTTTTAGAAGATCAGGAAATGACAACTTTTACTGTCCTGTTGTTTTTGCTTTTAGAATAATATTATTTGGATTATATAACGTGCCCACAACTATTCAAAGGTGTATGATAAGTATTTTAGCGATATTATTGAAGATTCTTTAGAGCTATTTATGATGATTTTCTGTATTTGGAAATAATTTTGAATCTTGTTTGACTAATTTAGAATCTGTGCTTTAAAGATATCAATAGAAAAATCCACTCCTAAATTGGAAAAAATACCACTTCATGATTATAGAATGGTATTATGTTAGGCTATATAGTTTCATCTAAAGAGATGGAAGCAGATAAAGCTAAAGTTGAGTCAATTTTCAAAAATACCGATACCAAAAACCGGGCATACATTCGTTTTCAGGACATGTAGGTTTCTATAGAAGATTTATAAGAGATTTTAGTACTATTACTAGAACTATTTCTCACCTTTTTGCACAAGATGTGCAGTTTGAATGGACGCAGACCTGCAAAACAGCTTGCGAAACCTTCAAAGAGATGCTCATCACTGCGCCAATAAATGCAACCTTGAGATTGCTCACTTCCATTCGAGATCATTTATGATACAAGTGATTATGCAATTAGAGCTGAACTAGAGCAACAATGAGATAAAAAAACCCTACGCGGTCTACTACGAGAGCAAGACTCTCAATGATGCGTAGACAAATTATACCACAACAGTGAGGAGTTTCTAACTGTAATTTTTGCTCTTGATAAATTTCATTCATAAATTTTAGGCTCGCATATAGTTATTTTACAGATCACTCGACGCTCAAATATCTTTTGTCAAATAAAGATGCAAAACCATAACTAATCCGATGGATATTGCTGCTCTAACAATTTGATCTTGAAAATTAAAGATAAAAAGAAAGTAGAGAATGTGGTTGCAGACTAGCTTTCTCGACTAATTTTTGAAAATGATAAGATACCAAAAAGGGAGTAGAGAATGTGATTATAGACCAGCTCTCTCGACTAATTTTTTAAAATGATAAGCTACCAATTAGGGACTCATTCTCTGATGGGTAGCTATTTTCAATCTAAACAACTTTATGGTATGCTAATATTATTAATTTTCTTATTGCAGGTAAAATGCTATTGCAGGTAAAATGCTAAATAACTAGAGTACTAATTAGGGACTCGTTCTATGATGAGCAGCTATTTTCTTTGATTGATGGGGACATTGACTTTATGGAACCATTTCCTATTTCTAATAGATATGTTTATATCCTCATATCAGTCGATTATGTCTCTAAATAGATAGAAGCTGCAGCTTGTAGAAACAATGATCAACAAAATATTATTAAAATTTTAAAGGAATATATATTATTTATATTTGGAGATTCTAAAGTCATAATAAGCAGTGGAGCTCCTAATTCTGCAACAAAGTTTTTGAAAATTTAATTTAGAAATATCATATCATACACAAGATTTCTATATCTTATCACCCACAGTTAATTGACAAGTCGAACTAGCCAATAGGAAAATCAAGCATATATATATATACACACCAGAGAAAATAGTTAATTCGTCTTAAAGAGATTGGTTATTTAGATTAACCGATACTTTATGAACTTACCATACAGTATATAAAATACCCTTAGGCATGTGTCCATATAGAATAGTCTATAGAAAAGCCTATCATTTACTCGTAGAGATAGAGCATAAGCCAAATTGGACAATTAAATCAGTAAAACTTGATCTCAATTTAGCTGGCCCATTATAAAAACTATAAATAAAAAAGTTGGAAGAGATAAGACATGATGCATATGACAATTCATATATTTCAAAGGAGAAAATGAGAATATGGTATGATCACTATATTATATGTCGTGTTTTTTATCCTTCTAACAAAGTGTTCTTATACGATTCACACCTTCATCTATTTTTTAAAAAATTACGTTCAGCGCGAATATGACCATTTATAGTTAAAACTGTATATCTGCATGGCACAATCGATATCGAAAATCAAAGAATGGTCATACATTCAAAGTAAATGGAGAAATGATTGAAGCACTACTTGAAATTTTCAAAATACTAGGAGGAATCTCACAATCTAGTGGATCCTCTGATATCTCATTGGTATGAGCTAAATGGACACACAATGTATATTATTGTATATTATATACTAACAATTTTATTTTGCAGCTGTTACGTCATGAGTACTGGACCAGATAATTTCTAAGCTCTATCTCTTAAAAATTTAATTTTTTTGATTAGTTAAATAGATATACCAATTTGTTGAGGACAATGTGTATCTTAAGTTGGGGGATCACGTATAAAGATAACTTAGTTTTGATACCCATAATGATTTCAACGATTTTGTTTTAAATTCTTTCTATTTTTTCTTCAAAATTTTCAAAATTTCAAAACAAAAAAAATCTTTCATAATTATTAATTTTAGAATTAGGAACTAATTTTTAATTTAGAATTAATTTTAGAATTAGGAATTAACAACTAGATATTAGAATAATATTAGTCAAGGAACTAAGAATTTTAAAAAATAATACAAAAAATTTGTTTTCGGCTTGACAGCAGACTTAGAAGTGGACTATTATCTAAGCAGTTGTCAACAGTGGGGCCTTGTTGTTGGCAATGAAAATTTTCAAGAAAAATGGAGTTTTCCACAATAGAACGCGGAGCTAATAAGTTAGCTCCGCATCTGGCTACCCGCGTATGAGTAAAACGTGGAGCTAATCAATAGCTCCGTGTTTTGCTTTCTTAGCTCCGCAATTTGATGCGATTAACTCCGCTTGAGCAGATAAATCAGAATCTTAAATTGATTGAGATTAAGATTTTGGCTTATCCAAATACCCAAATTAAGTCCAATCAGAACTCTAAATCAAGAGATTTAAATTAAAACTAAGATATTTGATTAGAATCCTTGATGAATACAAATTCTATTTAGATAGAAACTCTCATATTATCCTAAGGCTGGAAATATCCCTTTGCGGAAGCCTTGGGGATCTTTTGGAAATTTTTGTGAAGTTTGAGTTACGCGTGAGAGCCTTGAACGAATCAAGACCATAAAACATCATCCAAAGTCGGCCGGCATCTTCTTCATCAAGAGCAAGAAGACCATGGTCGTCAGATTGTCCAAAGAAACTACTTGATAGATCCCATCGCCACATAGATCCCACGTTTTATTGTAAAAGAGAGCGATAAATTATAAATCCTCTCGTTTGATGTTTTCTTTTGTTCACTTTCGTTATAATCTAAGTTGAATTCAATGGAAGAGAAGCAAATTTCTGCTGCAAACAAACTGGCGACCACAGTGGGAGAAGTCTCTTTCATCGAAAAAGAGATCGTGGCTCAATTTGACGTCGAGAGGATTGGATCCGACGTTAACATGCTAGTCGTGGAGATCGATCAGCAGAAGTACGAGGAGTATCTCTCTTCTGAGTTAGGTAACTTGACCGAAACGAGATGCTATTGTCGCGTGCGCTCCAATACCCGTAAATCGGGTAATCGGGAATCCACTGTTAATCGGGGACCCGTGGAGACTGTGGCCATAGAGCCGTCGTTTAGGCATGAAACCCTAACAGAGGATGATCTCTCTATGGCCAAAGAAGGCTCGGGAACTGGATTAACCAGAACCCAACTTCGAAACAGAAATCGAAGGGCTAGGCGAAAGGCGCTTAAAGCCCGTGTTAAACTCAAGGCTATTCTAGAAACAGAACGCGAGGCTACAGCATCTCGTGAACTGGCTTGCGTTAATCGCAAGACCAGTCAGTATCGCATTAAATGCAAAGCTGCAACTTGCGTTAATCGCAAGGACAAGCTAGCGTGTGATTCTCCACGCGAGGTTATTTTATCTGGACTTAAATACAGAGAAGCTCGCGTTAATTGCAAGAATAAATTTTCTTAGAGCCAGCATGTGATTCTCCACGCGAGGCTACTACTGAGCTTAGTGTTAAATGCGAAGCCAGTAAAACTTGCGATAAACGCAAGATTTCTGATACTCGCATTAATTGCGAGGACAAAGTTTCCTTAGAGCCAGCGTGTGATTCTCCACACGAGGCTAATACTGAGCTTAGCGATAAACGCAAAGCCAGTAATACTTGCATTAATCGCAAGATGCCTCAGCTCCGCGTAAATCGCTAAGATGATTAGCAAATTTGCGTTAATCGCAAAAATCGCGCTAAACGCGATGTTATGACTTGCGATAATCGCAAGAATAAACCAGCGTGCAAGAATTTCCTTCCATGCAGGGCTAATATTCCAGAAGATAAACTTCTGCAAAGACGTCAAGCCAGCGTAAAACGCGAGGCTAGCGTATCCAAATGCGGGGCTATTTCTCAGCTCCGTGCATCAAAACACGAAGCTATTTCTCAGCTCCGAGTGTCAAAACGCGAAGCTACTGCTCAGCTCCGCGTAAATCAATCTGAATACAAAAATAGGGATGATCATTGCACTGTTGGACCAGAACTTGACTCCAATGGTCCCAAGAAGCTCCAGTGGGCCCCTAGACCCTCTCAATGGATGAGTGGGCCCTACAACTCCATATCTAAGGTCACCGATCTCAGAGATTACTTGACAAAAAAGAAAAATATGACTCAAGCTCAGCCATACTCAACATGTCATTGTGAGCAACTCATAACAACCATATTTGCTATATTGGATAATTGCTGTTGTACTAAAAAGATAGTGTCTATATTTAACAGAATAACTGAGTTTCGTCAAGATACTCCAAAGACGAGAAAGAATGATCTGAGATATAAAATTAAGGAAAAAGAATTAAATGCCGTGACCTCAAATATGGTCGGCAAAGGCAAAAAGATTAGTGAGAAAGAATATGAATCAGATGTAGAAGATAAAGAACCTCATCATCTGACTCTATTGAAATCAGGCGTTGTTGCTTCTCGAAATTACAAGAAACTTGTAAAAGGTTCTTATGATGATGACAGCGATAATTCAGCTATACCTTCCCCACAATTTTGTGCATCTTTCCGACCATGAAAATCAGCGTTGCACACAGTGGACAGGCCTGATGACATTGACCAGAGGATAGAAGTCCAAAAGCAGATGATTCGAGGTCAGCAAAAGGCAATTGATGACCTCAAACTAATGCTTCTAAAATTTATCAAAAATACCCAGAAGATAGCCGGCGATAGGGCTAAAACTTCTTCGGAACCGCCACCTAAGACAAATAAAGAAACTAAAGAAGAAAAGGCTTATTCGGTGCATGAGGAGGATGACAAGTATTCCTTCCATGATTTTCATGAAGAGAAGATTCAAAACCTACAGAAACAACTGGATGCGTTAATGCAAAAGAAGGAACTAAAGGAATTAGGGGTTTCAAGGCCATATCCGCTTGAGTTGGGACTTCGCCTCTTATCCAGAAAAATATAAACCCCTCAAATTGGAGTCATATGAAGGGAAGGGGTCTCCAAGCCAGCACTTATATTACTTTTTATCACAGGCAGGTCATCTAATGGGAAATGATCCCGTAATGACCAAAGTATTTGCAAGCACCCTGCGAGGGCCTGCCTTTACATGGTATATGCAGTTGCCCCCGAGAACCATAAATACATGGTATGATGTCGAGAAACAGTTCTTGGCACATTTCTTTGAGAATGATACCGAAATATCGGTTCATTCCCTCCTTGCGACGAAAGAAGGAGAAGAAGAAACAGTTAAGAGTTTCATTGAACGCTTTAGGGAAAAATTCGTGTATTGTTGACATGGTATGACCCAAGAAACTCTAGTGGAAACCTGTAAGTATAACTTCAGGACTAGCGTGCTGATCAGAATGGGAGTTGTAGAGTCCAAAACTTGGAAAGATTTGCTAAAGCCGGAAGAGCAGACGGAAAATATAATTCGTTGGATTGAGAAATCTCGTAACACGAGAAACTCTATAAATAATAGGCCATATTTACAGAATTCTAAAAATAAAGGGAAGGCTGTGATGGCGTTAGTTGCAGATCCGAATCTAAGATCTCAGAATTCGAGAGGTGCAGGTCAGAATATACCCCGACAAGATAGAACTTATACATTCAAGACGGAGCAGACAGGTACTCTATTCAATCTCCTCCTTAGAAAGGGCATGTTGAAGCTTCCGGAAAATGAAAAATCGGAAAACGCCGGTAAAACCAACGACCCTAACTATTGCCTGTACCATCAGAATGTCGGGCACCCAACTAAGGATTGCTATTCTCTTTAGAACCGAATCAGACATTGATAGAAGCCGGGATTCTCACACTTAAAGAGGAACAGAAGAAAGTTTCTGCAAATATGACAACTTTAGTAGTAGGAATCAATGAGTTTCCCGCCAGAGCGATCTCTGTACCAGTAGGGAAGCCGATATCGACACCAAGCACGGGCATCCTGCACAAGCAAGCTGGCCCCTTGGGTACGCTCCGAACCACAGCTGTGACAAAATCATTCTCATTGGCTAGCAGCCGGATTTGGCTGGGGGTGCCAAAAATATTGATGATGATAAATATTATGTTGCTACTGCTATTTTTACTAGCCATTAGAATAGCTAAGTGAGTGCTATAAAAAAAATTGTCCAATGCTGTTAAAGCAGCAGGAAGAGGAGATCAAGTTCCTCGCCAACCCTATCATACTGGGGGTAAAAGTGTGAAATCAACTACTCAATGCTGTTAAAGGTGGAAGAGGAAATCAATTCCTCAACAACTATCATGCTGAGGGGAATAGTATAGCTAGCCCAATTCAAACGGTAGTTGGTAAAGGCTAATCAAATCCGTTGATAGCTGGGGGTTTGCTAAAAATCCCATAAACTCTGTCATGTTAAGTTTCTACCTCTGACAGTGAGATGTACTTCAAGTTACGCGTAAGAGCCTTGAACTGTCTCTACCAAACTCTAGGCATGTGCAATTAGGCGCCTCTGCCAAAATCTGAGGATCATGACCTGATTATTTTGGCATGAACAGTTCAAATTACGCATAAGAGTCTTGAACTGTCTCCATCAAACTAAGGCATATGCAATTAAGCGCCTCTGTCTAAGTTAATGATCCTGACCCGATATCCTGGTGTAAGTAGTTAAACACTTTCACCAAACTATCATTTAGCTCTGTTCAAAGGGCTTTACCGAGCTTAATAATTGCAACCCAGTCAGTATTAACGATCTAAGTTACGCAAATGAGCCTTGGATTGTTTTACCAAAAAAACGATGAACTATTTTGATGACAAGTTATTTGTTGTATAAGCAAATTTTGTAGCCAATAGATAAAAGAAAAAGAATTGTCTTTATTCATAAAGCAAAAAGTTACAAAAGTAAAGGGAGTTATAGCTCTCCCAAAAGCTTCAACCTATTCGTCAACTCATCAATAACTTGACGACGAGTCTCCTCCACCAAGTGTTGAACTTGCTGGCGCAAGTCATCGTCATTTAATGTGAATTGCTGGGTCAGCCGCTGATGAGATTCTTCAAAAGCACGGCTCCTTATTATGCCTTCCCAGGTTGAACTATCCTGTTGATTGTACTATGCATACGAGGTGCTTTTCCAGTTCAATTCCCTGGTTCACATGCAAAAGATCTCCTCTGCAAATGTCAACTATGATCTGTTTAAAGTTTTTAGTGGATCATCTGAAGATACTGCTACAAGAATCCTAATGAAGATGCACAAGTTGAATTCGACATACTACAAGCCCTTATATGATTATCTCTATCACTTTGGAAAGCGACGGAGATTGTCATCTAACAGAAATGGTCCTCAAGAAAACTTAATGAGCTGCCGCAGAATTCTTGTAACTCCTTCAAAAGTTTATCTTTTGGAGCCAAAGTTTGAAACTTGCAACTATGATGTAAAGCATATACTTCTGGCTTCCTTAGAGTTACTTTTGCTAATGAAGATTGGTGCATGGCTAGCCTCTGAAGATAGACCAGAGGATAGCTGCACTCCATGCTGGTTAGAAACATCAGCAGGTCACCAGACTGGTAGAGCCACATGCACTTCTCTTCAAAGAGGATCTGGTCTGGATGCCCCATTGCATCTCCAAAGAGAAATGCGGGCTTCTCCAACACTTCTCGGTTGGTGGCCTCGAAAGCTGCATCGGTGATAATCTCCTGTGCAGTAGCAGGGTGGTACCTGATTAATTTCTCCCCGCGCTCCCTCAAGCCCGACTTGTATGCAGCAAAAATGGTGGTGAAGTGAAATTGGGTTGCTGAGTCTGCACCCCCAACATAGCCAAAGTGATGCGCTTGGGAGAGTGGATCCACTGAGTAGCCAATTGCAAAAGAAGAATCAAAGAATTAGAAAAATTCTTACAAAAATAGGAAAATTTTCTAAGTATGGAAACACAGAGCTAAAAATAACTCCGCGTGAAGTTAAGAAAATAGCCTAAAACGCAGAGCTAAAAATAACTCCGTGTGAAGTTAAGAAAATAGCCTCGCGTTTGATAAAACGCGAGGATGACAAAAATAACTTCGCGTTTGAACGCGAAGTTAAAGTAATAGTTTTACGTTTGAAAACGCGAAGCTAAATTTGTAACCTCGTGTATTAACGCAACGGGTAACAAAAGTAACTTCGCGTGAACAAACGATAACGCGATAGCTTCGCGTAGAAGAAGACCAGAGGCCTTTTTTCTTCTCTAAGCCGTACGGTCGGAAAACGACAATCTCGCCGGTAAAGGAGTGATTGGCCGGATACAAACTGAGCCAAAGCACTCTAAAATCATTCTAAAGAGTCCAAAAGTTGAGATTTTTTACTTCCAATGGGCGCGGCATGAATTGGTTCGCCGCTGTGCCCGCTGCCTCGGCCGCTGCCGCCGCTGCTAGCGCCGGCCGCCGATGGAGAAGTGGCGCGAGAGGAAGTCGCGATCTTCTTGGGTGCCATCCTAATGGAGAAAATCAACGGAAAATCGAAGGAAATTTGGTCGAAAATCGGTCGGGTTGCCTGAACTCTGATCACCTGAGCCCTGATTTCTTGAAAGTTCTTCCAATGAAGTGAGGGAGAAGAAGAGTTAAACACTCTATTTAAATGAGAAAATCCGCCTCTTGGTATTCGGCACGAGAATCAGAGCAATTACTGAGCAGTTACCCATTGAAACGCGAAGCTATTAGCTCCGTGCATGATAAGCAAAACGCGAGGGTAACTTGGTATTTGAACTCCGCATTTCAGTTTGAAGATCTAATGTATTTCAAAATTTACTAAATTCTAAACCATTTTGAAAATTTTGGAGGGGGTTCTGTTTGCAGTGAAAATTTCCAAGAAAAATAGAGTTTTTCACAATAGAACGCGGAGCTAATAAGTTAGCTCCGTGTCTATCGGCGAAAAATTCTGGAAAAGCAAAGCAGATCCACGAATTCAGAGACAGAAGCCCGCAACTCATCGGATCCGTGAATCTAAGAAACTAAGGTTCACGAATCTAAGAAACTGAGATCTGCGAATCTAAGAAACTGAGGGCTGTGAATGTAAGAAACTAAGGTACACGAATTTAAGAAACTGAGGTCCCTGATCCAGACGACGGAACAGGTTTGCGAATCTAAAACTAAGATTTGTTACACTACCCATAGGTTTTGGGTGGGAGTTTAATACAAAATCACCCGACCCGAACAGAAAAATTGCCACCTCGGATAGTGGGAATAACTGCCAAACGAATGCACCGGTGTTACTTTGATCGTGGGAATAACCACCTAACGAATATGACGATACTTCTCGAGTAGTGGGAGCTAACAGTCGAGCAAAATATGGCGGGATGTTACTCTAAGCCTCCTATAAAAGGTGGGGAGTTAAAGACACGTGGACAGAGACAGAGGAGAGCACGGCAAGAGGAGCTTCTTCTGAAAAACTATCTTTGCGATCAAGAGCTAAAAAAAAAAACCTTCTTTTCCCTTTAGCCAACTGAGAGAAATTGTACGGAGTGTCAACGGAGAGCAGGATCGTCCTCTATAGCTACTTAGAAACCTAGTATTAAACAAAGAGGGAGAGTAATCTTCCTCATCTTCTGTAAACGGGAAACCGTTCGATTGTAACCCTTTTATTGAAAAGACTTCGATATAAAGAGCGTGCAACTTTCATGGCAAACAGAAAATCAGCGACTCCACTGGGGACTACCATCACCTCCGGTGACTTAGTGGTAGCTCAATCCGACAACATTCAGTTGGTAGTATGGTCGACTTGCTCACTATTTATGTCGACCAGGAAAGGTATGAAGAATTTCTTTTTTCAGGCTCCAAGAGCCCTACTTTCCTAAGGGGATACCATAAAATCTCCAAGGGGTCAATTCCCAAGGAGATGGCAATAGCTTAGTTAAGGGAATCAATGGACCAAGATAGTCCGAAATCCCCTTCCTTAACAACGGGCTCTCTGCCAGTTCCGACAACGGCTCTTGATCTCTCAAGCAAAGTAGACCAAAGTCCCCGCTTCAACAAGGGGAAGCGACCACCACCCGCTTCGCAAAGCTGTCATAGGAGGTTCTCACCACTCGTACAATGAAAAGAAACCTGAGGAGAAGCAAAGCTGCCCTTCACAGGAACGCGCAACAAAAGGGAACTGCCAACTCATCTCGGCTGAAACCTACCATCCAAATATGGAAGCCTAAGGGCGAGGTTGGTCAAGATGCAGAGGGATTCACTCACGTTTCCTACAGGAAGCGGAGTGAACCTGTCAAACTTGTCCATAGTCAATGCGGAGAATACATTCGCATCCCAAGGGAAAAATCTGAAGAAGCTCGTGAGCCTCAAACTCGCAGAAAGTGCATGCCTATCCGCGAGGCTGAAACTCCACCGTCCCTGAAGTTATCTCTCACAAATGAGCCCATCACAAGGGACTCTAGTGCAAGAGATCTTAGGGAACTTCTAAACAAAAGAAGAGAAGAATCCCATGTATCTCAATGTCACTGTGAACGACTGATCAATCCAGTACTGTCTCACTGTCATTGTTCAACTCATGCCCGATCCTCGGTGTTCTGTTGATTGTCATCTCCGTCAACATCGTCATCCCAATTGGCAAAAAGAAGACGATGCGGGCTCGAGTTTTCTGAGCCGGAATATCCCGCGATGACCTCCAACATAATAAGCGTTGGAGAAAAGAAGAAGAAAAAGAAGGTGAAGAAAGTCTCCAAAGAAGAAGCTTCTGACCCAGAGCTCTCTTTGAGTTCGAAAGACCCATCCAACGAAGAGTGAGGAGTTTTTGGGCACACTCAACTCAAAAGTGGGGTGGCGATCCCTATGAATTATAGATAGATAGCGAGAATCTCATCAGATGAAGAAGATATAGCCAAGTCTGTTATAATTGAATCACAGACGTCTGATTCATTCTTAGAAGACTCCGTTTCTGCATATATGACACAGAACAATATCCCAGAAGAATTCATGCGGAGAATGGAGGAGCAAGATAGGCATATCCAGCAATAGCAAAATGCCATCAGCGAGCTTAAAGGTATGCTACACGTTCTGATGGAGTTAGAAAAAGCTAAACTAAAGAATACAGAAAAGAAGACTGAAGAAGAAGTTCATGGTCCTCATAACAACCGAGAAGAAGAAGAACATCATAAAGATGATGACAACCGCTCCATGCACTAAGAGGGAGACGCAAATACTGTCTGGATGGAGAGTTTTCAGAACCAACTGAATGCCCTCATGCATAAGGGCGACCTACAAGAACTGGGTGTAGTAAGGCCATATCCCATGGAGTGGGAAACGGTGCCGTTCCCAGAAAGCTACAAACCATTGAAGCTCAAATCTTTTGATGGTAGAGGATCGCCAAACTAACGCCTCTACTATTTTAAGTTGCAGATAGGGCATTTATCCAGAAATGACCCTATTATTACAAGAATATTTGTTAGTACCTTAACCGGGCTAGTTTTTGAATAGTTTTAGAGATTAGAACCGTGAACCATCAATTCCTGGAGTGACATGGAGAAAGTCTTTCTCACTAGATTCTATGAAGATGATATTGAGGTATCAATGCCGGCGCTTCTAACCGCTAAACAAAAGAAAGGAGAGTCAGCCCGGGACTTCATCAAAAGATTCCGGAATAATTCTCTTAGATGTCCGCATAGGATGCCAGAAAAGACCCTGCTAGAAACCTGTCGACATAATTTATCGATCAAGATTTTAGCCAAAATGGGGGCGGTGAAGTCCTCAACTTGGAAGGATCTCGCCCTACAAGCTGAAGAAGCTGAAGAAATTGCGCAAAGGCTTGAAGAAGAAGGAGGCGAGGAGAAACCGAAGTGAAGTGGTGATAACAGCTATAAGTCCTGACCTTGAGGGTATAAGGGAAAGAAAACAATGGTCACTGATGCGCCACAACCCACGAACACTCCTTCGAAACTTCCTCCTCAGACGCGAGTGCTACAAAAGCAATACTCCTTTAAGAATGAGCATACGAAGACTATCTTCAACCTCCTCATGAGTAAGAAGATGCTGAAGTTGTCAGAGTCTAAACGTCCAGAGGAAGCTGGAAAAGTTAATGATCCTAACTACTGTGTCTGTCATAGGATCATTAACCACCCCACCCAAAACTGCTACATCCTTAAAGATAAAATTCAAGCCTTAGCGGACGCTAATGTCATCAAGCTTCAAGAGTACTAGAAGAAGGTGACTGCGAACATGGTGACCGTCAAGTTCGGTAAAGCGTCTCACCGGATAGAGTCAACAGTTCAAGATGGAGTGCAGCCCATTGTCGGCGAAAAATTCTGGAAAAGCAAAGCAGATCCACGAATTCAGAGACGGAAGCCCGCAACTCATCTTATCCGCGAATCTAAAGAACTGAAATCCACGAGTCTAAGAAACTGAGGTCCGCGAATCTAAGAAACTGAGGTTTGCGACCCAGACGACAGAACAGGTTCGCGAATCTAAAGTTGAGATTCGCGACACTACCTATATCTTTCTGGTAGGGGTTTAATACAAAGTCACCCAACCCGAATAGCAGAGTTGCCACCTCGGATCGTGGGGCTAACTGCAAAACAAATGCAGCGGCGTCACTTCGGTCGTTGGAGAAACCGCCTAACGAATATGGCGGCACTTCTCGAGTAGTGGGAGCTAACAGTCGAGCAAAATATGGCGGGACGTTATTCCGAGCCCCCTATAAAAGGCGGGGAGTGAAAGAGGCACTGAGACCAGCTAGACAGGGAGAGACGGACACTCTAGAGACACAGACAGAGACAGACGTTTTCTCCCAGAAATTACCCCTTGTGATCAAGAATGAAGAGTCCCTTCTTTTTTCCTTTTAGCCAACTGAGAGAGATTGTACGGAGTGTCAACGGAGAGCAGGATCGTCCTCCATAGTTACCTAGAAACTCCGCCTTAAACAAAGAGGAAGTCCATCTTCCTCATCTTCTATAAACAGAAAACCGTTACATTGTAATCCTTTGTTGAAAGATTGTCAGTAAAGAGAAATTCAATTTTCATGGCGAACAAAAGATTGGCGACTCCGCTGGAGAATACCATCACCTCGAGTGACTTGGTGGTGGCTCAATCCGACAACATTCCAGTTGGTAGTATGGTCGACTCGCTCACCATTTCCATCGACCAGTAAAGATATGAAGAATTTCTTTCTTCAGACTCCAAGAGCCCTACTTTCCTAAGGGGATACCATAAAATCTCCAAGGGATCAATTCCCAAGGAGATGGCAATAGCCCAGTTGAGGGAATCAACAGACCAAGATAGTCCGAAATCCCCTTCCTTAACAACGGGCTATTTGCCAGTTCCGATAAAGACTCTTGACCTATCAAGCAAAGTGGACCAAGGTCCCCGCTTCTACAAGGGGAAGCGACCACCACCCGCTCTGCAAAGCTGTCATGTAGAGAAGGAGGTTCCTCTCACTCGTACAATGAGGAGAAGCAAACCTCGTGCCCTTCACAGGAACGCGCAATAAAAGGAAACTGCCAACTCATCTCGGCAGAAACCTACGATCCAAATATGGAAGCCTAAAGGCGAGGTTGGTCAAGATGTAGACGGATTCACACATGTTTCCTACAGGAAGCGGAGTGAACCCATCAAAGTTGTCCGTAGTCGATGCGGAGCATACATTCGCGTCCCAAGGGGAAAATCTGAAGAAGCTCGCGAACATCAAATTCTCAGAAAGTGCATGCCTATTCGCGAGGCTAGAACTCCACCGTCCCTGAGGTTATCTCTCACAAATGAGCCCATCACAAGGGACTCCAGTGCAAGAGATCTTAGGGAACTTCTAAACAGAAGAAGAGAAGAATCCCATGTATCTCAATGCCACTGTGAACGACAGATCAATGCAGTACTGTCTCACTGTTATTATTCAACTCATGCCCGATCCTCGGTGTTTTGTCGATTGTCATCTTCATCAATATCGTCATCCCAATCGGCAAAAAGGAGACGTCGCGAGCTCGAGTTTTCTGAGCCGAAATACCCCGCGATGACCTTCAACATGATAAGCGTTGGAGAAAAGAAAAAAAAAAAGAAGGCGAAGAAAGTCTCCGAAGAAGAAGCTTTTAACCCAGAGCTCTCTTCGAGTTCAAAAGACCCATCTAACGAAGAGCGGGGAGTTTTTTGGCACACTCGACTCAAAAGTGGAGTGGCAATCCCTATGAATTATAGACAGATGGCGGGGATCTCATCTGATGAAGAAGATATAGCCAAGTCTGTTATGGCTGAATCACAGACGTCCGATTCATTCTTAGAAGACTCCGCCTCTGTATATATGACACAGAACAATATCTCAGAAGAGTTCATGTGGAGAATGGAGGAGCAAGATAGGCATATCCAGCAACAACAGAACGCCATCAGCGAGCTTAAAGATATGCTACACGTTCTGATGGAGTTAGAAAAAGCTAAACTGAAGGATACGGGAAAGAAGACTGAAGAAGAAGGTCATGGTCCTCATAACAATCGAGAAGAAGAAGAACATCATAAAGATGATGACAACCACTCCATGCACCAGGAGGGAAACACAAATGCTGTTTGGATGGAGAGCTTCCAGAACCAACTGAACGCCCTTATGCATAAGGGCGACTTAAAAGAACTGGGTGTAGTAAGGCCATATCCCATGGAGTGGGAAACGATGCCGTTCCCAGAAAGCTACAAACCGTTGAAGCTCAAATCTTTTGATAGTAGAGGATCGCCAAACCAACACCTCTACTATTTTAAGTCGCAGATTCGTCATTTATTCGGAAATGACCCTATTATTATAAGAATATTCGTTAGTATCTTAACCGGGCTATCTTTTGAATGGTTCCGGAGATTAGAACCGGGAACCATCAATTCTTGGAGCGACATGGAGAAAGCCTTTCTCACTCGATTCTATGAAGGTGATATGGAGATATCAATGCCGGCACTCCTAGCCGCTAAACAAAAGAAAGGAGAGTCAGCCCGGGACTTCATCAAAAGGTTCCGGAACGATTCCCTCAGATGTCTGCATGGGATGCCAGAAAAAACCCTGGTAGAAACCTGTCGACATAATTTATCGGCTAAGGTTCTAACCAGGATGGGGGCGGTGAAATCCTCAACTTGGAAGGATCTCGCCCTACAAGCTGAAGAAGCCTAAGAAATTGCGCAAAGGCTTGAAGAAGTGGAAGGCGAGGAGAAACCGAAGCGAAGTGGTGATAACAGCTATAAGTCCCGACCCTGTGGATATAAGAAAAAGGAAATAATGGTCACTGATGCGCCGCAACCTACGAAGACTTTCCCGAAACTTCATCCTCAGACACGAATGCTACAAAAACAATACTCCTTTAAGGATGAGCACACGAAGACTACCTTCAACCTCCTCATGAGTAAGAAGATGCTGAAGTTGCCAGAGTCTAAACGTCCAGAGGAAGCTGGGAAAGTTAATGATCCTAACTACTGCGTCTACCATAGGATCATTAACCAACTCACCCAAAATTTCTACATCCTTAAGACAAAATTCAAGCCTTAGTGGACGCTAATATCATCAAGCTTCCAGAGCACCAGAAGAAGGTGACTGCGAACATAGTGACCGTTAAGTTTGGCATAGCGCCCCACAGGATAGAGTCAACAGTTCAAAATGGAGTGCAGCCTATCCATAAAGGCACGATGCAAGTCATAAATTTCGACCCACACCAACAGTAAAAGAAAGGACTATTCCCCTTTGAAACTAATAGAGGGGAGATACTTTGGGTACATCCTGATCTCGTAAATGATGAACAATGGAGTCCCAGTTCATCTGGGAAGAAGCGAAGAGAGAGAGTCTTCACCTCCAACGTCGTTTCCTTAATTCCCGAAGATGATGAGATCATTCCTGCTCTGACCGATTCGGAAAAAGAAATCAGAAATTCCTTGGTCGCCGATGCAGACCCTCCCTCTGCGGGGACCCGTTCAGGAAAAGATTACTTAAATAATTACGGCCAAACAACAGATTCTCAACCATCTCCAGAGAAAGTCAAGCAAAAAGAGCTGAAGTTTGACAAAGCTTTAAGGAAGAAGGGAAAAGAACTTGCGGAAGACTCGCAAAAGTCATTCCAGTTTGACATCCTAACACAGTTGGCCAATATCCCTGCAAGGATAACCTTGTACGAGCTTCTGAAGCTCTCCAAATCTACTAGGAAAGCTTTAAGAGAGGCTCTGCAAGATTCAAAAGTGTTCTTGGCGCAAATACCAGAGATGATCGAAAAAGGAAAGTCTCTTTGAGCGACATGTCACCAGATCTCTAGTAAAAACATCCCTTGCGTCACCTTCTCTCCGGAAGATATGCAAGTCAGGAGTAATAAGCATCATTGCCCTTTGTATTACAAGGGATACATAGGATCTGCGGAGATTGATCGTATTCAAGTTGATTCAGGCTTGGTCTTGAGCATCATGCCGCGAAGGATGCTAGACATCTTGGAGTGCCGATGAACAGATTAGCCGCAACCAACACTACTATCTTCGGGTTTAATGCTAACGGTAATAGACCTTTGGATAAAATAAATCTCAAGTGTCAAATTGGCGACCTAAAAATGCAAGTCACGTGTTATGTGATAGATGCGGACACGTCATACAACCTGATAATGGGGAGACCCTGGATCCATAGCAATCTAATCATGCCCTCTACGTTACACCAATGCATGAAGTACGTCGACGAAGACGCGAACGTGAAGACACTCATTGCAGAGAAACAACCCTTCAAAAGAGTTGAAAACTACTTTACTAACGCGTTGCTATATCAAGATGCGTTTGGCGTCATAGATCGGCCCGTTCAGAATGACTCTGATAGTGGCGAAGAGGCTGATACAGAATCAGGATCCGAAGATTCGGAATCCGAGAATATAATCTGGGATGGTGAGCCCATTATGATAAGCCTCGAAGGCCTTGATGTAAATAACGACGTTCACTATGAGGGTGAATGGGTGATAAATGAAAATATGGAATTTGATTATTCTTCTGGTGTTAATTCTGAACCCTCAAGCACTAGCACAGATGCATCTAGCGACTGTGTAAATGAGATATATTCTCTGACTTCCTTCCAAGCACCTATCCGATCATCCTTATATGAATTAAGTGATGTCGTTGAAAGGGTTGACCAAGCTATTCTTGAGGTCCCTCCCAGAAGCAGAACCCAAAAGACCATAGTATTTGGAAGAGCAAGTCATAGAAACAAAGAGAAATATTCCAATTCTGAGAAAGAACAGGAAAAACCCGAGTTTTTCCATTACGATGAAAATTCCCATGGAATAATGAAGAAAATGGGATACAATCTGGCCAAAGGTAGGGGGTTGAATTTCGGAAAAGGAAGGAAAACAATCCTTCAACCTTTTGTCGCCGAAGGGAAGATGTCAGACTATTACCAGAAAACCGGCAGGGGGTTGGGATGCATCACCACTTCCGAGGCCTCCTCAAACGACAAAGCTAAAGAAAGACAGTACGATCATTCGTCAGAATCATCATGCTGGGATTCAGATGTTAGCACAGGTGTGATTTTCCCCGAAGTATCCGCGAACATGGCTTCCGCGATCCACGAAGACGAAGATTTGGAAGAAACCTCGCCAGTGAGAGATGACCCTTGGAACAAGCATCTTAATATGCAGTGGGAGATTCAGTTTGAACAACGGGAGCCTCCAACTGAAGATAAAGTGATCCAAATCAATATGGGAGATGAAAAAAAATTCTAAACCCATAGTTATAAGTGAGAACCTATTCTCGGTAGAAAGGAAAGAATTGATATCCCTCGTCCGCGAACACATTGATATTTTCGCTTGGAGTTATGAGGAGATGCCAGGGTTGGATCCAAGCGTGGCGGTTCACAAATTGAAGATCCGACCAGAAGCTAAGCCAGTAAAGCAGCAACAACGAAGATTCCGTCCAGAGATCATAAAAGCTATAGAAGCTGAAATCAAAAAGTTGATCGCGTCAGGCTTTATTCGCGAGGAACAACACCCTGACTGAGTCACAAATATAGTTCCCGTGACCAAGAAAAATGGAAAAATCTGAGTTTGCATAGACTTTAGGGATTTGAACGAGGCTTGTCCTAAAGACGAATTCCCATTACCCATTACTGATATTGTAAATAATACTTGTGGGTATGAGCGCATGACGTTCATGGATGGATTCTCGGGATATAATCAAATAAAGATGTATCCCGATGATGAGAAGCATACGTCCTTCAGGACACCACTCGGAGTATATTGCTCTATAGTCATGCCCTTTGGCCTAAAGAACGCAGGTGCTACGTATCAACGCGCCATGCATGCAATTTTTCAGGAGCATCTCCGAAAAACAGTGGAGTGCTACGTAGATGACCTAGCAATTAAAAGCAGAAATAAAGAAGATCACTTAAAAAAATTGAAGACAGTGTTTAACCTCATGAGGAAGCACCAGCTCAAGATGAATCCGGCTAAGTCTTTCCTGGGGGTCTCTAGTGGCAAATTCCTCGACTTTATTGTAATTTTGATAGGAATATATCTTGATCCAGATAAAGTCAAAGCTATCCAAGACATGCCACCTCCCCGTAACCTCATAGAGTTAAGAGGGTTACAAGGCAGGCTCGCGTACATTCGTAGATTTATATCAAATTTATCTCGTAAATGTCAACCTTTCACCAGATTGATGAGGAAAGGAGTGTCGTTCATTTGGGATGACGCATGCCAAAAGGGTTTTGAAGAGATCAAACAATATCTTACGAAACCACCAATACTCGTGTCCCCAGTTTCGAAAAAGCCCTTCCAGTTATATGTAAGGGCTATGGACCATTCATTGGGCGCTTTGCTAGCGCAGAAGAATGAGTCAGGCCACGAGCAAGCCATTTACTACCTCAGCAGAATGATGATCGGGGCGGAACACCGGTATAATCCCGTAGAAAAAGAATGTCTGGCACTGGTATTTGCAATACAAAAAATATGACACTACCTAGTTGGACAAACTATCCACGTTGTATCGAGAGTTAACCCTCTGAGAATATTAATGACTAAACCGGGTCATTAAATTCAAGACTATCCAATTGGGCTATTTTGCTATCACAATATGATATGCACTTCATCCCACAAAAATCTATCAAAGGACAGGCCGTGGCCGACTTCTTGGCCGAACATCCAGTCCCGGCGTCATCGAGGTTATATGAACAAATCCCAGGAGAGTTGGAGGAACGAGATCTAATTCCAGAAAAGGATGGTTCAAGAAGGTCTTTCGAATCAAATACGGTTTCGAAGGATGTATGGCAACTTTTCTTTGATGGTGCCTCCTAAATGGGATCCAAAGGAAAGACGACAGTGGGGGTGGGAGTCGTTCTCGTCTCTCCTCGCAACCACATTATTCCTCAAGCTTACTCATTGACAAGCTCGTGTTCCAACAACGTCGCGGAATACAACGCCCTCCTAATCGGCTTAAGAATAGCCAAACAACTGGGGGTCAAATATTTGGAGGCATATGGGGACTCTCAACTCATTGTAAATCAAATAAAAGGGGAGTACGAAGTCAAACATGAAGACCTCCTGCCATATTATCATGCGGTGATCAAAGTCGCTAACGGTTTCACTGGTTTTTACATCAGCCACATAAAGCGCCACCTCAATAGTTATTATGATTCGCTAGCTTCCTTGGCTGCCACATTAGCCTTGCCCAAGCATGCTAAAAGGCAAATTATGGTAAGCAGTAAGAAATTGTTCTGTTCAAAGGATGAGCTCAAAGAAGAAGTGAAAAAGCCACAAGAAAACGAAGCTCACGCTTGCGCGTCTAGCCTAGAGCCAAGGGATTGGCGTTTTCCTTATATAGACTATGTCCTTTACAGGATATTACCCGAAAGTTCAAAAGAAGCCAAAGCTATTCAGAGAAGGGCCATTCGGTTTTACTACAATGCGGAACTCCAGACGCTGTACAGAAAATCCTATGACGGAGTTTTACTTCGCTGTCTTTCCAACCGCGAAGCTCAAAAGGTACTCGAAGAAGCTCATGCTGGCATCTGCGGAGCACATCAGCCAGGACCAAAACTTTGGAATAGAATCCGAAGAATGGATTATTATTGGTCTAAGATGATGATATAAGCAGTCAACTACGCCAAGAAGTGTAGGGCCTGCCAAATATATGCAGACTTTATACATCAAGCTCCAGAATATCTCCACCCGACGGCTACGTCATGGCCGTTCGAGCAATGGGGTATGGACATCATAGGGCCAATTTCTCTGCCATCAACGAGAGGACATCGGTTCATTTTGGCCATAACTGATTACTTTTTAAAATGGACTGAGGCCATCTCCCTGACCGAAGTAAAATCGTCAGATGTTTTCAAGTTCATCAAGCACCATGTGCTTTATCGCTTCGGGGTGCCTAGAAGAATAATTCACGACAACGGACCTCAGTTTGTAAGCTAAGTGTATTCCAGATTCTGCAACAAATACAGGATCGAGGATGTGGCTTCATCGCCATACTACCCTGCAGCCAATAGTCTAGCAGAAGCCTTCAATAAAACCATTATAAAACTTCTTAGGAAGTTTGTGTTATCCAATCAACGGAACTGGGACGAAAAGCTTGGAGAGTGTCTGTGGGCGTACCGAACCACAGTCCGAACTCCTACTAATGCCACTCCGTTCTCCTTGGTATATGGATCAGAGGCAGTCTTGCCTTTCTAGATCCTAATCCCTTCATTACGAGTCGCGTTAACAACAAGAATGATAGGAGAAGAAAAGCATCAGCAAAGGCTCCAAGAGTTAGAAGCCTTGGATGACAAACGCTTAGAGGCTCAACAGAGTATCGAGGTATACTAGGCGCGGATCTCCAGAACCTTTAACAAGAAGATTAAGCGAAGGACTTTTAAGAAAGGTGATCTGGTCCTGTCAGTTAAAAGACCAATCATAACAAGGAAGAAGTCTAGGGGAAAGTTCCAGCCAAAGTGGGAGGGACCCTTCGTCATTGATACGGTCTACTCTAACGGGGCGTATCGGTTGACAAAGCTTAATGGTGACAAGGTCCTAATGCCAATCAATGACAAGTTCTTGAAGAAGTATTATCCTTAGCAAAATTGCAGAACACCAGTTATAATACGACTTGGGTAGTTCTATACGAATTATGAGCAAAAAGTTTCTCTGTAATTAGAACTTCGTTAATGAAAGTTCTCAGTTCTAGACTAAAAAAAAAAGCTTTTAGTTTGCGAACCAGATTTCCTTTTTCCAAAATTTGCCAAGTTAAAAATTACCTCTGGTGAATCAGATTTTCTTCCTATCGAAATTTGCCAAGTTAGAAATTACCTCTGGCGAATCAGATTTTCCTATCCACCAAGATTTGCCAAGCCAATAACACATTTGGCGAATCAAGTTTATCAGCAAAGAAGTTCATTCAGATAGTAGTTTTGGGTACTTAGAAAATTCAGATCCATTTCGAAATTATCAAGTTAACAGTTACCTCTGGTAATCGACATCAGAATCATCTTTCAAATACTCTCAATTACGTAGAAAGAAAAGAACTTCTTTATTCATCATCAGAACAAAATTACAGAGAATTCTCTAAGTGCTATACAGCCAATAAAAGTAAATACAAAAAAAAGAGTCGCATAACAGATATACCGATGCCAAAATTTTACGATGGTTCGCAAACTTCAGTAAAAAAAATGGCAAGTTCGTTACAAGTCTTTGAAGAATAATTGCAAAATCACGCCTCGCAAGGCCAAAATGAAGTTCTCCAACAACGACTAGGGAATTATTACAAAAAAAAAAGAAAAGAAAGAGGAACCTAAAGCAGTGTACACAAGAGTTCTACAACTCAGTGGTTCAAGAGAATTTTTATTTTCTCCTCTGCGTCATCAATGTCTTACTGAAGGATCTCATAAGTTAGAACAGTAGCTTGGCGATGCAGTTGTTCGTCACTAGCAATAATGTTCTGTGCTGCAGCAGCCTCCAGCGAGTCCAATTCAGCTTGCATCGCTTGGAGATCCCTGCATACATTGTCCCTCCGACGCGATAAATAGGCCAGATTCCTCATTGACTCATCACGCTCCTTGGTGATCTTGGCCAGGAAAGCTTGAGCTTTGGCAATGGCTTGATCATGTCCTTTGACAATTGAAGCAGCGGCTTCCACTTGAAGAACCAGAGACTCGCGGTCTGATTGGCCCTTTTCTAAAGAGGCCTTGCAAATATCTACCCTCTCTCGAGTCTCCTTCTTGAACTTAAGCTGTTCCTCTCTCAGCTTCTGAAAGATGATTTCCACTGACTCAGATCTATCAGCACTTCTGGCCTTCGACAGAGATTTAGCGTGCCTTTGAAGCTGAGTCATCATAAGCCTAAAAGGAGCAGCTCTATCCTCTCCACCAATGCTAACAATACCAGTTAGGTAAATGTTGAAAACATTGGTGATCGAAGCAAAAGGAACCCCCTTTAGTACTTTATCGACACAGCGGTCCAGAAACTGAAGGAAAGTCTCCACCGTGTCCTTCAGCAAATCACTCTCAAGCATGTCAATCTCTGCATGAGAAGGAGTAATACTGGATGAGGCAGAAGCGGTTGATCCGTAATAGGAGGAATGACACCTCTAGAGATTTCCGCGGAGCTGCCAATCACAGTCTCCTGAGCTACAACATCAGTTGGAGCAATTGTAGCCGAAACCGTAGGCATAGTAGCCTCGGGAATCACTGCTTCGGAAGTATCAGCCGCGGCAGTAGTAACTTCGGTCTCTCTACCAGTATCAGCTCCCGCGATGGTATTATCCGGTGAAGCCACCTTCCCTCCCATGCACTCTAAATCCGGAGTCAAAACTGGAGCTAACAAAAAAAAAAAGGAGAAGAAGAAAATTGACAGTTAAGTGTCACAGTATCATTTGATAAGATAGCATAATTGCTAAAGAAAGAAGATGAAGACCTGAAGGTTGGACACTGGATTCCCCAAGTCCGTACACCTTAGGACCAAGCACTTCAGGCCCGTATATTTCGGTCCGGATATCCTTGATCAAAAAGACATATTTACCATGATCTGAAGGAGGAATAGAAGAACGGAATTTGTCACTACTGGCGTCATCGTCATTGCCCCATTCATCTTTATCTTCGAAAGGGGGTGCTGCCTTTGGAGAATCTGGTGCGCAGGTCTCCCCAATGATTTGCACTTCGTCAGCAGTGTCCTGAGAAATAGGAAACACAGAGCCCTCTGGTAAAGCCGAAGGAGTGCTAACTTCAACGTCGGCCTGGCCAATAGAAAAACCCTCTTGAGTAACAGGGATATGATCACTGCAGAGAACAGGTCCTTGACTCCAACGCCTCTTAAGGGAATGGAGAATCAAAGATGAGTCATCTTCTTTCTCCTCGGTTCCTCAACAAGGGATTCAGAAATCAGAGTGAGTGCTGCAGTTCCTGTCCCAGACAGAGTGCTCTGCGAATCAGTTCTCCGCAAAATGGTAGGCAAGTCGCTGAGACGCTGTAGCCTCTTTCGCTTATGTAAAGACTTCTCAGGAGAAGACTGCGGTGGAGGAGAAGTCTTCCTCAACATCGGATCTGAAGAAGCATCAAAGGAGGCAGCCTAAACCGGTGCATCAGTGTCCTCTTCTTTTTGTTCTGACTCATCAGACACACTGTCCCCCCTGAAGTCCTCCATTCCTGTCACTTTTGTGCTGCCAGCCTTTTTTTTTCTGGGCATACCAGGATCTGATCTCCCGCAGACTGGTACGGTGTATGTTGAAGCTCTGAGGAGCGGAGTTAGCATCCGCAAACCATTTACAAAAGAAGAAGCTCATACTCGAATTCGGAGTTTTGAGCGGAAGATTAAATTTGGCTTGGGTTCCACCAGCGACAAAGTGAAACCAAGCTCGAGCTCCCTCAAGAACATTCCCAACGAAGCTTAATTCTCTATTGGGATTGCCAACATAAAGCTGATCATACCCAAATTGTCAGGCAAAGCGACTCGGGTAATAAGGTTCGATATAGCAAAAGTTTCCCAAACGAAGAACCAAATGCCCTGAGCAGATGTTTATCAACCACCAGAAACATCCTGAGGAGATGGTAGTAAACTTATCGACATTAGCAGTGTCCGCGAATTCTTCCCCATACCCAGCATTCAGGAAGTATGGGAAACATCTGAACGACTCAAAAGTTGAGAAATGATGAAGGATTTTGCGAATCACGGCCATATAGCCTCCCTTCCACTGCGACCTCTCATAGTGCTGCACTTTGGAAGCACTTATGTCAATCTGCGAATCTGCAGGACTCATCAAAGTGGGACAGTGTAGAACCAGCCAAGCCATCAAATAAGTGTAAGGAAGTTCTACACGCGGATTGGGAGTATTAATGACCGGATCTCCTTTCTTCCTTTGCTCCTTCTTCACTTGGCAGAATTTGTCAGATAATCTCCTCAGTCCGCTCTGGATGCTGCAAACCATCGCAGGCAACAAACTGAGCCGCCTACCAAATACTAGTAGGACGGCTGGGTATATGGCTCTAATGGGTATATTTTCCTGCGAAGGAATAACACACTTCTTCAGCCATACCATCAAAAAGCCCGCCAAGAAGGCAGGATTGGACAAAGGCTGGAGGGCCTGATAGTGAAAACTTTCAAAGGACGTTCCAGCCTTGAAGACGTCCTCGTCAAATTCAGCGATATAAGCATCTGTCCTGAAACTGGCGATTCTTCTCTCAACTTCCTTTTCAGAAACTGGAGGAAGGCGAGTAAAGTTAAGACTACCCTTAGAGAAATTGGGCAGAAGATACTGCAGCCACTTCTTTGGCTTCAAACTACGGGTGCCAGACGTGTGGGTGCAAATATGGTAGTGGCAGAGCAATTCTCAATAAGCATTATAAATTAATGGGTCCCGGGTCTTCAACAGATGGAGTTCTTCCCCAGTAGGGACATACTCTTCGTACGGGATGTCTCCCATGGGTAGGCTCGAAATTTCATACATTTCATGAAGAGCAAAACCCAACTCGCCACGAGGGCTAAAGACTGTACAAGTATCAGGATTGTACAATTCCAGTAAAGCAAAAAATAAAATCTACTAGTAGGAATACCGTGCTGAACAGCCCTGATAGCATGATATAGCCCCGCAGAATGAAGCTGATCCCCGAAGGTTTTCAATAAGAAGTCAGTCAAGATTGCCCACTCTCCTTTTGAAGATCAATGAACCCATCCAGGGAGACGAAAGTCCTGAACAAGAAATTCTCTTTGCGCATTGGTAAATCGGTGCAGGAAAGTCTGCGCAATTATGGGAACCTCGCCTCTGGGGAGGTTATGTTTAATCAGTCTCGGAAGCAATCCACAAAAGTGTTTTCCACTACCACGAGGAAAAGCACCTTGAGCATTGAAGCCCCCCAATAAGATACCGTCTTGTGACCTGTTTATGTGACAGTCTATTTGCCTGGGCACAGAAAGGGACTGAAAGAATAAGAATGAATAAGATTTCTCCATATTAGGGAGAAACAAGTGGCGACCTTCAACTTGGCGAAGCCACTTGTAATCGCCATCTTCCAAACCACTGTCGGGCATTAAAATATGGTCCCCAAACAAAAAGACAGGTTTGGTTAACGGAGACCGATAATTTCCTTCAAAAGATACATTGGTCATCAGCTCTCGCAATGTTGAGCGAGAAGAGTGGAGAATCTTATTTTCTCTCTCTTGGCTGTCTGATGTTGTGCAAAGTGGGAAGACATGACCAAATCTGAACTCTTTCTCCCCATCATAGCCATCAGAGTATCCGAAATAATGCTCTTTAGGCCAAGGATTCAAGGCATAGTCGACTGCAAAAGGCATTCAGATTCAAAGTAAAAAAAATGATAAGAAAGGGACTGCCTTTCGAAAGTTTTCTCTATTATCTCCAATCAAGGGTTCCTGCCGAACCACTATCGAACTGGAAGTTGCTCGAGGATCTTGACGATCACTGGCGGCAACATCAGAGGAGGAAGATTTCTTTGGCATCTTTCACAGATTGAAAAGCCTTCAAATCAAAAGCTATGGGAGATTGAAGACGAGAAGTCTGAGGAGCTCTAACGAAAAATTCAGATTTCAAATTTCTTGAGATAAGGGTAGCCTCTCTCGTAAAGTAAAGATTATATAGCCGATGATTGGACGGCCGAGATCTCCAGACAGATATGATATCCGGCTCGAATCGTGTGGATACCTTTTCATTTAATGCGGCTCAGAAAACCACCTCGAATCTGACGCCGTAGGAAAGCAACTGCCTGCCAGCCTTCCCGCAAAAAGCTCGCGACCCTAATACAGAGTCGGTTTCTCCTCAAAAAGCAAAGTTCACGACCCTAATACAGAGTCGTTTTCTATTCAAAAGATGAAGGCTCGCGCCCCTAATACAGAGACGTGTTCCTTCTGAAGACAGTTTGCGACCCTAATACAGAGCTGCTTTCTACTAAAAAATGAAGGCTCGCGCCCCTTCCGAAGGCAGTTTGCGACCCTAATACAGAGCCGCTTTCTACTAAAAAATGAAGGCTCGCGCCCCTAATACAGAGACGCGCCCCTTCTGAAGACAATTGGCGACCTTAATATAGAGTCGTTTTCTATTCAAAAGATGAAGGCTCGCGCCCCTAATATAGAGACATGTTCCTTCCGAAGACAGTTCGCGACCCTAATACAGAGTCGCTTTCTACCCAAAAGATGAAGGCTCGCGCCCCTAATACAGAGACGTGCTCCTTCTGAAGTGAGAATTTGCGACCCTAATACAGAGTCATCTTCTATTCAAAGATGAAGAGTCACGCCCCTACTACAGAGACGTGTTCCTTCAAAAGCAAGAAGCAATAGTGGCGCTAATATAGAGTCACAGACTTGAAATAAACGCAATGGAAGTTCTAATACAGAACAATTATATCCAAAGTATTCCAAAACTCTTTAAGAGTCATGAGAGTTTTTGAAAACTTTGGAGGGGGTTTTGTCGGCAAAAAATTCTGAAAAAGCAAAGCAGATCCACGAATTTAGAGACGGAAGCCCGCAACTCATCTTATCCGCGAATCTAAAGAACTGAGATCCGCGAGTCTAAGAAACTGAGGTCCGCGAATCTAAGAAACTGAGGTTCGCGACCCACATGACAGAACATGTTCGCGAATCTAAAGTTGAGATTTGCGACACTACCTATAGCTTTCGGGTAGGGGTTTAATACAAAGTCACCCAACCCGAATAGTAGAGTTACCACCTCGGATCGTAGGGCTAACTGCCAAACGAATGTAGCGGCGTCACTTCAGTCGTGGGAGCAACCGCCTAACGAATATGGTGGCACTTCTCGAGTAGTGGGAGCTAATAGTCAAGCAAAATATGGCGGGATGTTACTCCGAGCCCTCTATAAAAGGCGGGGAGCGAAAGAGGCACTGAGAATAGCTAGACAGGGAGAGACGAACACTCTACAGACGCAGACAGAGACAGACATCTTCTCTCAAAAATTACCTCTTGTGATCAAGAGCAAAGAGCCCCTTCTTTCATTCTTTTAGCCAACTGAGAGAGATTGTATGGAGTGTCAACGGAGAGCATGATCGTCCTCCATAGCTACTTAGAAACCTAGCCTTAAACAAAGAAGAAGTCCATCTTCCTCATTTTCTATAAACGGAAAACCGTTATATTGTAATCCTTTGTTTAAAGATTGTCAGTAAAGAGAAATTCAATTTTCATGGCGAACACCCATCCATAAAGGCACGATGCAAGTCGTAAATTTTGATCCATACCAATAGCAAAAGAAAGGACTATTCTCCTTTGAAACTGATAGGGGGGAGATACTATGGGTACATCCTGATATCCTAAATGATGAACAATGGAGTTCCAGTTCATCTGGGAAGAAGCGAAGAGAGAGAGTCTTCACCTCCAATGTCGTTTCCGTAATTCCCGAAGATGATGAGATCATTCTTGCTCTGACCGATTCGGAAAAGGAAATCGAAAATTTCTTGGTCGCTGATGTAGACCCTCCCTCTACGGGGACCCGGTCAGGAAAAGATTACTCAAAGAATTACGGCCAAACAATAGGTTCTCAACCATCTCCAGAGAAAGTCAAGCAAAAAGAGCTAAAGTTTGACAAAGCTCTAAGGAAGAGGGAAAAAAACTTGCGGAAGACTCGCGAAAGTCATTCTAGTTCGACATTCTAACACAGTTAGCCAATATCCCTACAAGGATAACCTTGTACGAGCTCCTGAAGCTCTCCAAATCTACTAGGAAAGCTTTAAGAGAGGCTCTGCAAGATTTAAAAGTGTTCTTGGCGCAAATACCAGAGATGATCGAAGAAGGAAAGTCTCTTTGAGCGACATGTCACCAGATCTCTAGTAAAAACATCCCTTTCGTCACCTTCTCTCCGGAAGATATGCAAGTCAGGAGTAATAAGCATCATCGCCCTTTGTATTACAAGGGATACATAGGATCTGCGGAGATTGATCGTATTCAAGTTGATCCAGGCTCGGTCTTGAGCATCATGCCGTGAAGGATGCTAGACATCTTGGAGTGCCGATGAACAGATTAGCCGCAACCAACACTACTATCTTCGGGTTCAATGCTAACGGTAGTAGACCCCTGGGTAAAATAAAGCTCAAGTGTCAAATCGGCGACCTGAAAACGGAAGTCACATATTACGTGAAAGATGCGGACACATCATACAATCTGCTATTGGGGAGACCTTGGATCCATAGCAATCTAATCGTGCCCTTCACGTTACACCAATGCATGAAGTATGTCGACGAAGACGCGAACGTAAAGACGCTCATTGCGGAAAAACAACCCTTCAAAGAAGTTGAAAACTACTTTACTGACGCGTTGCTGTATCAAGATGCATTTGGCGTCGTAGATCGGCCCGTTCAGGATGACTCAGATAGTGGCGAAGAGGCTGATACAGAATCATGATCCAAAGATTCGGAATTAGAGGATGTGATTTGGGATGGTGAGCCCATTGTGATAAGTCTCGAAGGCCTTGATGTAAATAACGCCATTCACTCTGATGGTGAATGGGTGATAAACAAAAATCTGGAATTTGCTTATTCTTCTGGTGTTGATTCTGAGCCCTCAAGCACTAGCACAGATGCATTTAGCGGCTGTGTAAATGAGATATATTCTCTGACTTCCTTCCAAGCACCTATCCGATCATCCTTATATGAATTAAGTGATGATGTTGAAAGTGCTGACCAAGTTATTTTTGAGGTCCCTCCCAAAAACGGAACCCAAAAGGCCATAATATTTGGAAGAGTAAGTCACAGGAACAAAGAGAAATGTTCAGATTCTGAGGAAAAATAGGAAAAACCCGAGTTCTTCCATTATGATAAAAATTCCCGTGGAATAATAAAAAAAAGGGATACAATCTAGCCGAAGGCAGGGGATTGAATTTCAGAAAAGGAAGGAAGACAATCCTTCAACTTTTTATCCCCGAAGGGAAGATACCAGACTATTACCAGAAAACCGGCAGGGGGTTGGGATGCGTCACCACTTTCGAGGCCTCCTCAAGCGACAAAGCTAAGGAAAGATAGTCGTCAGAATCATCATGCTGGGATTCAGATGTCAGCACAAGTGTGATTTTCCATGAGGTATCCGCGAACATGGCTTCCGCGATCCAAGAAGACGATGATTTGAAGGAAACCTCACCAGTAAGAGCCGACCCTTGGGACAAGTATCTTAATATAGAGTGGGAGATTCAATTTGAACAGTGGGAGCCCCCAACTGAAGATAAAGTGATTCAAATTAATATGGGAGATGAAAATAATCTTAAAACCATATTTATAAGTGAGAACCTATCCTCGGAAGAAAGGAAGGAATTGATATCCTTCGTCCACGAATACATTGATATTTTCGCTTGGAGTTATGAGGAGATGCCAGGGTTGGATCCAAGCGTGGCGGTTCACAAATTGAAGATCCGACCAGAAGCTAAGCCAGTAAAGCAGCAACAACGAAGATTCCGCCCAGAGATTATGGAAGTTATAGAAGCTGAAATTAAAAAGTTGATAGGGTCAAGCTTTATTCGCAAGGAACAACACCCTGATTGGACAAATATAGTTTCCGTGACCAAGAAAAATGGAAAAATTTGAGTCTGTATAGATTTTAGGGATTTAAATGAGGCTTGCCCCAAAGACGAATTCCCATTACTCATCACTGATATTATGATAAATAATACTTGTGGGTATGAGCGCATGACGTTCATGGATGGGATATAATCAAATAAAGATATATCCCGATGATGAGAAGCATACATCCTTCAGGACACCACTCGGAGTATACTGCTATACAGTCATGCCCTTTGGCCTAAAGAACGCAGGTGCTACGTATCAACGCGCCATGAATGTAATTTTCCAAGAGCACCTCCGGAAAATAGTGGAGTGCTACATAGATGACCTAGCAATTAAGAGCAGAAACAAAGAAGATCACTTGAAAGATTTGAAGACAGTGTTTGACCTCATGAGGAAGCACCAGCTCAAGATGAATCCAACTAAGTCTTTCCTGGGGGTCTTTAGTGGGAAATTCCTCGGCTTTGTTGTAACTTCAAAAGGAATGTATCTTGATCCAGATAAAGTCAAAGCTATCCAAGACATGCCACCTCCCCGTAACCTCAAAGAGTTA
Organism: Dracaena cambodiana; assembly: GCA_036321105.1. Classification (NCBI taxonomy): domain Eukaryota; kingdom Viridiplantae; phylum Streptophyta; class Magnoliopsida; order Asparagales; family Asparagaceae; genus Dracaena; species Dracaena cambodiana. The sequence continues at coordinate 23,272,705 of JAYEPQ010000008.1, read as the reverse complement.
AGAGAGTTGCAAGGCAGGCTGATGTACATTCGCAGATTTATATCAAATTTATCTGGTAAATGTCAACCTTTCACCAGATTGATGAGGAAAGGAGTGTCGTTCATCTGGGATGACGCATGCCAAGAGACTTTTGAAGAGATCAAACAATATCTCATGAAGCCACCAGTGCTCGTGTCCCCAGTTTCGGAAAAGCCCTTCCAGTTATATGTCAGGGCTATGGACCTTTTATTAGGTGCTTTGCTAGCACAGAAGAATAAGTCAGGCCATGAGCAAGCCATTTACTACCTCAGCAGAATGATGATCGGGGCGGAACACCGGTATAATCCCGTGGAAAAAGAATGTCTAGAGTTGGTGTTCGCAATACAGAAAATGCGACACTACTTAGTTGGACAAACTATCCACGTTGTATCGAGAGTTAACCCTCTGAGAATATTAATGACTAAACCCGAGTCATTAAATTCAAGACTATCCAATTGGGCTATTTTGCTATCACAATATGATATGCACTTCGTCCCACATAAGTCTATCAAAGGACAGGCCGTGGCTGACTTCGTGGCCGAACATCCAGTCCCGACATCATCGAGGTTATATGAACAAATCCCAGGAGAGTTGGAGGAACGGGATTTAATTCCATAAAAGGATGGTTTGAGAAGGTCTTCCGAATCAAATATGGTTTCGAAAGGTGTATGGCAACTTTTCTTTGATGATGCCGCCCGAATGAGATCCAAAGGAAAGACGACAGCGGGGGTGGGAGTTGCTCTCGTCTCTCCTCGCAACCACATCATTCCTCAAGCTTCCTCATTGACAAGCTCGTGCTCCAACAACGTCGCGGAATACAACGCCCTCCTAATCAGCTTAAGAATAGCCAAACAACTGGGGGTCAAATATTTGGAGGCATATGGGGACTCTCAACTCGTTGTAAATCAAATAAAAGGGGAGTACGAAGTCAAACATGAAGACCTCCTGTCGTATTATCATGCGGTGATCAAGGTCGCTAACGGTTTCACTGGTTTCTATATCAGCCATATAAAGCGCCACCTCAATAGTTATGCAGATTCGCTAGCTTCCTTGGCTGCTACATTAGCCTTGCCCAAGCATGCTAAAAGGCAAATTATGGTAAGCAGCAAGGAGTTGTTCTGTTCAAAGGATGAGCTCAAAGAAGAAGTGAAAAAGCCACAAGAAAACGAAGCTGACGCTCCTAGAGCCAAGGGATTGGCGTTTTCCTTATATAGACTATGTCCTTTACGGGATATTACCCAAAAGTTCAAAAGAAGCTAAAGCCATTCAGAGAAGGGCCATCCGGTTTTACTACAACGCGGAACTCCAGACGTTGTACAGAAAATCCTACGACGGAGTTTTACTTCGCTGTATTTCCAGCCGCGAAGCTCAAAAGGTACTCGAAGAAGCTCATGCTGGCATCTGCCGAGCACATCAGCCAGGACCGAAACTCTAAAATAGAATCCGTAGGATGGGTTTTTATTGACCTAAGATGATGATAGAAGTAGTCAACTAAGCCAAGAAGTGTAGGGCCTGCCAAATACATGCAGACTTTATACATCAAGCTCCAGAATATCTCCACCCGACGGCTACATCATGGCCGTTTGAGCAATAGGGATGGACATCATAGGGCCAATTTCTCCGCCATCAACAAGAGGACACCGGTTCATTTTTGCCATAACTGATTACTTTTCAAAGTGGACTGAAGCCATCTCCCTGACCGAAGTAAAATCGTCAGATGTTATCAAGTTCATCAAGCACCATGTGCTTTATCGCTTCGGGGTGCCTAGAAGAATAATTCATGACAACGGACCTCAGTTTGTAAGCCAAGTGTATTCCAGATTCTGCAACAAATACAGGATCGAGGATGTGGCTTCATCGCCATACTACCCTGCAGCCAATGGTCTAGCAGAAACCTTCAATAAGACCATTGTAAAACTTCTTAAGAAGTTTGTGTCATCCAATTAACGGGATTGGGACGAAAAGCTAGGAGAGTGTCTGTGGGCATACCGAACCATAGTCCAAACTCCCACCAATGCCACGCCGTTCTCCTTGGTATATGGATCAGAAGCGGTCTTGCCTTTGGAGATCCAAATCCCTTCATTATGAGTCGCGTTAACAACAAGGATGACAGAAGAAGAAAAGCATCAGCAAAGGCTCCAAGAGTTAGAAGCCTTGGATGACAAACGCTTAGAAGCTCAACAGAGTATCGAGCTATACCAGGCGCGGATCTCCAGAACCTTTAACAAAAAGGCTAAACGAAGGACTTTTAAGAAAGGTGATCTGGTCCTGTCAGTTAAAAGACCAATCATAACAAGCCAGAAGCTTAGGAAAAAGTTTCAGCCAAAGTGGGAGGGATCCTTCGTCATTGATACGGTCTACTCCAATGGGGCGTATCGGTTGACAAAGCCTAATGGTGACAAGGTCCTAATGCCAATCAACGGCAAATTCTTGAAAAAGTATTATCCTTAGCAAAATTGCAGAACACCAGTTATAATACGGCCTGGGCAGTTTGATGTGTTATATTTACTGCAAGCGCACAGTATCGTTGTAGCGTTGTACAGGTCGTCTCACAGGGATCTAAGGTGTTTATGCGTTCTTACTTTCTCTATAGTTCACCGGACTAACCAAAGGTTCTAGGTTGATATCGAATTTATCTAAGTAGCCTAGGATTTAGAATCCACTAATTTCCTACCATGTTCTTACTTCTAATATTTTCTTCTATCATAAAAATTCGATCTTTTTAGTTTAATTTTTACTTAAAGTGCCCTAAGTATGAGCTATCAAGTGTTGTGCAAGTATAGCTCATCAAAGGATGCTACTTCTTATAAAAATAAACTAAATATTGTAGATAATTCAAATAAAATAGTAAAACCAGCAACCCCAATCCCTAACTAAGCATATATTATCAAGAATCCTAATTCAAGTATAACCTATCAAAGTTCTAAACTTCGGGTCCTCGTATTTTAATGTTTCATTTGAAAAATCATGGCTTTTATTAATTTTATTTAAGAAGAAAAATATTAGAAAATAATTACATGGTGGATCTTAGTTTCATCTACATCCTAGGGCTGATCTAATTAGCTACTCATGATTTTTGCGAAGAAAGATCAAATTTTAATTTATACAATGATAAACTCTAATCTAGAAAGCAATAAACCCTAATCTAGAAAGCAGTAAAATTTATGCAGAACGAAAATAAGAATATCCAGAGCAATGGGTTACCTCTGATCACGGTGTTGTGCCGTCAACCTTCAGTAAAAATCCCAAATTTATTGAACAGAAAAATCGCGTACAAAAATAATTCCAGCGTCCAGAATATCCGTCAAAATACAAGGGTTAGCCAATAAATAGGCATCGGAAACCAAACCCTATTTCTATCAGAACCTAAACGTGAAACAAATTACAAATAAGCCACAAGAAAAATTTCGGCGTATTCGACCCAAATTGGACCGCTAAATAGCTGTAAAACCGCTAAATAGCGGCTCTAATTTGAGATAAATTCATGAAATTTTGTACACATGTAAATCTTATCTTCTAGCTTTAATATTCCTGACTGTATTCGACTTTAAGTCTCTACAGAATTATATTCTCGTAGTCTTGCCTACTTTAGTAACTTTTCGGACTCTGATTTCCGACTCCGACTCCGATTTCATGCCTTCTCCTTGTATAATTCGGATTACCTGCAAAAGACACTAAAAATACCTGAGTAGCATTTATTTATATACAAAAATAGATAAAGTATGAGAGGAAAAATACAATATATGTTATTCATCACACTCTCACACCTATCTTTTGCTAGTCCTCGAGCAAAACCTAAACCTAAAAAGAAAAAAAAGAAAACAAAAACAAAAATCCTAACTCACTTTCGCAGGAATCGCGATTACACTTAGCACGTGCAACAAGCCTTTAAACCCCTAGGTTACCCTAGTGGACGAGTGTTGTCTCGTGAGGGTTTGCAGTGAATATACCCACAAAATTCATGAAGCAGATAGATTAAGGAATAAAGAAATGAAAAATAAGGATAACCAAAAATCAAGAAAAATAAAAATTTTTATACAAAAGCAAGAAGAATCTATTTTTTTTTAATCATGTTTTCATCAATTAATCTCACTAATATACAAACTCAAGAACGCATCTAGATTATCAATTTTCAAATTGAGCGTCATATCAGATACACTTATCATTTTAATCAAAAAATTTAAATCCTATTTTTCAATACTTACTAACATATAATCCATTGGCTCCTATACATCTACGTACACGTGTGATAGTCTACTTCGGTTTTGGACTCGAACTCTAACTCATGATTCATCTCCTCTCTCATAACATTTTTTTTCTTCTTTTTTTCTTTTTTTTTTGAAGAATCTATTTTTTTTAATCATGTTTTCATCAATTAATCTCACTAATATACAAACTCAAGAACGCATCTAGATTATCAATTTTCAAATTGAGCGTCATATCAGATACACTTATCATTTTAATCAAAAAATTTAAATCCTATTTTTCAATACTCACTAACATATAATCCATTGGCTCCTATACATCTACGTACACGTGTGATAGTCTACTTCGGTTTTGGACTCGAACTCTAACTCATGATTCATCTCCTCTCTCATAACATTTTTTTTTCTTTTTTTTTTTTAAGAATATTTCACCTTTTATGCGAATATTCACGCTTACTTAGGCGCAAAGTACCCGATTACTTGGATCATACTCTTTTTTCACTCTTGAGGCTATTGCCTTAATACCAGGCGCACCCCATTATTTTATCACTCTCGAGGCTATTGACTTAATACCAGGCTCACCCCATTATTTTATTCTCACCTTTTTTTTTATTTTTTTTTCTAGTTTTTTTCTATTTTTTTAGAGAGAGAAAACTTACTCAATCGTTATCATCTTTGTCCTCAACCTAATAAACTATTGTGAAGTAAAAAATAGATGTATACTTGCCTCAAAACTACTGTTAGCAATATTTATTTTTCAGATTTTGATCTTTTTCATAAATTTCAAAGTGTATCATCCAATTTACTCTCCTATCCAATTTCAAATCTAAATTTATCCATTTATCTGTAATTAGTTTGGTCTATTGATGAAAAATATAATTTTTCTTTTTAAAAAAAATTTTTTATTTTTTTTTTTAAATTTTTTTAAATTAGTTACCCTAAAAACTACCCAAAGTGTAAAATAAAGAAACCCAAAATACTAAAAATAAAAAAATAAAAAATAAAATAAAGTCCTAAAAATAAAAATCTTCTAAAAACTACTCTCCCACACCTAAACTTGTGTATGCCCTCATACACAAACCAAGTATGGTAAAACAAAATGTGAAAACTATTATACAAATACTATACAAATAATGAGAGTCGTAAAAGTTACGATCTCAATATCATCACCCTATTAACGCATGAAAAGCGGTTACGACCTCTCGATCGCTTCCCACTTTCATAGTGTGTGCGTTTTAAACGTGAAGTGGGTGCATTATTATATTTCATCAACCTCTTACAAGTCACGAGATTACCTGTCTGCTTCTTATGTCGTCCTCGCTTTTTCTTTATCCACATGTAAGCATTAACAATTGGGTTAAAGAATTCTTTCTTATAAACCTGCCAATCATCGTTAGCAACAAGCATACATGTAGAAATATCATGAGGTGAGAAGAGTCTAATATGATTAAGTGAATGTGGTGGTGGCTCTTCTAACTCATGAAGTAATGCGAGCTCCTCTGCAAACAAATCCTCAAAAGTTTGCTCATAATTCAATGGCACACTTGCACAAGTATCATCATATATAAAATCAGTATGTGCCAATTCCTCTAATAGTATGAGCTCATTTTTGAATATTTGCTCAAATGAAGGTTCATCATCAGTGGAAGAGGTCGAATGAGAGTGCAAACTATGAATCATATTGACCTCAATGAGAGAGCTCGTTGCGTGCTCATCCATATTAAATATGTTCAATGCCACAGTCATATTTCCAAACGATAACTTCATGAGACCACTCCTACAATCAATCAATGCATTTGATGTTGCAAGGAATGGTCTACCCAAGATAATGGAAATTTGATTCCGTGGATTGGAGATTGGCTCAGTTTCTAAAATAATAAAGTCTACAGGAAAAATAAACTCGCCAATCTTAATGAGCACATCTTCAACCATACCAAGAGGTCTCTTAATTGAACGATCAGCTAGCTGTAATGTGACCTTGGTAGGTTGAAGTTTTCCTAACCCCAGTTGCTGATAAACAGTGTAAGGAAGCAAATTGACACTTGCCCCTAAATCAAGCAACGCCCTATCAAATGTAGTGTTCCCAATGGTGCATGAGATTGTAGGGGAACCTGGATCTTTGTACTTGATAGGCAAGGAGTTAGAGAGGATATGTGATATATTTGCAGTAAGAAAAACTTTCTCAGGAACGTTTCTTGCTCGTTTCTTACTGCACAAATCCTTGAGGAACTTAGCATAAGTAGGAACCTGTTGTATCATATCAAGGAGTGGAATATTAACCTTCACTTGCTGAAATGTTTCAAGAATCTTTTCTACTTGCGGTGAAGGCTTCCTAAGCCGATTTGGATATGGTGCTTTCGGCTCAGGAACAGGTTCTTCCAAATGAGTACGTGACGGTGATGGAGGTGATGGAGATGATTGTGGAGAAACGGGTGGAAGAGATGATGTAGCCTGCGAGATAGTAGGAGTGGGATCAGGGGGCACGGCTACACTATTATCCACTTGCTTGCCAGATCTAAGCGTGTGAATGGCATTGCATTGGTGGACATGCGACTGATTGGAGTTTGAGGAACTGGCGTTAGGATTTGTTATGGGTTGACTTGGAAAAGTGCCCTTGCCACGTTCACTCATTTGATTAGCTAGTTGTCCAACCTGCTGCTCTACATTCTTAATAGATTGAGAGTTCACGAGCAGGTGCTGATCTGTTCTTTGAATAAAATCAGTTGACACTTTCATAAAATTTTGCATGTATGTGTCAAGGTTGGACTGAGACTTGAGAAGATTTTCAACGTGCTTCTCAAGTGACTGAAGTCGCTTTTCTTGTTCATTATTAGACCCCTGTTGTGGATATGAGTGGTTTGGTACATGTGGTCTATTCTGGTTGTTCCCATGGTTTGAAATATTTGGGTGTTGATAAGTACCCATATTTGGTCTTGGAAACTGACCAGTGGCTAGAGATTGCATGTTAGGTTTAGGGCCCCCCTGATATTGCCCTTGACCCCATGATAGATTTGGATGATTTCTCCAGCCAGGATTGTATGTAGGAGCGTAAGGATTGTTCATGGGTTGTTGTTGATATAAGGCGTTAGCCTGCTCAAGTGTGCGACCCATGGAATTCATTAACAGTGGACACTCCTCCATAACGTGATTGGGAGTTCCGCAATTAAAGCATGTGGGACTTTGGAGTTGATTCACTTGACCCACTGGTGGAGACTGAGCACTAGGAGTCTCCAGTGCCTCAATTCTTCTCATAAGGGCTGCGATCTTTGCTTCAGCAGCTATAGAGCTGTCGACGCTATGGATCCCACTCTTATGAGCAGAAGTTGATATACTGGGCTTCTCAGTGGAACTCTCCCATTGCATAGTCTTCCATGATAAGTCCTCAAGAAAGTCCCATGCTTCATCCTCGTTTTTCTTCATAAACTCCCCTTGACACATGGATTCCAGAAGAGTTTTGGATGTGTAATCGAGTCCTTCGTATATGATTTGACACAACCGCCACTTTTCTATCGCATGGTGGGGGCACTGAGCTAATAAATCCTTGAACCGTTCTAAGTATTTCCAGAAAGGTTCTCCCGACACTTGACGAAATTGATTAATTTGATTTCTGATTCTTGCCGTCTTGTGCGTGGGATAATATTTCTTGAGAAACACTGTAACGAATTCATCCCAAGTAGTGATTGAATCAGAAGGCATACTGTACAACCACTTCTTGGCATTATCCTTAAGTGCAAAAGGGATGAAGCGGAGCTTAACTGCGTCCTCCGATAAGTTTTGCAGTTTTATCATTACGCATACTTCTTGAAATTCACTGATAAAGAGATATGCATCTTCTGAATCAGAACCAGTGAATTTGGGAAGCATACTAATGTACTGCGGTTTTAATTCATAGTGATTACCCGCTACGTGTGGAAGTTTGATGCATGATGGTAATGATGTACGCAACGGGTAACATCGATCCTGAAGGATCGGGATCGGTTGGTCCATCTTGGCTCCCATGAACAAATCTGATCTCACAAGTTGACCAAATTGATCACGGGTCCAGTGTGGCATGAACCAGCGACCGTGAGTGTATGCGTGAAATTCCTAAACTAATGCAAGAAGTGGGGTGTGGTGGAGATAAAACGGTGGAAGAGATATGATCAAATAAAAATGTGATTCTTAATATTTCTAACCTTTTCTTTTTTTTTTTTTTAAAACACCAGAGAGATAAAATACAGATATCAGGAAATTTTCGTGGACTTTCTAACCAAAAGTACCGCTAAATAGCGGTAATTACCGCTAATTAGCGGTCCAAGTAGAGAATCAGCTTATGTATTTTTTTCATTACACTCTAAACACTTATATAGTCCTGTTTGGTTTCCTGTATATGTACTTTCTCGTCCCAGAAAACTCAACACACACTGTTAATCCCGTAAAACGTAAGAAAAAGCAAGAAAAACACCGTCGATCCCCGACAACGGCGCCAAAAACTTGATGTGTTATATTTACTGCAAGCGCACAGTGTCGTTGTAGCGCTGTACAGGTCGTCTCACAGGGATCTAAGGTGTTTATGCGTTCTTACTTTCTCTATAGTTCACCGGACTAACCAAAGGTTCTAGGTTGATATCGAATTTATCTAAGTAGCCTAGAATTTAGAATCCACTAATTTCCTACCATGTTCTTACTTCTAATATTTTCTTCTATCATAAAAATTCGATCTTTTTAGTTTAATTTTTACTTAAAGTGCCCTAAGTATGAGCTATCAAGTGTTGTGCAAGTATAGCTCATCAAAGGATGCTACTTCTTATAAAAATAAACTAAATATTGTAGATAATTCAAATAAAATAGTAAAACCAGCAACCCCAATCCCTAACTAAGCATAGATTATCAAGAATCCTAATTCAAGTATAACCTATCAAAGTTCTAAACTTCGGGTCCTCGTATTTTAATGTTTCATTTGAAAAATCATGGCTTTTATTAATTTTATTTAAGAAGAAAAATATTAGAAAATAATTACATGGTGGATCTTAGTTTCATCTACATCCTAGGGCTGATCTAATTAGCTACTCATGATTTTTGCGAAGAAAGATCAAATTTTAATTTATACAATGATAAACTCTAATCTAGAAAGCAATAAACCCTAATCTAGAAAGCAGTAAAATTTATGCAGAACGAAAATAAGAATATCCAGAGCAATGGGTTATCTCTGATCACGGTGTTGTGCCGTCAACCTTCAGTAAAAATCCCAAATTTATTGAACAGAAAAATAGCGTACAAAAATAATTCCAGCGTCCAGAATATCCGTCAAAATACAAGGGTTAGCCAATAAATAGGCATCGGAAACCAAACCCTATTTCTATCAAAACCTAAACGTGAAACAAATTACAAATAAGCCACAAGAAAAATTTCGGCGTATTCGACCCAAATTGGACCGCTAAATAGCGGTAAAACCGCTAAATAGCGGCTTTAATTTGAGATAAATTCATGAAATTTTGTACACATGTAAATCTTATCTTCTAGCTTTAATATTCCTGACTGTATTCGACTTTAAGTCTCTACAGAATTATATTCTCGTAGTCTTGCCCACTTTAGTAACTTTTCGGACTCTGATTTCCGACTCCGACTCCGATTTCATGCCTTCTCCTTGTATAATTCGGATTACCTGCAAAAGACACTAAAAATACCTGAGTAGCATTTATTTATATACAAAAATAGATAAAGTATGAGAGGAAAAATACAATATATGTTATTCATCACAGTTCTATGCTAGTCATGTGCAAATAGTTTCTTTGTAATCAGAACTTCGTCAATGAAAGTTCTTGGTTCCGGACTAAAAAGCCTTTAGTTCGCGAATCAGATTTTCTTCATATCAAATTTGCCAAGTTAAAAATTATCTTTGGTGAATCAGATTTTTCTTCCTATCAAATTGCCAAGTTAAATATTGCCTCTGACGAACCAGATTTCCTTTTTCCAAAATTTGCCAAGTTAAAAATTACCTCTGGCAAATCGGATTTTACTTTTTCCAAAATTTGCCAAGTTAAAAATTACCTCTGGCGAATTAGATTTCCATTTTTCAAAATTTGTCAAGTTAAAAATTTCCTCTGGTGAATCAGATTTTCCTTCTATCAAAATTTGCCAAGTTAAAAATTACCTCTGGCGAATCAGATTTTCCTATCCATCAAATTTACCAAGTCAATAACACATTTGGCGAATCAAGTTTATCAGCAAGAAGTTCTTTCATTCATAGTAGTTTTGGGTACTTAGAAAATTGTGATTCATTTCGAAATTATTAAGTTAACAGTTACCTCTGGTAATCAACATCAGAATCATCTTTCAGATACTCTCAGTTACGTAGAAAGAAAAGAACTTCTTTATTCATCATCAGAACAAAATTACAGAGAATTCTCTAAGTGCTATACAGCCAATAAAAGTAAATACAAATCACTAAAAAAAAGAAGAGAAAACTTGCTTCTGTAACCGTCTCTTTCGGCATGGTTCAGATCAAAAAGTTTGTTTCTGCAGGCTCTTCTTCTGGAATGACATACTTGCTTCTGTAACCGCCTCTTTCGGCATGGTTCAGATCAAAAAGTTTGCTCCCTAGTCTCCACTTCCAATTTGCTCTTGTAGCCTCCTTTTTTTTTTACCGCCCAAACGGCTGCATCTCATAGCTCGCGGAAGTCTCTACAAATTCTAGAAAAATCTACGGTCTATTCTGCAAACTTCCAGATGAAACATCACGGGCCAGAATTCCAGAACTCGGGTCGCGGGTCAGATATGGATTGTGTAAATCCGCGAACCTCTAAAATTTATGTGGAAACAGATATACAAATACCAGAGTTTTGCAGTGGTTCGCAAATCTTAGACAAAAGATGGCAAGTTCGCTACAAGTCTTTGGAGAATAGCTGCAAGACCGTACCTTAGAAGGCCAAAATCAAGTTCTCTATAAAATGACAAGGGAACTATTACAAAGAGAACTAAAGCAGTGTACACAAGAGTTCTACAATTCAATGGTTCAAAAGGGCTTTTATTTTCTCCTCCGCATCCTTAATGTCTTGTTGGAGGGATTCGTAAGCTTGAACAGTGGCTTGGCGACGTAATTCCTCGTCACTGACGACTACATTTTGCGCTGCAGCAGCCTCCAATGTAGCCAATTCAGCATATATCTCCTGGAGATCTCTGTTTGTATTGTCCTGTTGGCGAGATAAATTGATGAGGTTCCTCATTGATTCGTCGCGCTCCTTGGTTATTTTGGCCAAGAAAGCTTGAGCCTTGGAGATGGACTCTTGAGCCTTAAGAATAGCTTGGTCATGGCTCTTGACAATTGAAGTAGCGACCTCCACTTGAAGAACCAGAGATTCGCGATCTGATTGACATTTTTCTAAAGAGGCCTTGCAAACAGTTGCCTTCTCTTGAATCTCCTTATGAGACTTAAGTTGTTCCTCTTTCAGCTTCTAAAATTTGATTTTCACTATCTCGGATTTATCAGCACTTTTGGTTTTCGACAAGGATTCAGCGTACCTTTGGAGCTGAGCTATCATAAGCCTAAAATGAGCGGCTCTATCCTCCCCACCAATGCTAACAATACCAGTTAGATAAATGTTGAGAGCATTGGCGAGTGAAGCATAAGGAAACCCCCCTCAGTATTTTCTCACTACAGCGGTCCAAAAAGAGAAAGAAAGTCTCCACTGTGTCCTTCAGCAAATCAGTCTCAAGCATGTCGATCTCTGCATTAGAAGGAGTAATATTGGAGGAGGCAGAAGCGGGTTGATCCACAATAAAGCTAGCACCATGAGGAATAGCACCCCTGGGAATTTTCGTGGAGCTACCAATCATAATCTCTTGAACTGCAGCAACAGTTGGAGTGGCTGTGGCCGAAACCGTAGACATGGCAGCCGAGGGAACCACTGCTTCTGAAGCATCAACTGTAGAAGTAGTAACTTTGGTCGTCTCACCCGTTTCAGCTCCTGCGATAGTATTGTTTGGGGAAGTCACCTTCGCGCCTATACACTCTAAGTCCGGAGTCGAAACTGGAGCTAGCAAAAAGAAGAAAATTGATAGTTAAGTATTACAGTATCATTTGATAAAATAGCATAATTGCCGAAGAAAGAAGATGAAAACCTAAAGGTTGGACGCTGGATTCTCCAAGTCTGTACACCTCAGGACCGAACACTGCAGGCCCATATACTTCGGTTCGAACCTCCTCGCTCAAAAAGATTACTTACCATGATCGGAAGGATGAGTAGAAGAGCGAAAACTGTCACTACTGGCGTCATCATCATTGCCCCATTCATTTTTATCTTCAGAAGGGGGTACTGCCTTTGGAGAGTTTGGTGCGCGGGCCTCCCCAATGATTTGCACTTTATCATCTGTAGTGCCCTGAGCAACAGGAACCACATAGTCCTCTTGTAAAGCCGAAGGAGCACTAACTTTAACGTTGGCCTGACTAACAGAAGGAGTAGAATCCTTTTGAGGAGCCAGACCCTTTTGAGTAGTGGGAACAGGGTCATGACAAAGAACAGGTCCTTGGTTCCGACGCCTCTTGAGGAAGCGAAGAGTTAAGAAGGAATCATCTTCATTCTCCTTGGATTCTTCAGTGAGTGGTTCAGCAACTGGAGTAGGTGTTGCTGTTCTTGTCTCAGGCAGGGTACTCTGCGAATCAGCTCACCGCGGAATGGTAGGCAAGTCGCTAAGACGCCTTAGTCTCTTCTGCTTATGTGAAGATTTCTCAGGAGAAGACGGCAACGGAGGAGAAGTCTTCCTCGATGTCGGATCGGGAGAAGCATCAAGGGAGGCAGCCTGAGCCAGTACCTCAGTGTCCTCTTCTCTTTGTTCCGATTCATTAGACGCGCTGTCTCCCCTAAAGTCCTCCATCCCTGCCACTTTCGTGCTGCCGGCCTTCTTTTTCTGAGTATACCAAGCTCTGATCTCCCGTAAATTGGTATGGTGTATATTGAAATTCTGAGGAGCAGAGTTAGCTCCGCGAACCACTTACAGAAGCAGAAACTCATATTCGAATTTGGGGTCTTGAGCGAAAGATCAAATTTGGCTTAAGTTTCACCTGCAACAAAATGAAACCAAGCTTGAGCTCCCTCCAGAACATTCCCAACAAAGCTTAATTCCCTCTTGGAATTACCCACATAGAGCTGATCATACCCAAACTGGCGGGCAAAACGACTCAAGTAGTAAGGTTCTATATAGCAGAGATTCCCCAAACGAAGGACCAAATGTCCTGACGGATATTCAACAACCACCAGAAACACCCCAAAGATAGGGTAGTGAATTTATCAGCACCAGCAGAATCCGTGAATTCTTCCCCGTACCCAGCATTCGGGAAGTATGGAAAACATCTAAACAACTCAAAAGTTGAGAAACAACAAAGGGTCTTGCGGATCGTGGCCATGTAGCCCCTTTCCATTGCGACTGTTTGCCCGAAAAATTGAATCTTCCTTTATATGCCAATTTAATTTTGAATTACAGCAATAAAAGAAAAATTACAAAATAGAAAATCGAGATTACAAGAATGGGGATCGATTGATTTCGATTCCCCTTTATTTTTGTGGGTCTGGCAGCGGTGGAGCTTTGTTTCAGTACTCCGTTGACGATCCGATCTCTCTGAATTGAGAAACTCCTCTCTGGATATTTGGACTGTGGAAAATTGGACTCTTCCCGAAAGGATCTCCCCCCAATCCAAAAGTCCCCTCTCCGGTTAAATTTCTGCATTTTATAGACTGAAGAGATTTGAAATCCGGCTCGATTCCTCCTGAAAAAGCGGATCACGGGATATCAGTATCAAAATAGAAAATAAAACAACGGAAAACAACCCGCGAGTTGACACCTGCGGGATCGCTCCCGCGGGTGGCAACCCGCGGGATCGCCCCCGCGGGTTGCATCCCGCGGGGGCTCCCGCGGGTTGCATCCCGCGGGTGTTTCCGCGGGTTGCAACCCGCGGGGGTTCCTGCGATTTCCGGGGGTTGCAGCCCACTTAGCAATTTTCATTTTTTTTTTTTTTTTTTTGGTATCTACATAACCCCCTCCAAAGTTTTCGAAGTTCTGTATTGAACCGTACTGAATTTTGAAATACTTTGGATTCTTTAATTTTGGTTATAGACCTTTTTTTTTTATTTTTTATTTTTATTTTTATTTTTATTTTTAAGATTTGGTCGATAGAGATAACCGTTAATATATTCATTTATTCAATAACAAGCAAAGGTATTATGTTAACGTGCTCATTTTAATCCTAACCATTCAGTGACATCTAGTATGACGGATAAGGGAAAGACAGAGGTGATATTAAACGTGTCTTGAAACTCAACCTATTCAGAGGATCTGGTCGTGATAGGGACAAGCTGACTAAACAGAGGTGACGGTTAACGTATTTAGATTTAGAATCGGACTATCAGAGGTAAATATTAACTTGATAGGGAGATGATTTTCGTCAGAGGTGATTTTTTTTTTTTTTAACTTAACGACATCAAAACACGTTCATCAGAGGTTGTAATGTTGGACTTGACGAAGTGTGAATTTTCTTTTCTGTCAGAGGTAAAATCTTAACGTGACAGGGGATTTTAATCAGATTTTATCTCGTTTGATTTCGAATTTTAATGTCAGAGGTATGATTTTAACTTGACAAATATTTTGGAGTGTCACTTGTTCTGCTAGAGAAAAATGACAAGAAAAGTTTTGCTGTCAGAGGTGAAATCTTAACGTGACAGGAGATTTATCTGATTAGGATTTTTAGCAAACCCCCAGCTATCAAGGGGTTTGATTAGCCTTTACCAACTACCGTTTGAGTTGGGCTAGCCATGCTCTTCCCCTCAGCATGGTGAGTTGTCGAGAATTTCGTTTGGGCTTAAATGCCAAATTTTTCTTCTTCCCTTTGCCTTAGTAGCTTAGGGCAGTGATATATTCTTATATTCGGATAAGAATATTGTTGTGACAGATTTATCGTGGGATTTTTAGCAAACCCCCAGCTATCAACGGGTTTGATTTTGCCTTTACCAACTACCGTTTGAGTTGGGCTAGCCATGCTATTCCCCTCAGCATGGTGAGTTGTCGAGAATTTCATTTGGGCTTAAATGCCAAACTTTTCCTTTTCCCTTTGCCTTAGCGGCGTTGGGTGATTCATGCTTTCTACCCCCAGCATGGTGGGGTTGGCGAGAATTTTATTCTCTTCCCGTAGCCTTGTCGGTGTTGGGTAATTCATACTTATTACCCCCAGTATGGTAGGGTTGGCGAGAAATTTATTCTCTTCCCGTAACCTTAGCGGCGTTGGGTAATTTATACTTTTTACCCCCAGTATGGTGGGGTTGGCGAGAAATTTATTCTCTTCCCGTAGCCTTGTCGGCGTTGGGTAATTCATACTTATTACCCCCAGTATGGTGGGGTTGGCGAGAAATTTATTCTCTTCCCGTAGCCTTAGCGGCGTTGGGTAATTTATACTTTTTACCCCCAGTATGGTGGGGTTGGCGAGAAATTTATTCTCTTCCCGTAGCCTTATCGGCGTTGGGCGATTCATACTTTTTTACCCCCAGTATGATGGGGTTGGCGAGAAATTTATTCTCTTCCCGTAGCCTTATCGGCGTTGGGCGGTTCATACTTATTACCCCCAACATGGTAGGGTTGGCGAGAAATTTATTCTCTTCCCGTAGCCTTATCGGCGTTGGGCGATTCATACTTTTTTACCCCCAGTATGATGGGGTTGGCGAGAAATTTATTCTCTTCCCGTAGCCTTAACGGCGTTGGGCGGTTCATACTTATTACCCCCAGTATGGTTGGGTTGGCGAGAAATTTATTCTCTTCCCGTAGCCTTATCGGCGTTGGGCGATTCATACTTTTTTACCCCCAGTATGATGGGGTTGGCGAGAAATTTATTCTCTTCCCGTAGCCTTATCGGCGTTGGACGGTTCATACTTATTACCCCCAACATGGTAGGGTTGGCGAGAAATTTATTCTCTTCTCGTAGCCTTATCGGCGTTGGGCGATTCATACTTTTTTACCCCCAGTATGATGGGGTTGGCGAGAAATTTATTCTCTTCCCGTAGCCTTAACGGCGTTGGGCGGTTCATACTTATTAACCCCAACATGGTAGGGTTGGCGAGAAATTTATTCTCTTCCCGTAGCCTTATCGGCGTTGGGCGATTCATACTTTTTTACCCCCAGTATGGTGGGGTTGGCGAGAAATTTATTCTCTTCCCGTAGCCTTATCGGCGTTGGGCGATTCATACTTTTTTACCCCCAGTATGATGGGGTTGGCGAGAAATTTATTCTCTTCCCGTAGCCTTATCGGCGTTGGGCGGTTCATACTTATTACCCCCAACATGGTAGGGTTGGCGAGAAATTTATTCTCTTCCCGTAGCCTTATCGGCGTTGGGTGATTCATACTTTTTTACCCCCAGTATGATGGGGTTGGCGAGAAATTTATTCTCTTCCCGTAGCCTTATCGGCGTTGGGCGGTTCATACTTATTACCCCCAGCATGGTGGGGTTGGCGAGAAATTTATTCTCTTCCCATAGCCTTAGCGGCGTTGGGTAATTTATACTTTTTACCCTCAGTATGGTGGGGTTGGCGAGAAATTTATTCTCTTCCCGTAGCCTTATCGGCGTTGGGCGATTCATACTTTTTTACCCCCAGTATGATGGGGTTGGCGAGAAATTTATTCTCTTCCCGTAGCCTTATCGGCGTTGGGCGGTTCATACTTATTACCCCCAACATGGTAGGGTTGGCGAGAAATTTATTCTCTTCCCGTAGCCTTATCGGCGTTGGGCGATTCATACTTTTTTACCCCCAATATGATGGGGTTGGCGAGAAATTTATTCTCTTCCCGTAGCCTTATCGGCGTTGGGCGGTTCATACTTATTACCCCTAGTATGGTGGGGTTGGCGAGAAATCTATTCTCTTCCCGTAGCCTTGTCGGCGTTGGGCGATTCATACTTTTTTACCTCCAGTATGATGGGATTGGCTAGAAATTTATTCTCTTCCCGTAGCCTTATCGGCGTTGGGCGGTTCATACTTATTACCCCCAGCATGGTAGGGTTGGCGAGAAATTTATTCTCTTCACGTAGCCTTATCGGCGTTGGGCGATTCATACTTTTTTACCCCAAGTATGATGGGGTTGGCGAGAAATTTATTCTCTTCCCATAGCCTTATCGGCGTTGGGCGGTTCATACTTATTACCCCTAGTATGGTGGGGTTGGCGAGAAATCTATTCTCTTCCCGTAGTCTTGTCGGCGTTGGGTAATTCATCATTTTTTTTTTATTTTATTTTATATATACATTTTTATTTCTTTATCTCTCTCTCTTTTTTTTTTGTTTGCAATGATGTCCCTTTTTTTTTTAGGTGATGACGCCTAGCATTTTATTTTTTTTATTATTTATTTATTTATTTATTTTGGTAAACGATGAGGCCTTGCATATATATTTTTATTTATTATTATTTTTTGCTTATTTTTATTTATTTATTTATTTTGTTTATATTTTTATATTTTTTTAATATTTTAATATTTTTTATTTTAATTAATTAATTATTTATTTATTTATTTTTTTGCATCCGCGGGTGCATCCGTGGGATACAACCCATGGGTAGAGCACTCATTCTGCATGTTTTTTTTTCTCTTTTTTTTAATATTTATTATTTTTTAACTTTATCAATTTTTTGTGGGCGATAACACCCTTTCCTTTTTTTTTCTTTTTTTTTCTTCTTTTTTTTATTTTTTGCCTTTTTATTAATATTATTTTTATTCTTTATTTTTTTTTTGTGCGGGAGAGAGGGAGAAAAGTGCGGGTGACCCAGATGGGTCCCACCCATCTGTGGGTTGCGTCCCGCGCTTCCATCTGCGGGTTGCTTCCCGCGCTTCCATATGTGGGTTGCGTCCATGTGGGTTGCGTCCATGTGGGTCCCAAGATTCCATCTGCGGGTTGCATCCTGCGCATCCATATGCGGGTTGCGTCCACGCGGGTCCCAAGATTCCATCTGCGGGTTGCATCCCGCGCTTCCATATGCGGGTTGCGTCCATGCGGGTCCCAAGATTCCATCTGCGGGTTGTATCTTGGAGTTGTATCAAGTTTTGTCAAATTTTTTTTTTTTGACAGACGATGACATCTTGTAATTTTTTTTTTATGGGTGATGACGCCTCATAATTTTTTTTTTTTGACAGACGATGACGTCTTGTCAATTTTGGTGGGCGATGACGCCTCACATTTATTTATCGTTACTCGGCAATGACGCCTAGGCTCCGAAAAAAAAAATTTAAAGATTGGATTGCGCCGCCCAAACTCCCACTGTGGTCGCCAATTCTTGTTTGCCCGAAAAATTGAATCTTCCTTTATATGCCAATTTAATTTTCAATTACAGCAATAAAAGAAAAATTATAAAATAGAAAATCGAGATTACAAGAATGGGGATCGATTGATTTCGATTCCCCTTTATTTTTGTGGGTCTGGCAGCGGTGGAGCTTTGTTTCTGTACTCCGTTGACGATCCGATCTCTCTGAATTGAGGAACTTCTCTCTGGATATTTGGACTCTGGAAAATTGGACTCTTCCCGAAAGGATCTCCCCCCAATCCAAAAGTCCCCTCTCCGGTTAAATTTCTGCATTTTATAGACCGAAGATACTTGAAATCCGGCTCGATTCCTCCTGAAAAAGCGCATCACGGGATATCAGTATCAAAATAGGAAATAAAACAACGGAAAACAACCCGCGGGTTGGCACCTGTTGCAACCCGCGGGTGTGCCCACTTAGCAACCAGAGGTGTGCCCACTTAGCAATTTTCATTTTTTTTTTTTTGGTATCTACAGTGACCTCTCATAGCGCTGCACTTTTAGAGCACTTAAATCAATCTGCGAATCTGCAGGACTCATCAGAGTGGGGCAATGTAGACCCTGCCAGGTCATCAAGTAAGTATAAGGAAATTCTGCACGCGGATTAGGAGTCTTAATCATAGGGTCTCCTTTCTTCCTCTGCTCTTTCTTCACACTGCAGAATTTATCAGAGATTCTTCTCAATCCTCTTTGGATACTACATACCATGGCGGGCAACAAACTAAGTCACCTGCCCAATGCCAGTAGAACGGCTGGGTATACAGCTCTAATGGGTATGTTTTCCTGCGAAAGAATAAAACACTTTTTCAGCCAAACCAGCAAATAACCCTCCAAGAAGGCAGGATCAGATAAGGGCGGAAGGGCTTGATAATGAAAACTCTCAAAGGACGCCCCAGCTTTGAAAACATCTTCATCAGCTTCGGCAACATAAGCATCTGTTCCGAAGCTTGCAATTCTTCTCTCTGCCTCTTTTTCAGAAACTGGGGGAAGGCGAGTGAAGTTCGGAGTACTCTTAGAAAAACTAAGCAAAAGATATTGCGGCCACTTTTTTGGCTTCAAACTATGGGTGCCTGATGTGTGAGTACAGATATGAAAATGGTATAGCAACTCCCAGTAAGTATCATAAGCTAAATGGTCCTGAGTCTTTAATAGATGGAGTTCCTCTCCAGTAGGAACATACCCCTTATACGGGATGTTTCCCATAGGCAAACCCGAGATCTCATGCATCTCATGGAGAGCGAAACCCAATTTGCCTCGGGGGCAAAAGATTGTACAAGTATCAGGATTATACAATTCCAACAATGCAAAGAAATGGAATCTGCTGGCGGGAATGCCGTGCTGAACCGCCCTTATGGCGCGATACAGGCCCGCATTATGAAGCTGATCTCTAAATGATCGTAGAAAGAAATCGGTCAAAACAGCCCACTCTCCTTTTGAAGAACAGTGAACCCATCCAGGGGGACGGAAATCCTGAACAGGGAACTCTCCTTTTGCATTGGTAAAACGATGCAAGAAAGTCTGTGCGATTAGGGGAACCTCGCCTCTAGGGAGGTCACGATTAAGCAACCCCGGAAGTAATCCACGAAAGCTCTTCCCAGTACCACGAGGAAAAGCACCTTGAGCATTGTAGCCCCCCAATAAGATACCGTCTTGCGGTTTGTTTATGTGCCAGTCCATTTGTTTCGGCACGGAAAGGGATTGAAAGAGCAAGAACGGGTATGACCTCTCC
Source organism: Dracaena cambodiana (assembly GCA_036321105.1). Lineage (NCBI taxonomy): Eukaryota > Viridiplantae > Streptophyta > Magnoliopsida > Asparagales > Asparagaceae > Dracaena > Dracaena cambodiana. The sequence continues at coordinate 23,252,454 of JAYEPQ010000008.1, read as the reverse complement.
ATATTGGGGAGAAACAAGTAGCAACCTTCAACTTGACGAAGCCACTTGTAATTACAATCTTCCAAACCATTGTCGGGCATTGAAACATGATCCCTAAACAAAAAGACAGGTTTAAGCAATAGAGACCGATCTTCTCCCTCAAAAGATGCATTGGTCATCAGCTCTCGCAATGTTGAGCGAGAAGGGTGGAGAATCATGTCTTCTCTCTCTTGATTATCCGAGGCTGTACAATGGGGAAAGACGTGATCAAATCTGAACTCTTTATTCCCATCATAGCCGTCAGAATATCCGAAATAATGATCCTTTAGCCAAGGATTCGAGGCGTAATCAACTGCAAAAGACATTCAAATTCAAGACAAAAAAATGAGAAAGGGACTACCTTTCGACTTTTTACCTCCAATCAAGGGTTCATGCCGAACCACTATCGAACTAGATGTTGCTTGAGGATCTTGACGACTACTGGCAGCGGCATCGGAAGAAGAAGCTTTCTTCGGTATCTTTTACAGAGGGAGAAAATCCTTCACACAGAGAATCAGAAGCTATAGGAGATTGAAGACGAGAAGTCTGAGGAGTCCAAACGAAGAACTCAGATTTCAAATTTCTCGAGATAAGGGCAACCTCTCTCATAAAGTGGATGTTATATAGCCGATGATTTGACGGCCGAGATCTCTAAACAGACATGATATCTGCCTCAAATCTTGTGAATACCTTTTCATTTAATGCGGCTTAGAGAACGTCTCAATTCTGACGCTGTAGAAAAACAACCGCCTGCCAGCCTTCCCACAAAACTTTGCGACCCTAATACAGAGTTGGATTTTCCTCAAAAAGCTGCGACCCTAATACAGAGCCGTTTTCTTCTCCAAAAATGAAGGCTCGCGACCTTAATGCAGAGTCGCGCCCCTTCCGAAGACAATTTGCGACCCTAATACAGAGTCGTTTTCTATTAAAAAATGAAGGCTCGCGCTCCTAATACAGAGACGTGTTCCTTCCAAAGCGAGAGTTTGCGACCCTAATACAAAGTCGTTTTCTACTCAAAAATGAAGGTTCGCGCCCCTAATACAGAGATGTGTTCCTTCCGAAGCGAGAGATTGCGACCCTAATACAGAGTCATTTTCTACTAAAAAATGAATGTTTGCGCCCCTAATACAGAGATGTGTTCCTTCCAAAATAAGAGTTCGCGATCCTAATACAGAGTCGTCTTATACTCAAAGATGAAGAGTTGCGCCCCTGATACAAAGACATGTCCTTTCAAAAGCAAGAAGCAGTAGTGGTGCTAATACAGAGTCACAGACTTCAAACAAACGCAATAGAAGTTCTAATACAGAATATTATATCCAAAGTATTTCGAAACTCCTCAAAGAATCATGAGAGTTTTGAAAACTTTGGAGGGGGTTTTGTCGGCGAAAAATTCTGGAAAAGCAAAGCAGATCCACGAATTTAGAGACAGAAGCCCGCAACTCATTGGATCCGCGAATCTAAGATTTTGAGGTCCGCGAATCTAAGAAACTGAGGTCCGCGAATCTAAGAAACTGAGGTACGCAAATCTAAAAATCTGAGGTACGCAAATCTAAGAAACTAAGGTCCGCGATCCAGACGACGGTACAGGTTCGCGAATCTAAAGCTGAGATTTACGACACAACCTATAGCTTTCGGGTGGGGGTTTAATACAAAGTCACCCGACCCGAAAAGAAGAATTGCTTTCTCGGATCGTGGGAATAACTGCCAAACGAATGCAGCAGCGTTACTTCGATTGTGAGAATAACCACCTAATGAATATGGCTGCACTTCTAGAGTAGTGGGAGCTAACGGTCGAGCAAAATATGGAGGGACGTTACTCCAAACCTCCTATAAAAGGCAGGGAGCGAAAGACACACGGACAGAGACAGAGGAGAGCACGGCAAGAGGAACTTCTTCCGAAAAACTATCTTTGCGATCAAGAGCCAAAAAAAAAAAAAACCTTTCTTTTCCTTTTAGCCAACTGAGAGAAATTGTACGGAGTGTCAACGGAGAGCAGAATCGTCCTCCATAGCTACCTAGAAACCTAGTATTAAACAAAGAGGGAGAGCAATCTTCCTCATCTTCTGTAAACGGGAAACCGTTCGATTGTAACCCTTTTATTGAAAAGACTTCGACATAAAGAGCGTGCAACTTTCATGGCAAACAGCGTCTGGCTATTTTAGCCCCGCGTATGAGTAAAATGCGGAGCTAATCAATAGCTCCGCTTTCTGCTTTCTTAGCTCCGCGTTTTGATACGATTAACTCTGCGTGAGCAGATAAATCAGAATCTTAAATTGATTGAGATTAAGATTTGGGTTTATCCAAAGACCCAAATTAAGTCCAATCAGAACTCTAAATCAAGAGATTTAAATCAAAACTAAAATATTTGATTAGAATCCTTGATGAATACAAATTCTATTTGGATAGAAACTCTTATATTATCCTAAGGTTATAAATACCCCTTTGAGGAAGCCTTGGGGGATCTTTTGGAAGTTTTTGTGAAGTTCGAGTTACGCATGAGAGCTTTGAACGAATCAAGACTAGAAAAGATCATCTAAAGTCAGCCGGCATCTTCTTCATCAAGAGCAAGAAGACCATCATCGTCAGATCGTCCAAATAAACTACTTGATAGATCCCATTGCCACATAGATCCTATGTTTTATTGTAAAAGAGAGCGATAGATTATAAATCCTCTCATTTGTTCTTTTCTTTTGTTCACTTTCGTTGTAATCTAAGTTGAATTCAATAGAAGTGAAGCAAATTTCTGCTACGAACACTTGTAAAAGAAAAAATTATCTACCCGAGAGTGGCTGTCGAAGTCGCTGTCGAAGTGGCTATCAACAGCTGTTGAGAGAGGCCCAGTTAAAAATAGATGTCTAAGTTTCTTTTTTCTCCACAACAAAACCCTAGCCTTCTTTCTACAACACCCTAGACCTAGAAATGTCTTTCGATAGCCAAAACTATTCCCGTGTATTTTCTTTCGAATTTTTATCAATTTTCATGCATTCAAGCAAGTAAGTTCTCTTCTCTTTGATTTGTTTTTTTGTAAAAAGTAGATTTTTGTCTTAAAAACCTAGATCTACAATTTATATGGACGAATTTGAGTAAATTAAAGTTAGATCTTTACTTTTTAGTAGATTTGGGATGGTTTAGCAAAGCTATGAGGATTTTTTACGAATTTCATAGAACAATTGAAATTATATGCTAAAATCAAGGGCAAAAAAATAAAAATAAAAATATCAACTTTTAGCATAATATTTCATGAGTTGCTTGAATGATTGTCATATATCAAATTCATGCTATAACAGTAAAATTAAAGTAGAGTTTGATAATTTTTGAAAAAGAAATTGAAAAAAATATGGAATTATGTAATTAAATTTATTTTAAAGGGGGAACGAAAAAAAAAATAAAAATAGAATAATCATGTATAACATATGTGATAAATTCATGCGTAATTTTTGAAGAAATAATAATATTATACTAAGTTGTATTTTGTAGTAAATGCTTGCACAATGGAATCAAGGAAGCATAGAGTTTCTAAGATGTCAAGAGTGGAATCCTCTGGCTCATCTTCTCCATAACGGACAAGAGCTGCAATAGCAAACAAAAGAATTTTGGAAAAGTATGAAAACTTTAAACTTTGGCCCGAACGAGTAGTCAATTACTCAAGGATATACGAGAATTTGGCTTTTAGAGTACAAATATAGGTTGTAGAGTTAGAAGCATATACGAGGTATACACACATGCCGGCATGTAATGAAATCGTGCGTGAGTTCTATACTAATCTACAACCGACACTTTGAGATCAACATAGATACTCTATAATAAGGGGTAAGGAAGTGTCATTCACAAGGCAATAAAATTTGAGGACAATTCTTGTACTTGATGTGCCTAAGGAGCACCTATCTTTTGTAGAGATTGTGAATGATATACCAAGCGGCTCCAGTCGGTTCAAAGAGCTCTAACCTTAGTGATGTTGCACTCAGTGAGAGATTCTTGAAGGTGGGTTACTAATAAAAGAGTATGTCTCGGATAGCCTATTTATTAAATATTACATCCTACCGTCCTCCGCAACAAACAAAACTATATTTAAGGGACGTGGTGTTATTGAGCTTGATTCTGGAAAGGCACGCATTGATTAGCATCTATCATGTACTTCACGATAGTTCAATGCATGGGTCAACCCCATGAGTGTATCTAGCATCCGAGAATGGAAAAGCCCCACTTAGTTATGCCATCTCTGATAACAAAAATCTGCATGAACAATAGAGTTCATCCATCATGAGATGACACATTTGAATCTCCCATGCAACTTTTTATGGATACAACCACGCAAAGAAGCATGGGTACTCAATACATCCAGTAGGAACAGCAAGTACAACTAGAGCAACAACATGCTACTGGCCCACCTGCCGGTCACGAGAACAAAATCAGGAATGGAGAGCAAGGGCAAGAGTAAGGAGACGCAATAGTTATAGTGGCCCGACTAGAAAAAATAACACTCCATACGCTAAATGAGTCAGTCATAAGGATGACAAACGCGTTCACTACAAGATTGCAAGTCATCGAAGAATGGCAAGTCTAAACCAAGCATCATCAACAATGTCATTATCGGCTTCTCACCAAATTATTCAGATGAATGGCTAGTAAGAATGCCTGTGTTTCTGTATATTTATAATTTAGTTTTGATACTTATATGATAGTAGTTCTTATGTAGTCTTAATTGAGATTTTAAATCCGACAATAAGATATATAGATACTTAATATTAGAATTAAGTATGCACTCTAAATACTCACAGGATGAGTTGATGACAAAGAGAAAACTTAAAAAGAAGACCTAACATATATATATATATATATATATATATATATATATATATATATATATATATATATATATATATATATATATATATATATATATATATATATATATATATATATATATATATATATATATATATATATATATATATATAAGAAGTGAGCATGGCATTTAAGGCAATATAATTCGAATATAAAAAAAACATATATAGTAAATAAATAAGAGAATGTAAGAGTTAAGTAGTTGGGTCCGAGCATCTCGCAAGCATACGTATTCACATGAATAATACTTATAGATTTTTATTATAGATATGAGCTGAGTAACTGAGCATTTGTGCCTCGGTAAGTATGAATGTTCACATAAAAGACATATGAAAAAGAAATAAAATAAAATATATGAATTGGTTGCTATAAGTTTGATTGGAGTTTGAAACTTGACAAGGCTTATACACACACTCACAAGAGTGCATATGAGAGAATAATTGAAAATAAAAGTATATCTACGGTAGGATTTAAATGATCATGATGGATACATAAGCGTATTATATTATAAGTGTTTTATTAGGGTTGATATTTTCATAAATAGCTGTGCGTGTATCTCTAATTGAGTTTAATATGAAAAATATGAAAAACAAAAATGTATAGTGTAGACAATTAATAGGATACTAATATTTTTTATTTTCTTTATTTTATACTTATCCTTATTTTTCCTTTTATTTATTTCCTGATCTCAAATATTTCTTGATGTTTGTAGGTAACTTCACTGGAAATCCTCACGAGACAACACTCGTCCACTAGGATAACTAAGAGATTTAACCGTTTATTGCACGTGTTAAGTGTAATCATGATTCTTACGAAAGTGAGTTATAATTTATTTTCTTTTTTGTTAGATCTTTAGCTTATTTTCTTTAGTTTATAGATTTTCTAGGGACTAACAAAACTCAAGTTGGGGGAGTGATTACGTTTAAAAAGTGTAATTATTTTAGTTTATTTTATGTAAGCGTAATTCAGTTTTATTGATTAATGCAAGAAATTAATAGAAAATTATTTTTATTAATCAAATTCTTCATTATGATGTTTTTCTAGTATTTTTTAGTTTTTTGCAGTGTTTTATATGCAAGGAACTCGAACTATCGAAGTATATCTCAAATATCAGCTCAGATCTGTGAGATTACAGGACTGACTGTCAAAAACCAACCGATAGCTATCGACGGTGGTCGACTATAAAGTGAACCCGAAAGTTACTGTCAAAGGACCTAGCAAAGAGAGCGGTCATAGTTTGATTTTCTGAGGATTTTTTAGAAGAATTTAGAGTTTCCTTATAAATAGAATTTCTACTAAGCTTTTGTAAGGGTATAAATAGTCAATGTAACTCAAATTTTTTAATGCTTATACTTTTTAGTTATTAAAGAGTTTTTAGATTCAAAATTTAGTTTTTGTACTCATCCATAGAAATCAATAAAAGAATTCTTTTTCTTTTTATTCATGACTATGATGAGTATGAGTGGCTAAATTCTTAAGTTGGTTCAGACAAAATAATAAAACTTAGGTGATTTACTAGTATATATTTTTCTATACTTATTGATTTTAATTGATTTATGTGAAATTGATATATTTAATTCTTCGTTATCTTTGAAGGGATTTAGATTTAATTTTGAGTTTTTGATATTTTATTGTTTGATGATATATTCACTGCTTAGTTATTTATATAATATAGACTCTTTAGACATGCTATATACTTAGACTTTGAACGTTTAATTTTGTTATTTATATTGGATGCTTAGATAAACTTAAAATTCATATAGGATTAACTAGGAGAAGTTATTCAAAGTATTAAGTTTGCAACTTTATATATTTCATGTTTTAAGGATTTATTTTTCAGTTGTAGGAAGACCACGTTATCTATGTAATAGAGATAAAAAAAAACATAAATATATTCAATAAATTATCCTATATAAGAGTTACATCCATCTGACCAACAATTTTAATTGAAGTAAATTTATATTCTTATTAATTTAGTTTTAGTTTTTAATTAATAAAATCTGAACTTTTTATTCTTTTTAATTTCACAATTTATTTTTAGTGTCACATAATAACAAAACGATTCTCGAGAGAACAATCTTGATTACTATACTTGTACTACTTGTCAATATTTTGTACTTGAAAGTGTAAGATTTAGATTGCAGTCAACACAGTGTTAGCAATCAAGTTGATTTGCCACTAGTGACCATCATAGAGGTCTACAATAGAGCTCGATATTGACCTAGTCCTCATAGGACTTCTTGTGCTTTCCCTTTATGAGGGGAGGTCCATCATTGCAACCAACTATAATCACTAACTTTTTTTTATTGTCTCATACTGCCAAGTGGTAGAAGATTTTGTGGCAGAGTTGCAAAGCGCTAGGTACATGCCAAGTAGAAACGACGAAACACATTGAAGTGGTACTATCGTTGTACTCTTTTATGATTGTTTAATGAATACCAGGTTCCCATTAGATGGGCAAGTATTGCCTAGTGACCGAAAGTTTTATTACTTATTGTCTCGATGCTAGATTCTCAACGTCAAGAGCTTCGGCTCATCATAACGTTGACCATAGTCACTAGAATCCCGTTACCACCGCAATTAATAAGCCATGATGATTTTCGGAGGGAGTATTAGGTGGAATGGAAAGTTTTTGTGGCTTGCTGTCACAGTTTTAGGTGTTCGCTTGCTATGACTCGTGGTCAATCGTTACATTAAATCTTAATCACTAGAGTTTTTTTTACTTTATATTGCCAAATGGTGGAGATTGCCAGGCTGAATGCTATAAGTGGTGAGTATTTTCATGTACTGCTTAGTACTGGAGATCGTAGAGACGAGTACTAGGTGGTACAAAAGATTTTTTGTGGCTTACTACCCTGCTGCTAGGTGCTCACCCACTAAAAGAGGTGGTCTATCTTCGCATCCGACCATAATTAGTAGACTTCCTTTATTTCCTTATATTGCTAAATGGTGGAGCCTTCCCTGCTCGGGATTGACAAGTTGAGGCTGTCGGCAAAAAATTCTGGAAAACAAAGCATATCCGTGGATTCAAAACTAGAAGTCCGTAACTCGGCAGAGCCACAAACCTGAAGACTGAGGTTCACGACCCAGTGACGACAGAACAGGTTCGCGAATCTAAAAATGAGATTTGCGACACTACCCATAACTTTCAGGTAGGGGTTTAATACAAAGTCACCCAACCCGAGCAGAAGAATTGTCATCTCGAATCGTGAGGCTAACTGCCAAACGAATCCAACGGCATTATTTTGATCGTGGGAGCAACCGCCTAACGAATATGACGGTACTTCTCGAGTAGTGGGAACTAACAGTCGAGTAAATATGGCGGGACATTACTCTAAAACCCCTATAAAAGGCGGTAGAGCGAAAGAGAGAGGGACAGACACAGATGAACGTCTTCTCCCAGAAATTATCTCTAGTGATCAAGAGTAAAGAGCCATTTTCCTTTCCTTTAGCCAACTGAGAGATTGTACGGAGTGTCAACGGAGAGCAGGATCGTTTTCCACAGCTACCTAGAAATCCAGCCTTAAACAAAAAGGAAAAGCTATCTTCCTCATCTTTTATAAACGGGAAACGTTAGATTGTAATCCTTTATTGAAAGATTGTCAGTAAAGAGAAGTTCAATTTTTATGGCGAACAGAAGGTTGGATACTCCGTTGGGGACTACCATCACCTCCGGTGATATGGTAGTAGCTCAATCTGATAACATTCCAATTGGTAGTATGGTCGACTCGCTCACTATTTACGTCGACCAGGAAAGGTATGAAGAATTTCTTTCTTCAGACTCCAAGAGCCCTACTTCCCTAAGGGGATACCATAAAATCTCCAAGGAGTCAATCCCCAAGAAGACGGTAATAGCCCAGTTAAGGGAGTCAACGGACCAAATTAGTCCAAAATCCTCTTCCCTAATATTGGGCTCTATGCCAATTTTGGCAAAGACTCTTGATCTCTTAAGCAAAGTGGATCATAGTCCCCACTTCAACAAGGGGCAACGACCACTATCCACTCCGCGAAACTGTCATGCGGAGAAGGAGGTTCCTCTCACTCGTACAACAAGAAGAAACCTGAGGAGAAGCAAAGCTCGTGGCCTCCGCAAGAATACGCAACAAAAGGAAACCGCCAACTCATCCCAGCAAAAGCTTACCACGCAAATATGGAAGCCAAAAGACGAGGTTGGTCGAGGCACGGAAGGATTTACTCACGTTCCCTACAGGAACCGAAGTAAGCCTATCAAAATTCCAGGGGGAATGTCCGATCACGTGATCAACAAAGCTAGCGGAACTTGTGAATCTCAAATTTGCGGAGAATGCATGCCTATCTGCAAGGCTGCGACTATGTCGTTCGCAAAGCTATCTCCTACAAATGATGACGTCACAAAGAATCCCAGTGCAAGAGATCTTAGGGAACTCCTGAATAAAAAAAGGGAAGAATCCTATGTATCTCACTGCCACTGTAAACGACTGATCAATGCAGTACATCTCACTGTCATTGTTCAGCCCATACCAGATCTTCGGTATTTCATCGGTTGTCGACTCCATCGACATCTTCATCCCAACTGGCGAAGAGGAGGCGACGAAACGGGCTTGAATTTTCTGAGCCAGAATACCCTGCAGTGTCATCTAATATGACAAGTGCCGGAGAAAAGAATCTCCGAAGGAGAAGCTTCCGACCTAGAGCTTCCTACGAGTTCCAAAGATCTGTTCAATGAAGAGCGAGGAATTTTCCGAAATACTCGACTCAGAAGTGGGATGACAGTCCCCATGAATTATAGACAGATGGCTGGAGTCTCTTCCGATGAAGAGGATATAGTCAAATTTGTTATGGCTGAATCGCAGACATCCGATTCGTTCCTAGAAGATTCTGCCTCCGTATATATATGACCCAAAACAACATCTCAGAAGAGTTCATGCGGAGAATGGATGAACAAGATAAGCATATCCAGCAACAGCAGAACGCTATCAGCGAGCTTAAAGACATGCTACATGTTCTGATGGAATTGTAGAAAGCTAAACTAAAGAATACAGAAAGAAGACAGAAGAAGAGGATCTTTGCAATAGTGGGAAAGAAGAATATCATGAGGATAACGGCAACCGTTCCACGCATCAAGAAGGAAATGCAGATGTTGTTTGGATGGAGAGCTTCCAAAACCAACTAGATGCCCTCATGCATAAGAGCGATTTACAAGAGCTCGGCGTGGTAAGACCGTATCCCATGGAATGGGAAAGTGTGCCGTTCCCAGAAAGTTATAAACCATTGAAGCTCAAATCTTTCGATGGGAAAGGAGCATCTCTACTATTTTAAATCGCAGATTGGGTATTTAGCCAAAATAACCCTATTATTATGAGAGTATTCATTAGTACCTTAACGGAGCTAGTTTTTGAATGGTTTCGAAGACCAGAACCGGGAACCATCAATTTATGGAGCGACATGGAGAAAGCCTTTCTCACCAGGTTTTATGAAGATGATATGGAGGTATCAATGCTGGCGCTCCTAGCCACTAAACAAAAGAAAGGGGAGTCAGCCCGGAACTTCATCAAAAGATTTCAAAATGATTCTCTCAGATGTCTGCATGGGATGCCAGAAAAGATCTTGGTAGAAACCTGTCGACATAATCTATCTACTAAGGTTCTAACCAGAATGGGAGAAGTGAAGTCCTCAACTTGGAAGGATCTCGCCCTGCAAGCTGAAGAAGCTGAAAAAATTGCACAAAGACTTGAAGAAGAAGGAGGCAAGGAGAAACCGAAGCGAAGTGGCAATAACAACTATAAGTCCCAATCCGGAGGATATAAGGGAAAGGAGACGATGGTCACTGATACGCCACGACCTGCGAAGACTTCCCTAAAGCTCCCTCCTCAGACACGAATGCCGCAAAAGCAATATTCCTTTAAAGATGAGCATGCAAAGACTATCTCAATTTCCTTATGAGTAAGAAGATGCTGAAACTGCCGGAGTCCAAACGTCCAGAAGAAGCAGGAAAAGTTAACGATCCTTACTACTGTGTCTACCACAGGATCATTAACCACCCCATCCAAAATTGCTACATCCTCAAGGATAAAATTTAAGCCTTAGTAGATGCTAATGTCATCAAACTCCAAGAGCACCAGAAGAAGGTGACCGCGAATATGGTGACTGTCAAGTTCGGTAAAGCGCTCGACTGGATAGAGTTAACAGTTCAAGACGGAGTGCAGCCCATCCCTAAAGGCACGATGCATGTCGTAAATTTTGACCGCACCAACAACAAAAGAAAGGATTGTTCCCCTTTGAAACCAATAGGGGGAAGATATTGTGGGTGCATCCAGACCTCCTAAGGGATGAACAATGGAGTTTCAGTTCATCTGGAAAGAGACAGAGGAAAAATCTTTGCCTCTAATATCGTTTCCGTAATTTCCGAAGATGACAGGGTTATTTCTGTTTTGACTGATTCGGAAGATGAAATAAAAAATTCTTTGGTAGCCGATGCAGATCCTCCTCCCACGGGGACCCGTTCGGGAAAAGATTACTTGAAGAACTTCGGCCAGACAACGGATTCTCGATCGCCTCCAGAAAATTCAAACAAAAGGAGCTTAAGTTTGATAAAATTTTGAAAAAGAAGGGAAAAGAGCCTGCGGAGGATTCGCGGAAGTCATTTCAGTTCGATATTCTAACACAGTAGGCCAATATTCCTGCAAGGATAACCTTGTACGAGCTCCTGAAGCTCTCTAAATCTACTAGAGAAGTTTTAAGAGAAACTCTGTAAGATTCAGAAGTATTCTTGGCACAAATACCAGAGGTGAGTGAGGAAGGAGAATCTCTTTGCGCAACCGGTCACCAAGTCTCGGGTAAGACCGTTTCCTACATCGCTTTCTCTCCAGAAGATATGCAAGTCAGGAACAACAAGCATCACCGCCCTTTGTATTACAAGGGATACATAGGGTCTACGAAGATTAATCGCATTCAAGTTGATCCAGGCTCAGCCTTGAGTATCATGCCACGAAGAATGCTACGATATCTTGGAGTGCCGATGAATAGATTAGCGGCAACCAACACCACTATTTTTGGATTCAATGCTAACGGCAGTAGACCGTTGGGAAAAATTAAGCTCAAGTGTCAAATCGGCGATCTGAAGACGGAAGTCATGTGTTACGTGATAGATGTGGATACATCATACAATCTGCTACTGGGGAGACCTTTTATCCATATCAATCTCATTGTGCCCTCCATGTTACACCAATGCATGAAGTATGTCGACAAAGACGCGAACGTAAAGACGCTCGTTGCAGAAAAACAACCCTTCAAAGGAGTTGAAAATTACTTTACTGACGCGTTGCTATATCAAGATGTGTTCGGTGTTACAAATCAACCCGTTCCAAATGACTCTGATAGTGGAGAAGAGGCTGATACAGAATCAGGATCTGAAAATTCAAAATCCGGGGATGTAGTTTGGGACAGTGAGCCCATTATGATAAGCCTCGAAGGCCTTGATATAAATAACACAGTTCACTCTGATGGTGAATTGGTGATAAATGAAAATCTAAAATTTGCTTATTCTTCTGGTGTTGATTCTGAGCTCTCAAGCACCAGCACAGATGCATTTAGCGACTGTGTAAATGAGATATATTCCCTGATTTCCTTCCAAGCACCTATCTGATCATCTTTATACGAATTAAGTGATAACGTTGAAAGTGCTAACCAGGTCATTTTTGAGGTCCCTCCCAAAAAAGGAACCCAAAAAGCCATAGTATTTGGAAGAGTAAGTCATAAGAACAAAAAGAAATACTTAGACTCTGAGGATAAACAGGGAAAACTCGAGTTCTTCCATTACGATGAAAAATCTCGTAGATTAATGAAGCAAATGGGGTATAATCTAGCCGAAGGCAGGGGGTTGAACTTCGGAAAAAGAAGAAGGATAATCCTTCAACCCTGTGTCCCAGAAGGAAAAATGCTAGATTATTACCAGAGAACCGGCAAGGGGTTGGGATACGTCACCACTCCCGAGAGTTCGTTAGATGAAAAAAAACCAAAGAACGACAGTACGATCATTCGTCAGAATCACCATGCTGGGACTCAAAGACAGTATCAGTATGATTTTCCACAAAGTGTCTGTGAACATGGCTTCCGCGATTCAAGAAGACGAAGAAATCTCGCCGATAAGAGACGATCTCTGGGCCAAGCATCTTAATTTGAAGTGGGAGATTCAGTTTGAACAACGCGAGTCTCCAACTAAAGACAAAGTGATCCAAATTAATATGGGGGATGAAAAGAATTCTAAACCCATGTTCATAAGTGAGAACCTATCCTCGGAAGAAAGGGAGGAGTTGATATCCCTCACTCGCGAATACATTGATATTTTCGTGTGGAGTTATGAGGAAATGCCTAGATTAGATCTGAGCGTAGCGGTTCACAAATTAAACATCCGGCCAGAGGCTAAACCAATAAAACAACAACAACGAAGATTCCGTCCAGAAATCATGGAAGCTATAGAAGCTGAAATCAGGAAGTTAATTAAATCAGGCTTTATTCGTGAGGAAGAGCACCTTGATTAGGTTGTGAATATAGTTCCCGTGACCAAGAAAAACGGAAAAATCCGAGTTTGCATAGACTTTAGGGATTTGAATGGGGCTTGCCCTAAAGACGAATTCCCATTACTTATCACAGATATTATGATAGATAATACTTGTGGGTATGAACGTATGATATTCATGGATGGATTCTCAGAGTATAATCAAATAAAGATGTACCCTGATGATGAGAAGCATACGTCCTTCAGAACACCACTCGGGATATACTGCTATACAGTCATGCCCTTTGGCCTATGCAGGCACTACGTATCAACGCACCATAAACGTAATATTCCAAGAGCACCTCCGGAAAACAGTAGAGTGCTACGTAGATGACCTAGCGATTAAGAGCAGGAACAAAGATGATCACTTGAAAGATTTGAAGATAGTGTTCGACCTCATGAGGAAGCACCAACTCAAGATGAATCCAACTAAGTCTTTCCTGGGGGTTTCCAGTGGAAAATTTCTCGGTTTTGTTGTAACGTCGAAAAGGATACATCTCGATCCAGATAAAGTCAAGGCTATCCAAGACATGCCACCTCTCCGTAACCTCAAAGAGTTAAGGGGGTTGCAAGGCAGGCTGACGTACATCCGCAGGTTTATATTAAATTTGTCTGGTAAATATCAGCCTTTCACCAGATTAATGAGGAAAGGAGTGTCATTTGTCTGAGATGACGCATGCCAAAAGGCTTTTGAAGAAGTCAAACAATATCTCACGAAACCACCGGTGCTTGTATCCCCAGTCTTGGGAATGCCCTTCTTGCTATATGTAAGGGCTATGGACCATTCATTGGGCGCTTTGTTAGCGCAGAAGAATGAGTCAGACCATGAACAAACTATTTATTATCTAAGCAGAATGATGGTTGGGGCAGAACACCGGTATAATGCTGTGAAAAAAGAATGTCTAGTTTTGGTATTCGCAATATAGAAAATGCGACACTACTTAGCTGGACAAACCATCAATATTGTATCGAGAGCTAACCCCTTGAGAATATTAATAACTAAACTTGGGTCATTAAATTCAAGACTATCCAATTGGGCTACTTTACTATCATAATATGATATGCACTTTGTCCCACAGAAATCTATCAAAGGACAGGCCGTGGCCAACTTCTTGGCCGAACATCCAATCCTAGCATCCTCTAGGGTATATGAACAAATCCTGGGAGAGTTAGAAGAATGGGACTTGAATCCAGAAAAGGATGACTCAAGAAGGTCTTCCGAGGCAAATACGGTCTCGAAAGGTGTATGACAGCTTTTCTTTGATGGTGCCTTCCGAATGGGATCCGAGGGAAAGACGACAGCGGGGGTAGGAGTTGTTCTCGTCTCTCCCCGCAACCACATCATTCCTCAAGCTTACTCATTGACAAGTTCGTGGTTCAACAATGTCGCGGAATATAACGCCCTCCTAATCAGTTTAAGAATAGCCAAACAATGGGGTTCGACTACTTGGAGGCATATGGGGACTCTCAACTTGTCGTGAATCAAATAAAAGGGGAATACGAAGTCAAACATGAAGACCTCCTGCCGTATTATCGCGTGGTGATCAAGATCGCCGATAGTTTTGAGGGTTTCTATATCAGCCACATAAAGCGCAACCTAAATAGTTATGCAGATTCGCTAGTTTCCTTGGTTGCTACATTAGCTTTGCCCAAGCATGCTGAAAGGCAGATTATGGTAAGCAGCAAGGAATTGTTTTGTCCAGAGGGCGAGCTCAAAGAAGAAATGAAGAAACCGTAGGGAGACGAAGCTGACGCTTTCGAATCAAACCTGGAGCCAAGGGATTGGCGTTTTCTTTATATAGACTATATCTTTTACGGTATATTACCCGAAAGTCCAAAAGAAGCCAGAGCAATTCAGAGAAGGGCTGTCAGATTCTACTACAACGCAGAACTCCATACATTGTATAGAAAATCCTACGATGGAGTTTTACTTCGCTGTCTCTCCAACCGCGAAGCATAAGAGGTACTCGAAGAAGCTCATGCTGGCATCTGCGGAGCACACCAGCCAGGGCCAAAACTTTGGGATAGAATCCAAAGAATGGGTTGTTACTGGCCCAAGATGATAGCAGAAGCAGTTAAATATACCAAGAAGTGTAGGGCCTGCCAAATACATGCAGACTTTATACATAAAGCTCCGGAGTATCTTCACCCAATAGCTACGTCATGGCCATTCGAACAATGGGATATGGACATCGTAGGGCCAATTTCTCCGCCATCAACGAGAGGACACCGGTTCATTTTAGCCATAACTGATTACTTTTCAAAATGGACTGAGGCCATTTTCCTAACCGAAGTAAAATCATCAGATGTTATCAAATTCATCAAGCACCATGTGCTTTATCACTTCGGGGTGCCTAGAAGAATAATTCATGACAATGGACCTCAGTTTGTGAGCCAAGTGTATTCTAGATTCTGCAACAAGTACAGGATCGAGGATGTAGCTTCATCACCATACACCCTTTAGCTAATGGTCTAGCAGAAGCTTTCAATAAGACCATTGTAAAATCTCTTAAAAAGTTTGTGTCATCCAATCAAAGGGACTGGGACGAAAAGCTCGGAGAATGTGTATGGGCGTATCGCACCACAGTCCGAACTCCCACTAATGCCACGCCTTTCTCTTTGGTATATAGGTCAGAAGCAGTCTTGCCTTTGGAAATCTAAATCCCATCATTACGAGTCGCGTTAACAACTAGGATGACAGAAGAAGAAAGGCATCAGTAAAGGCTCCAAGAGTTTAGAAGCCTTGGATGACAAGTGCTTGGAAGCTCAACAGAATATCGAGCTATACCGGCACGGATCTACATAACTTTTAACAAAAAGGCTAAACGAATAACTTTTAAGAAGGGTGATCTGGTCCTGTCAGTTAGAAGACCGATCATAACAAGCCAGAAGCCTAAGGGACAGTTCCAGTCAAAGTGGGAGGGACCCTTTGTCATTGATACGGTCTACTCCAATGGCGCGTATCGGTTGACAAAGCCTAATGGTAACAAGATCCTGATACCAATCAACGGCAAGTTTCTGAAGAAATATTATTCTTAGCAAAATTATAGAACACCAGTTATAATACAGCCTGGATAGTTCTATGCAAGTTATGAGCAAAAAGTTTCTCTGTAATCAGAAGTTCATTAATGGAGGTTCTTGGTTTCGGACTAAAAGCCTTTAGTTCACGACAAACTTTCTTTTTATCAAACTTGCCAAGTTAAATAATACCTCTGGCGAACCAAACTTTCTTTTTATCAAATTTGCCAAGTTAAATAATACCTCTGGCGAACCAAACTTTCTTTTTATCAAATTTACCAAGTTAAATAATAACTCTGGCGAACCAGATTTTCGTTTCTTATCAACAAGAAGTTCTTTTGTTCACAGTAATTTCGGGTACTTAGAAAATCTCGATTCATCTTTAAGATTATCAAGTTAACAGTTATCTCTGATAATCAATATCAGAATCATTCTCTAGATACTCTTAGTTGCGTAAAAAGAAAAGAGCTTCTTTTTTCATCATCGGAGTAAAATTACAGAGAACTCTGTAGTGTTGTACAGTCAACAAGAGTGAATACGAATCACTAAAAAAAAAAGGAAACTTGTTTCTGTAACTATCTCTTTCGGCATGGTTCAGATCAAAAAGTTTGCTTCTGCAGGCTCTTCTTCTGGAATGACAGACTTGCTTCTGTAACCGTCTCTTTCGGTATGGTTCAGATCAAAAAGTTTGCTCCATGGCCTCCACTTCCAATTTGCTCTTGTAGCCTCTTTTTTAAGGACGGCTTAAAGGTATAATCTTATTTTTTCTTTCCGACCACAATCAGGGACCTCCTGGTTGATTCCCCCAGTGATGATGCCAGTGAATTGATTAGTTCAAAACTGGGCATACCAAATGCATACCCCAAATGTATAACGTGAGGGGTTGCATAAATTCAAGGTCCTGGCCATTAGTACCCCAACCTTGTGGGATACTAGACAAGAAGAACAACAATGCCCCAGACCCGAAATCTTTTCTCTTATGAAAAATTTATGAGACCTTCCAAGCCCCTTGAGGCATTGGAAGCAATTACGAGCTCAGTGGGTCTGGGCCATTGTTAAGAAGAATGACTAAGGTTATCTCCTGCAGTCAAGTCAAAACCCGGTTAAAAGAGAAAAAAAAGAAGGAAGAGGGGAATATGAATAAGAAGAAGAGATTTACCTTAATTAAGGAAAATGATTACGGTCAGAAAGACCTTTTCGATGAGACACCCCACTGGATTGATGCAGTCTGGAGGTTTTGTGATATGCCAACTCTTATCCATCACTTCGGTTGAAGAAGAAGAAAACATGGCTGCACTGATAGATTGGCTACAAAAGAAAGAGAAGAGAGTCAAGAAGAAATTCTCTCACGGCTGGATGATCTTCCATTGAGGAGTCATGTCTTATATAGACAATCTGGTAACTGTGATCTCCTGTTTAGAGGAGATAAAACCGAAATCTCCAATCAAAATTTTCAGTTCAGATTTCAACAGAATTTATTACTACTGCATGGGATGTTTAGATATCGCAGCCCAGAGCTCTCGTTATTAATAAAGACATGCAACGCTTGGGATTCCATGCCCGACGACCTTGTCCCAAGGCTCACAGAAATCTTTACAAATTTCGAGGAATTTTGAGTCGCCCGGGGAAGTTTCTAAGCGTGATTGCAGTTCGCAAAAGCTAAGATTGCGAACTTAGCATGAATCCGCAAACTTCCGGACGGAACGTCGCAAACTCAAATCTGCAATCCTTGGAAATCAGGATCGCACATCTACTATGAGTTTAGTTAATTCGCGAACCTCTGAATGTGAAGTCACAAACCCAACAAAGATCCGCGGAAGTCGCGTGACAGATATACGGATACCAGAATGTTACAGAGAATCACGAATTTCAAATGAAAGTAGGCGAGTTTATTGCAAGTCCTTGAAGACAAATGCTAAGGTTGTGCCTTAGAAATACAAAACCAAGATTAAGTTCTTTACATAAACAAGGAGTCATGCCATGTACAACAAATGTCAGGGGTTCATGAGAACTTTTATTTTCTCTTGTGCATCATCAATGTCTTGTTGAAGGATCTCATAAGCTTGAACAGTAGCTTGGCGACGCAGTTCCTCGTCACTAGCAATAACATTCTGCACTGCAGCAGCCTCCAGCGAATCCAATTCAGTCTGCATTGCCTGGAGATCCCTGGATATATTGTCCCTCTGACACGATAAATTGGCGAGATTCCTCATTGACTCATCACATTCCTTGGTGATCTTGCTAGGAAAGCTTGGGCTT
Source organism: Dracaena cambodiana (assembly GCA_036321105.1). NCBI lineage: Eukaryota > Viridiplantae > Streptophyta > Magnoliopsida > Asparagales > Asparagaceae > Dracaena > Dracaena cambodiana. The sequence continues at coordinate 23,233,778 of JAYEPQ010000008.1, read as the reverse complement.
TGGCAATAGTCTCTTGAGTCCTAGTAATAGCTTGATCATGGCCCTTGACAATTGAAACAGCGGCTTCCACTTGAAGAACCAGAGACTCGCGGTCTGATTGACCCTTTTTTAAAGAGGCCTTACAAACATTTGCCCTCTCCCGAGTCTCCTTCTGGAACTTAAGTTGTTCCTCTCTCAGCTTCTGGAAAATAATTTCCACTGTCTCAGATTTATTAGCACTTCTCGCTTTCGACAGGAATTCATCATGCTTTTGAAACTGAATTATCATAAGCCTAAAAGGAGCAGCTCTATCCTCTCCACCAATGCTAACAATACCAATTAGATAAATATTGAGAATATTGGCGATTGAAGCAAAAGGAACCCCCTTCAGTACTTTATCAATACAGTGGTCCAGAAAGTGAAGGAAAGTCTCCACTGTGTCCTTCAACAAATCATTCTCAAGCATGTCGATCTCTGCATGAGGAGTGATATTGGTTGAGGCAGAAGTGGATTGATCCGCAACCAAGCTAATACCAGGAGGAATGGCGCCTCTGGAGATCTCCGCAGAGCTACCAATCACAGCCTTCTGAACTAAAATATCAGTTGGAATAGCTGTGGCCAAGACCATAGGCATAGCAGCCTCAGAAATCACCACTTCTGAAGTATCAACTGCAGAGGTAGTAACTTTGGTCGCTTCACCAGTATCAGCTCCCGTGATGGTATTGTCTGGGGAAGTCACCTTTGCGTCCATGCACTCTAAGTCCGAAGTCGAAACTGGAGCTAGCAAAAAGAAGAAAATTAATAAGTGTTACAGTATCAGTTGATAATAATATAAGTGCTAAAGAAAGAAGATGAATACCTAAAGGTTGGACGCTGGATTCTCCAAGTTCGTACACCTCAGGACCAAACACTTCAGGCCCGTATACTTTGGTTCGAATCTCCTTGCTCAAAGAGATGTATTTATCATGGTCTGAGGGAGGAGTAGAAGAGCGAAAACTGTCACTACTGGCGTCATCATCATCGCCCCATTCATCTTGCTCTTCAGAAAGAGGTGCTGCTTTTGGGAATCTGATGCACGAGTCTCCCCAATGATTTGCACTTCATCATCTGCAGTGCCCTAAGCAACAAGAGCTACAGAATCCTCTTGTAAGGCCGAGGAAACATTGACTTCAACATCGGCCTGGCCAATAGGAGGAGTAGAACCCTTTTGAGTAATGGGAGCAGGGTCATTGCAAAGAACAGATCCTTGGTTCCGATGCCTCTTGAGGGAGCGGAGAGTTAAGGAGGAGTCATCTTCATCCTCCTTGGATTTCTCAACGAGGGATTCAGCAACTGGAGTGGGTGTTGCAGTTCCTATCCCAGACATAGTGCTCTGCGAATCAATCCCCCGCGGAATGATAGGCAAGTCGCTAAGACGCCTTAGTCTCTTCCGCTTATGTGAAGATTTCTCGGAAGAAGACTGCGATGGAGGAGAAGTCTTCCTCGATGTCGGATCAGGAGAAGCATCAAGGGAGGTAGCCTGAACTGGTGCATCATTGTCCTCTTCCCTTTGCTCCGATTCATTAGATGCGCTGTCCCCCTGAAATCCTCCATCCCTGCCACTTTCGTGCTGCCGGCCTTCTTTTTCTGGGCATACCAAGTTCTAATCTCCCGCAAACTGGTATGGTATATGTTGAAATTCTGAGGAGCAGAGTTAGCATCTGCAAACCACTTATAGAAATAGAAACTCATACTCGAGTTCGGGGTCTTGAGCGGAAGATCAAATTTGGCTTGAGTTCCACCTGCGACGAAGTGAAACCAAGCTCGAGCTCTCTCAAAAACATTCCCAATAAAACTTAATTCTCTATTGGGATTACCAACGTAAAGCTGATCATACCCAAACTGTCGGGCAAAGCGACTCGGGTAGTAAGGTTGTATATAACAAAGGTTCCCCAAACAAAGGACCAGATGCCCTGGGCAGATGTTTATCAACCACCAGAAGCACCGTGAGGATAGGGTAGTAAATTTATCAACATTAGCAGTGTTCGCGAATTCTTCCCCGTATCCAGCATTCGGGAAGTATGGGAAACATCTGAACAACTCAAAAGTTGAAAAATGAAGAAGGGTTTTATGGATCGCGGCCATGTAGCCCCCTTTCCATTGCGACCTCTCGTAGTGCTGCACTTTGGGAGTACTTAAATCAATCTGCGAGTCTGCAGGACTCATCAAAGTGGGGCAATGTAGAACTAGCCAGGCCATCAAATAAGTATAAAGAAGTTCTACACGCGGATTAGGAGTCTTAATAACAGGATCTCCTTTCTTCCTCTGCTCCTTCTTCACACTGCAGAATTTATCAGAATTCTTCTCAATCTGCTTTGGATACTGCATACCATGGCAGGCAACAAACTGAGTTGCCTACCCAATGCTAGTAGAACGGCTGGGTATACAGCCCCAATGGGTATATTTTTCTACGAAGGAATAATACACTTTTTCAGCCAGACCAGCAAATAACCCACCAAGAAGGCAAGGTCAGATAAGGATTGAAGGGCCTGATAATGAAAACTCTCAAAGGACGTCTCAGCTTTGAAAACGTCCTCGTCAAATTCGGCAACATAAGCATCTGTCTCGAAGTTTACAATTCTTCTCTCAACCTCCTTTTCAGAAACTGGAGGAAGGCGAATAAAATTCGGATTACTCCTAGAAAAATTAGGCAGAAGATATTGCAGCCACTTCTTTGGCTTCAAACTACGGGTGCCCAATGTGTGAGTGCAAATATGATAATGGCAGAGCAATTCCCAGTAAGTATTATAAGCCAAAGGGTCCTGAGTCTTCAGCAGATGGAGTTCTTCTCTAGTAGGGACGTACTCTTCATACGAGACGTCTCCCATAGGCGAGCCCGAGACTTCATGCATCTCATGAAGGGCGAAATCCAATTCGCCTCGAGGGCAAAAGATTGTACAAGTATCAGGATTATACAATTCCAATAAAGCAAAAAAATAGAATCTGCTGGCGGGAATACCGTGCTGAACTGCCCTAATGGCGCGATACAGCCCCGCATGATGAAGTTGATCTCTAAATGTTCGCAGAAAGAAGTCAGTCAAGACCGCTCACTCTCCTTTCGAAGAACAGTGAACCCATCCAGGGGGACGAAAATCCTGAATAGGAAACTCTTCTTGTGCATTGGTAAAACAGTGCAGGAAAGTCTGCGATTATAGGAACCTCGCCTCTGGGGAGATCATGTTTAAGCAATCCCGGCAGCAATCCGCGAAAGCTCTTCCCAGTTCCACGGGGAAAAACACCTTGAGCAGTGAATCCCCCCAGCAAAATGCCATCTTGTGGCCTGTTTATGTGCCAGTCCATTCGCCAGGGCACAGAAAGGGATTGAAAAAATAAGAATGGATAATATCTCTCCATATTGGGGAGAAACAAGTAGCTACCTTCAACTTGACGAAGCCACTCATAATCGCCATCTTCCAAACCACTATCGGGCATTGAAATATGGTTACAAAAAGACGGGTTTGAGCAATGGAGACCGATCATCTCCTTCGAAAGGTGCATTGGTCATCAGCTCTCGCAATGTTGAGCGAGAATGATGGAGAATTTTGTCTTCTCTTGGTTATCTGAGGCTGTACAATGGGAAAAGACATAACCAAATCTGAACTCTTTCTTCCCATCATAGCCATCCAAATATCTGAAATAATGATCATTTGGCCAAGGATTCAAGGCGTAATCAACTGCAAAAGACATTCAGATTTAGAGATGAAAAAAAATGAGAAAAGGGACTGCCTTCTGAATTTTTTTTTATTATCTCCGATCAAGGGTTCCTGCCAAACCATTATCGAACTAGAGGTTGCTTGAGGATCTTGACGACCACTAGCAGCAGCGGAGGAAGAAGAAACTTTCTTCGGCATCTTTTGCAGATTAAGAAAATCTTTTCGCACAGAGAATCAAAAGCTATAGGAGATTGAAGATGAGAGGTCTGAGGCGCCCTAACGAGGAACTCAGATTTCAAATTTCTTGGGATGAGAATAGCCTCTCTCATAAAGTGGAGTTATATAGCGGATGATTTGATGGCCGAGATCTCTGGACAGATGTGATATCTGGCCCGAATCTCGTGGGTACCTTTTCATTTAATGCGGCTCAGAGAACGTCTCAGATCTTACGTCGTAAAAAAAAAGTAGCTGCCTTCCAGCCTTCCCGCAACCAAAAATGTGGAAGCTAGCGCCCATAATACAGAGTCGCGATCCTTCAGAAATTACAGTTTGCGACCCTAATACAGAGTCACTTTCTTCGCCAAAAAGGTGGAAACTCGCGCCCCTAATACAAAGTCGCGATCATGCAGAAATTACAGTTTGCGACCCTAATACAGACTCGGTTTCTTCACCAAAAGGGAAAGCTCGTGACCCTATTCTACTCCAAAATGAAGGCTCGCGCCCCTAATACAGAGACGTGCCCCTTCCAAAACAAAATCTGCAATCCTAACACAGAGTCGTATGATCAAAAAATTGCAAAATGAGGCGCTAACACAGAGTCACATTTCCCTTCAGAAGTAGCAGTGGCGCTAATATAGAGTCACAGATTTCTGCATATACGATGGAGATTCTAATACAAAATATTATATCAAAAGTATTCCAAAACTCCTTAAGGAATCATAAGAGTTTTGAAAACTTTGGAGGGGGTTTTGTCGGCGAAAAATTCTGGAAAACAAAGTAGATCCGCGGATTAAAAGTTAGAAGTCCGCAACTCAGCAGACCCGCGAACCTGAAGACTGAGGTTCGCGACCCAGTGACGATAGAATAGGTTCGCGAATCTAAAAATGAGATTCGCGACACTACCCATAACTTTCGGGTAGGAGTTTAATACAAAGTCAACCGATCCGAACAGAAGAATTTCCATCTTGGATCGTGGGGCTAACTGCCAAACGAATCCAGCAGCGTTACTTCGATCGTGGGAGCAACCGCCTAACGAATATGACAGCACTTCTCGAGTAGTGGGAGCTAACGGTCGAGCAAATATGGCAGGACGTTACTCTAAAACTCCTATAAAAGGCGGGGGAGCGAAAGAGAGAGGGACAGACACAGACGGACGTCTTCTCCCAGAAATTACCCCTGGTGATCAAAAGTAAAGAGCTCTTTTCTTTTCCTTTAGCCAATTGAGAGAGATTGTACGGAGTGTCAACGGAGAGCAGGATCGTCCTCCATAGCTACCTAGAAATCCAGCCTTAAACAAAGAGGAAAAGCTATCTTTCTCATCTTCTATAAACGGGAAACCGTTAGATTGTAATCCTTTATTGAAAGATTGTCAGTAAAGAGAAATTTAATTTTTATGGCGAACAGAGGCTGATGGAGGCCAATATTTTCAGTGACACCTTAAAGTCATATTACACTATTCCTAATACTGATGAGGCATATTGTTAAGTACAAGATAGAGTTTTTGTAGGAACTTTCTAATATTCGAACGGATGAACTTATTAGAAGTTGCTCAAGGCAGGGTTATCGTAAAAAATGTTGTAACCTTGGGAATGATAAGATTTCTACTGAGGATAAGCTATGAGATCATTGACGTTGCTTCGTCAGTGGAAATATCATTCTTGTCTTGACTCTTATCGACATGCGATGATGGGGCCCTTGCATCCTTGCAGACAGAGTTTTTCAATATCTTTCTTTAGCTGAATACATTCTTCAATTGTATAGTTGGTATTCTTATGGTACTCACAAAATTGTAGTGTATCTCTCCTTTCCAGAGAGTCATGATCAGCGAGGAGCCTAGAGACGTAGAGCTCTCCAATAGAGCTCTATATTGACCTAGTCCTCATAGGACTTCTTGTGCTTGCCCTTTATGAGGGGAGGTCCACCATTGCGACCGACTATAATCACTAACTTTTTTTATTGCCTCATACTGCCAAGTGATAGAAGATTTTGTGGCAGAGTTGCAAAGCGCTAGGTACAAGCCAAGTAGAAACGATGAAACATATTAAAGTGGTACTATCGTTGTACTCTTTTGTGATTGTTTAGTGAATACCAGGTTCCCATTAGATGGGCAAGTATTGCCTAGTGACCCAAAGTTTTGTCACTTGCTGTCTCGACACTAGATTCTCACAGTCAAGAGCTTCGGCTCATCATAACGTCGACCATAGTCACTAGAATCCGTTATCACTGCAATTAATAAGCCATGATGATTTTCGGGGTGAGTATTAGGTGGAATGGAAAGTTTTTGTGGCTTGCTGTCACGGTTTTAGGTGTTCCCTCGCTGTGACCGGTGGTCCATCGTTACATCAAATCTTAATCACTAGAGTTTTTATTACTTTATATTGCCGAATGGTGGAGATTGCCAAGCTGAATGCTATAAGTGGTGAGTATTTTCGAGTACTGCTTAGTACTGGAGATTGTCGAGACGAGTACTAGGTAGTACAAAAGATTTTTTGTGGCTTACTACCCTACTGCTAGATGCTCACCCACTAAAAGAGGTGGTCTATCGTCGCATCCGACCATAATTAGTAGATTTCCTTTATTACCTTATATTGCTAAATGGTGGAGCCTTCCCTGCTCGGGATTGACAGGTTGAGGCTGATGGAGGCCAATATTTTCAGTGACTCCTTAAAGTCGTATTACACTATTCCTAATACTGATGAGGCATATTGTTAAGTACAAGATAAATTTTTTGTAGGAACTTTCTAATATTCAAGCGGATGAACTTAGTACAAGTTGCTCAAGGGAGGGTTATCACCAAAAGTGTTGTAACCTTGGGAATGATAGGATTGATTTTGAGGATAAGCTATGAGATCATTGACATTGCTTCGTCCGTGGAAATGTCATTCTTGTATTGACTCTTATCGACATGCAATGATGGGGCCCTTGCATCCTTGCAGACAGAGTTTTTCAATATCTTTCTTTAGCTGAATACTTTCTTCAATTGAATAGTCTGTATTCTTATGGTACTCACAAAATTGTAGTGTGTCTCTCCTTTCCAGAGAGTCATGATCAGCGAGGAGCCTAGAGAAGCAGCTTTCTTTCTGGATCTAGCTAAAGATGTGAGCTTGGGAACCATTGAGGGTGGTAAACTCTCCCTTTTAACGGTGGTCGTCATGGTGCCTCCTTAGTAGGCTCCATTTTCGTTCTTTCTCTCTTTAGTCAGAAGGCTCCTTGGTCATTTGGGAGTCCCAATTTTTAAAAACCTTCTCAGACTCCTCCTGAACGATGCATTTATTGTGTGCTCGAGCAGTTCATCTAGAGGGGTTGGCTTATACTTTTGAATGGAAAACCTAAGGAGAGTATGGGAATACTATTGATAAATGCAGTTCATTTAGAGAGATTGGCTTACACTTACCATGTTTCTGTTCAAGCTAAATAAAGAGGTCATCATTTTCTTCGTTTCTTACTCACCAAGAATTGCTGAGTGGATTTCTATTAGAGCTGATCAAATTCCTCAATCGAGCATGGGGAAGTTTATGGTATGAAATGCATGGCCCTTTCTCAAAAACCATAGTGAAAGCACAACACATGATTTCATTCGGTACTCTTTATAGGTGTATGATGGTCTAATTGTTGACGATTATTGGAGTCATCATACTTCCTATCCAGGTTAGAAACTTTGAACTTAAAGTCCTTCTAAAGTATGAAGCTATATAGAGGCTTGCTTTAACCGAAGAGTTTATCACCCCGATAGAGTTTGGCTCCTTTTATGTAGGAGGAAGAGTCTTCACTACTAAAGTCGCCATACTTTTGCTTGTACTAAGGGGATCAAGAAGTCAGGGGCAGTTTTTTCATCAGGACCTTGTATGGTTGCTTCTGCGTAGTCCAAATCTCTTGGAGAGCATTGGCGAACTTGGTCATCTTGTCCATCAAGACTTGGAGTTAGGCTTGATTAATTGGGGTGTCAGACATCTCCTAAAGGGAATTTTTATTTCTAGACCGTGTGTTCACAATAAGTTGCATTCTTCCCCTATAAACGACATCAATTATTGGCATCTGTTTTAGCTAGCTAAAGTCATCAAGCCAAATTTGAACAGTAAACAAAAATAAGGATCGAAATCAGGTCTTGAACTACGTTAGATTCTAGGGTAACTTCTAATCTTGAGTGTCCTCAAGAAAGTCATTAGATAATAAAAGAGAAGAATATAGACAGAGTGCACATACAAAAATATAACGAGGTAACTATTCCAGCATATGCTTTATAATAAAATCGAGAATACAATCTCTTTATTTTCTCTTTTGATTGCATGGAGTACATAGAGAAGATGAGGGAAGAAGGGATTAAGAAGATATCGAGGAGAATCTCATATTAAGAACAAGATACTCCCTTCTCCTGGCGGAGCAATATGTTTATAATTTTTCTCTAGCAAAATCGTAGTTGAAATCCAATACTATCTCCTAATACGAGTGAGATTCGGTTATCTTGTAGAGAGAGGTTTCTTTATTACAACCGAAGTCAGTTTCTTTTTTTAGGGGATTCTGCTCGATGAAGTATCCTAGGCCTTATAACCTTTATGAATTCTTGCTTCGTAGACCTTTTCTTTTGTAGATCTGAATTGATTAATTTATGAACCAACAATTATGTTTAACAAGTATGTTTAATGTATCTTCAAAAATGCAACCTATGGAGGCACCATATGGCACAATCTCTGTCGTAGATCTTTCATTGCATATATAACGCCACATGAATCTATTTTGTAAGAAAAAGCCCTCCTAATTCCATCCACATTGGTTATGGACCCTGCCATTTAGTAATGTTAAATTGATCCTTCTCTCTTCTCTCTTCTTCTTCTCCATTGATATGAAGTAACAGAATCCAAATCGAACATCGGACTATCGTCCTCCGACGAACCCAAACGGTCTAAATTAGCGATTCTGATATTCACCGGCATGGTCTGCTCTTCTTCCTCTCCTCTCCTTCCTCCTGCAACAACAGCAGCAAAATTCTAGCTGCGAAACTCAGACCATAAATCTGAAACAAAATACATGAACTTTCTTACCGGATGGAGAACCAAAAGTTTCAGAATGGTTTTTCAGTTAACACTTCCTTCGGAAAAAGAGGAGCAACTGATTCTATTTTAGCTGCTATCAATTTGAGCTGCCAAAGAGGGAGAATTGAGTTTCATATTTAACTCCTTCAATATATATTTTTTAATCCTGGAACCTTCTGATTAGTTCAAACAAAGGCTACATCCAGCTAGTGTATACATATAAACTATCAAACAAATTCCAGTGTTGGACGTTGAATTGATTGCATAAGAGATGGTTGATTTCTTCAACTGAACAGCTGCCAAAAATATAGATTGATATCAAGATATAATTGCAAGACATTTGTACAACTATCTTATGAAAGAGTTGCGTCCCAACACTTCCTGTCTTCAACACCACTGACATAGCATTCTCAATTTCTATACCGAGTTTTGGATAATATTCAACAATGAGAACATAAAACGTAAGTACTAGCTCAGTTTTAAAAAATTGTCTTTTCATATCTTCTCTCTAAATGCCTAACGGACTCATCAAACAAAACCAACCAAACAAAAAAAATATGAATTTGCAGCTGTGCCAAGCACAAAAGCTTATGAGCAGAATGAGCCCATACTCATTTGCAAATTTATGATAATGGCAGCAGTGACCGAATTTATTATCATTTTTATTCTCGACCTCAACGACTTTAGAAAGGACTGGGAAGAATTTTAGTAATGGATCGGTGGTTTGTCAAGCCAATCCCTATTCATTTTCATCTGGGTTATATATGAGTCACCCGTAAACTAGTAGCTAGGTGGTGAATATCTCATCATAGGATGAGTTGTCAACTACTAAAAAAATAAATTTGATGATCTTTGAAGCCTAATGTTATTGTTGCAGTTTTCTTGTTTATCATAAGTTACATGTACGTGAGCCACGTACATGCATATAGACATGGAACGCGAAAAAGAGCATGCGAAGTGGGCAGTAATCATCGGGACAACTGTAAGTTTGATGGAAGTCCAAGAAAAACAGAGTTTCTAAAGGAGCACACTTTTTTTTTTCCTAGTGAGCCCACTAAATAACTGTTCGGGACTGAACAAAAATTACACTGTAAAATGGGCTCACTAGGAAAAGTGGTGTGCTCCTTTATAAACTCCCGAAAAACATGACCCTACCCAATCAACAATAAGTCTACATTTTTTTTTCCAGGGTCATTTTCTTAGCTTTTCTAGCCCTTTTTCTCTGCTCCAATTACTGCTTTGCGTGCTTTGGAGATATGAATAATGTGTCTATTACAATTATTTTTCCCCAACTGCTTTTCAAAATGGTGTGTTACTTGAAAATATGTATAAGTCCATTCTATAGACAAAGGATCTTGAAATAACCATAAATATTGCCACACCAGCTATAAATAAGTAGCATGAATACAACTAGAAAAGAGAGCTACTTTATATATACATGAGTTGGTTGCAAGAAGCGGTACACTGTTCTTTGTATACAATAACAAAGATAAAAAATAAATAAATAAAATAAAATAGTGTTTGAAACAAAAGAAAATATATACTATAGTCAAGCATCAGGACATCTACTCATCACTAGTGCTCTGCCTGTTAAATGAAGTAGGGATTTTCAATTTGGACAGGTTTTCCTTTCGCATCCTCAAAATTTAGATTTGAAATTCAAGAGATTAAAACACAGCAAGAATACATAAAATAAAGAAATGGGTACTAGCGTAGTACTAGAAAGAATATGTGTAAACATGATATGTATGTTCTATCATATGTCACGTAAGCATGTTTATAAGAGATTGAATAAGTAATTAATGAATAATAATCAGTAAAGATGAGCTCTGTCAACATGCCAAATTAAACTATTTGAAACATGTGATAAATAAGATAGCATTATTTTCTTGTATCATATAAGTGCTCGTAAATACCATAATCCTAGCACACATGCATGACATTGAACCATGGCATACCATTATGTACTACCACTAACATTTTATGCTACAAACTCAGCAACGGTCATACCGTGCCAGGGTACAATTTTTCATATAGTGATCCAGTACCATTCTTGCTACAGAACTAAAAGTTACTGGCATATTACTTTATTACATTATTCCTTATGCAATATAGTTCTCAATCTATCGGATAATTTTCCATCCATATCAAACACACAAGACTTATTCGAGACATCATGATATACTCATTCATGACTGTGTATATGTCAATTATTAATAATAATAGATCATTAACAATCTATTATGGGGATCATGTACACATAATTTTCTCAATTTGACATATCCATACTATGTCACAATATCTCATTCATCATGCATCACGTATCAACTATTGGTTTATCAAGTTTCATGATATAGTCAGGTCAAACAAGTATTTTGCAAATTATCATATCTTTCATGGTCATGTATTAGGTCAATTCACAAACCATATATTATTTTAAAATTAAAAAGCAAACCAATATACTCACAAATACACAATCATAATATAAAATCGGACTCTAATCCTTATCACAATAACCTACAAAAAATTTCATAATAATTGGACATCGTTAGATCGCTGGGTGGCAGCCATGACCACTACTTGGTGGCATGTTTATGTCCAAATGATATCAATTTCTAGAACAACCTAATAGTTCGATAAAGATTCTAAAGATATGATCATATCATCAAAATTTAATTTACACAGAAATATAGCAGATAACTATAATTATGAACTAATTCTAATTTGATAAGATAATTACTTAAATAATCTCTTATAGTTTTATCTATGCTAGTAAATCATTAGTTTTAATTTAATTTTATATTATTAAGCTACTCTTCAAATTAAGCTTCTAGACGAAATTACATGCTTATCACAATTTGACTACTGACTGACGGTTTTGGGTATTAGTTGGCGATCAAGCTGTAGTCAAATAGACAATCTTCTAGGTCCACCAATATCTCAATTACATACCAAAATGTCATATGATCATCATAAACATACTTATTCAAACTTTTATTATAAACTATAGATTTATCTCTAAAAAAATATTTTAAAGTTAAATCAATAAATTAACCTTTGAGAAATCAAAATCCAGTGTACGAAATTTCACAAAAAATATAATAGAGTCAAATAGCTTACCTCTAATTATTTAAGGTATCATTATTAGCATTATAAATCCCAAACTATATAAGATTCTTTTGAAAAATTTTAATAAATTCTTTGACATATCAATCTCTATTAAATCTTGCTCGATTCCTTCAGTATACAGTATATATCTGATCAATCTAGTCCTAAAATATAAATCTCCATAATAATTCTTGTGCTTGGGTAAAATTTCATAGCATGAAACCATAATTGATTCACTAACATGCGGATCTGACCACTGGATAGCAGTGACTCCACGATCCTGGCCACAAAACTTTTATAGCAATATGATCATAATCAAGGTATCCTTAAAATATGGTCTGATCATGAAATTATATAACAAAATTCTCCGTACACATCAAACCAATAAGCAAAATAATATATATATATATATATATATATATATATATATATATATATATATATATATATATATATATATATATATATATATATATATATATATATATATATATATATATTATTATTATTATTATTATGAGGTGTATTCCTCACATGGGCCCTATACTCCTTAGCTTAGCCTCTTAATTCACCATTTATTAACCTCTAGTAGTCGTCCACAGAGATAAAGATGAAAGTTTTAAGTATAAAATAAGAAATTAGATAGGAATAAATGAGAGAAAGGGTTTTATGTTCTTAAAATTCTTTTTTTAAATTTTTCAAAAATACATCATGATTAATATTTGAATTGGAGAGATCCCATGAGAAAAAGTTCCAAGATTGTCTCTCCACCCATTTCAGCTGGACAAGAAGAAAAAATAAAATAGAGATAGTGAGTTTGATATAATCTTAAGAAATTAGTATTTTTTTTATTAGTTCTCAAACTGCATTTCATATAGTTCTCAGAAAAGTTTTAGAAAAATATGAAAGATAGATGAGAGAGAGATGATCTTGATGAAATCTGTGAAATGATTTTCAGGTATGTGATTTGCAAGATAGAAATTAACAAAGGTTAAAATCAACAAAATTTCAAAACAGATATTTTGCAGGTTTTGGAACATTTTCAGAATATTTCAAGAAAATTTTCAAAAATAAAAAATACTGAAAAAAAGTAATTCCAAAGTTAAACTATCGTTTGGAGTTATAGAATTAAAATTGTACATAAATATAGTCATATTGGTTATCCGATCAGGTAAGAAATCAGATAGAATCATCATAAATCAAGAAAAAAAAAAAGGAATGCCACTGAAGTCATAATATCATCTTGCATTACAAATCTCAAGATGGATTGGTTACAATTCAAATTGGTTATCTCTAAAGTCAAATTATGGTTTATAGTACGATCAAAGTACTTTGTTGGACATAATCAATAAGAAATTATGGGTGTTATATTGAGTAATTATTTTTTTATACTTGTTACTTTATGTTAAACCTTATTTTTATAATAAGAGTCTAGCCTGATTAACTTCAAAAGCTAATAGATAGATTAAGAACAAAACAAAATTGAAAATATTAAAAAATATAAATCTCAATTATGCCCTTAACTTTCAATGAGATATTTAAAAAATACCACAATTACTCTTAGTGACTCATTTTATATGTTGTGATTCGCTTTGACAGTCTACATATAATAAGTTAAAGACTGATTCCATGGTAAGGATTATCTGATAGGCTAGTACATATGTCTCGTGGTCTGCATAGGAAGCTAAGCTTGCCAATTTTAGTCGCGTGGTCCTGATCCAGAACTCTTTGATAATCAAAATCATATATTAAGCCTAAAAACTATATAGGGATTGTTGAAATTATAATGAATATCTCTTAATATTAGTGAATATTGTATATATATGCCCCTCAGGAGGAGTGCCTCAATTTATATTGATTTATCATAAAGCATACCAAGATTATGTTTTGGAAATTATGTAGAATTGCTATTTTATAGCTGAAATTTAATAATTTTTAAATTTATAGAGAGATGAGAACCTTGGACCATCAAAGATAAAACATAATCTTTTTCTAGTAGGATTGGATGCCAATTGAGAATTAACTCATGCAATAATAACTCTCCTCTTTCACGGAAAACTCGATACAATTTCTCTCATCCTTGACTCAAGATGGGTGTCACGTTCTATTTTTCATCTGCTTTCAGAAAATGAATTGTAAAAAGTAACCTCACAGACACAGGATCTTGAAATGACCTTCATTACTACCACAATAGATGAATCAATAATATATTGATAACCAAAGATAATTTTATGTATAAAAGAGCTGATTACAAGATATGGCACACTATTCTAAACATATACATCAAAAGAATAAAAAAAAAGAATAAAAGATGGAGCAGAACCCTAACAAAAGAAAATATAAACAATATATACAAAGATCTCTAGGTAGTGCGTCATTGGTTGCTATCGTTCGACCTACCTGAGGAGTACGGATCGTCAGACGTGCAAGTTCTTTCGCATCTTTGGGACCTAGAGTTTGGAATACATGGATTAAACCCAGTAAATAGAACATAAAAAACGAAGGGTTTTTACATATCGGTCCCTTAAATTATTAAAAATTAGACTTTAGTTCCTGAAATCTTCATATTTTGATTTTAATCTCCAAATCCTTTAAATTACTTCACTTTAGTCCCCTTAGGTAATTTCTAGCCCGAATTTTCTATTATACCCCTGGAAGAGAGGAAAATATCAATTATTTTCCTCTGTTTCCTCCTTTTCCTTTTTTCTCTTCTTATTGGTTCCCCTCTCTATTAGATATAGGGTTAGAGAATGAAAAGAAAGAAGAAAGAGAGAGATTAACTGGGAGAGAAGAGAGATGAGAAGAATAGAAGAGAAACCCAATAAGAACAGGAAGAGAGAAGGAAAAGGAAATGGAAATGGAGAGAAATAGCTATTATTTCCCTCCCTTCTAGGGGTATAATAGGAAATTCAGATCAAAAATTACCCAGGAGGACAAAGTTAAATAACTTAAAGGATTTAGAGGGACTAAAATCAAAATATGAAGATTTCAAAGACTAAATTTAATTTTTAAAGATTTAAGGGACCAATATGTAAAAACCCTATAAAAGAAAGGAGTCATATACTATCATAGTACTCAAAATAAGTGCTCGTGAATATGCTATGTCACTGATAGTCATGATAAAATATAAGTCATAAACAATATAAACAACATGAAACTATGCTTAAGTTAGGTATCTAGATGCATGTAACACGAATGCAAATAGCAGGTCTCGGTCATTGTAGAAAGATAAAAATATTCTGAATCCAAAATCCAAGTTCGAGTCTGAGTCCGGATCCAAAATCTGAGTCCGGATCCAAAATTTGAGTCCAAATCTGAGTTCGGATCCAAAATTCGAGTCCAAATTTGAGTTCGGATCCAAAATTCGAGTTTAAATCCGAATTCGAATCCAAAATCCGAGTCCGGACCCAAAATCTAAGTCCAAATCCAAAATTCGAGTTTGAGTCTGAGTCAAAGTCCAAAATTCGAGTTTGAATCCGAGTCCGAATCTAAAATCCGAGTCCAAATACGAATCCGAATTCAAATAATAATAATATTAATATTAATATTAATATTAATTAAATAATTAATTTAAATAAAATAAAATAATTTTCAGCCTTGCACCCGCATGGAAGCGAGGCTGGGAAAAAAATTAATTAAAGAAGAAAGAAAGAAAAAAAAAAGATTTAAGGGCTCAGCCTCGCACCCTGGCCTCGTGTGGATGCAAGGCTGAAGCCAAAGAAGGAGGAGAAAAAAATTAAAGCAAAGTGAGGCTCGCACCCACCTCGCATCCTCAGGCCATGCAAAAACCCAAAAAAAAAAAAAAAAGAAAAGAAAAGAAGGGAGCCTCGAGCTCACGCAAGGAGCTCCTAATGTGCGCACTCAGCAAAAAACTAAAGGGGGTGCTTAATAAGTAAAAAATTCTCTATTTTATTGGCTCCATTCGGTCGCATGCTCGCCCCATTCGGTCGCCCGATTTTGCACAATAGGCTCCCGACTTCATGCATGCAATATATTTTTGTCAAATCTCCAATTATTTTGCAATTTCTAATGCTATCTAAATTTTAATTAAAATCAAATTTATTTTTGGATAAAGAAATTCTAAATTAAAATTATTGGAGTTTGGATAATTCTACAATTTTTTTAATCAATCTCTAATAAATTTTTGGATGAAAATTTCTAAATTAATTTTATTAGAGTTTGATAATCATACAAATTCTAATTAAATTCTAATTTGAGTTTAATTGATTTTGGGTGCAGAAACATGACCTGATTCAATGAATCTGGAGAAAATCAAGTCAAGAAAAGATTTGAATATCTCATCGAGATCACAAAGAGACTTCGATTCTATCTAAAAGGAAACCGGATCTCGTTCTTATCTACAAGTAAACCGGATCTTATTATTATCTATAAGGAAACCTCTTCAACAACCGAAAGCTTATAAATACCCTCTTAGAGAACTCAGAAAGGACCTTTGGCAAATCGATTTACGCGCGAGAGTCTCAAAGTCTTGCAACCAAAAAAGAGAAGACCTTTGGCCAGATCTCTCTCCCGTCCAAGCATTCGTGCTTCCTCTTAGAATCAACAGAGAAGAAGAACGAGTTCGCCTCCAACCATCGATGTCAGATCGTCAACGGGAAAAAACCAATCCCCATAACTGTCTCGAATTCCACATCTTCTGTAAAAAGAGAGCGACGATCTATAAGTCCTCTCTGTCTGTTTTTATTTTCTTTTCATTGTAATTTGAAAAAAAGGAATTTTTCATAATCTGTAATTTTTCTCTGTCAATGGTAATGGAAAGATCCAACCCTGTTTCTACCGAAAACAGACTGGCGACCATAGTGGGAGAGATCTCCTATACTGAAGAGGAGATGGTGGTCCAATCTGATGTCCACAAGATTGGAGAGACGGTCGAGATACTGGTAATCGAAGTCGACTAGCAGAAATATGAAGATTATGTATCTTCGGACTCATCGAGTCCACGCCACAAGAGACCTGCGTGGCAAAAGCACGAAAAGACTAACTCTGAACAAAAGGAGGACTTCATGGTCTTGGATGAAAAGGAGGCATTGATTCATCAACAGCCCCTTAGATCTCCGAACTATAATTCATCAAAACCAACTGTGTTTCTCCCAATATTCAGGGAGCTCGCTGCATATGATGCCAAAGGAGAACCTATCGCGGCACAAAAACGGACCCAAATCGAAGGGTACGCCGCAAAGCACTCAAAGCTCGTTTTGCATGTCAGGCTTAAAATCAGCCTAGCATAAAGCGAGATGGATGTCAGACTCAAAATCAGCCTAGCATGAAGCGAGATGGATGTCAGACTCAAAATCAGTCTAGCATGAAATAAGGAGGATGTCAGGCTCAAAAACAGCCTTGCACCCATCAACTTGGCGAAGACCAGCCTTGCACCCATCAGCTTGGTAAAGGGGAGCTTTGCACCCATCAGCTTGGCAAAGGGGAGCCTTGCACTCATCAGCTTAGCAAAAAGCAGCCTTGCACATTTCATCCTGGCAGAGATCAGCGTTGCATCCATTAGCTTAGCGAAGGCCAGCCTTGCACCCATCACCTTGGCGAAGGCCAGCCTTGCAACCATCAGCTTGGCGAAGGTCAGTCGTACACCCATCAGCTTAGCAAAGGGCAGTCTTGCACCTCTTATCCTGGCAAAGGTCAGCGTTTCACCCATCAGCGTGGCAAAAGTCAGCCTTGCACCTCTCATCCTGGTGGAGGTTAGCCTCGCACCTCTCATCGTGGCAAAGATCAGCCTAGCATATCTCATCCTGGCAGATATTGGCAGTGAAAATTTCTAAGTAAAAAGGAATTTTCCACACAGAACGCAGAGCTAACTCTGTAGCTCCGCATTTGGCTATTTTAACCTCGCATTTGAGCAAAACGCGGAGCTAATCTACAGCTCCGCGTTATGATAAATTTAGCCCTGCGTTAACTCCACGTGAGGAGATTTCATTAGAATTCTAATTTGATTATGATTGAGATTTGGGCTTATCCAATATCCAAATTGAGTCCAATCAGAATCCTAAATTGATTGTGATTGAGATTTGGGCTTATCCAATACCCAAATTGAGTCCAATCAAAATTTCAAATCATGAGATTTAAATCAATATTAAATATTTGATTAGAATCCTTAATGAATACAAAAACCTTCTTTTCCTATTCCTATGGAAATCTTTATTCCTATTCCTATGGAAACTCTCATAACCACCAAAGTCTATAAATACCCTCTTTGAGGAGACTTTAGAGATCATGAATCAATAATAGATCAATCCATAGATGATCATCAATCTTTAAGAGATCCTTTTTGCATCTTAGAGAATTCGAGTTACGCATGAGAGCTTTGAATTTGTGAAGATCAGCAGAGAATATCCAAGTCGGCCGCCGTCATCTTCAAGAGAAAAGATTATCGTCGTCAGATCGTCAAAAGGATCTACTAATTAGATCTCATCGCTACGAGAACCCACTTTTCATTGTAAAAGAGAGCGTTAGATTATAAATCCTCTCGTTGTTCTTTTTTTTGTTCACTTTCGTTGTAATCTACGTTGTATTCAATGAAAGGAAACATGAATTTTGCTGCAAACAAACTGGTGACCACAGTGGGAGAAGTCTCTTTCACTAAAGAAGAGATCGTGGTGCAATCTGACGTCGAGAGGATCGAATCCGACATGAACATGCTAGTCGTAGAGATCGACTAGCAAAAGTACGAGAAATATCTCTTCTCTGAGTCAAGTAACCTGACCAAAATGTGGCGCTATCGTCGCGTGCGCTCCAATATCCGTAAATCGGGTAATCGGGGATCCATCGATAACGGGGACCCTTGGAGACCGCGTCCATAGAGCCGTCGTTTGGGCAGGAAACCCTAGCAGGGGGTGATCTCTCTACTGTCGAAGAAGATTTGAAAACTGGTTTGACCAGAACCCAACTCCGCAACCGAAATCAGAGAGCTAGGCGAAAGGCCCTCAAAGCCTGCATTAAACGCGAGGCTAATCAGGTAGCAGAACGCGAGGCTACAAGCTTACCTCGCAAACTGGCTTGCGTTAATCGCAAGACCAGTCAATATCGCATTAAACGCGAAGCTGCAACTTGCGTGAATCGCAAGGACAAGCCAGCATGTGATTCTCCACGCGAGACTATTTTATCTGGGCTTAAAACCAGAGAAGCTCACGTTAATTGTGTAACGCCCCACTTCCAGTAGTGTGGAAAGCTGGAACGTTCGGCGTCGAATGATAACTCGACGAGCCTCAAACAAAATATTACAGTCACCATTTGCAATTTAATATGAATAACATGCAGAAACTAAATGAAATTTTTTTCTTTATCAAAACAAAGCAATAATAAATTCCCTCAAAATAAAATTAACAAATGTCACCACAGATAAATTCTTTCTGAAAAGAAAAGGACTGTCTCATATGAAACTAAATATAGCGCCATGTGCACTTATTACATTTCTCTAAAAAGAAAGCAGCTAACAGAAGGAAGTAATCACTCCTGCAGATCTGCTTGTTCCTGGAAGTACAACATATCATGTTCTGCCACTGGTGGATCTACCTCTTGATAGAGGCCTGCATCTAGTCATGCATAACCAGGATCGTCAGCAAAACGACCCAATATTCAATAATTAAAGAACAAAAAAATAATGAATAATAATATCTCAATGTCAGGAGCAATCATGCAAATGAAGGACGGGAGATTTTACGTACTTATACTTATCATCATTATTACTTTAATCGATGTCTTTTAAATTTTTACAATTAGTGTCTTTTAGTTATGGTATTTGAAAATTCAAGGAAATATGAATATAGCTGAGCTGAACGCATCCCCGTCTACCCCCGGGAAAATGGAACAGTAATTGATCGGAGCCTATCCCGATCCTCCCAAAAATGGGAAACAGTGGCGCAGTAATTTAATCGGAGCCTATCCCGATCCTCCCAAAAATAGGAAACAGTGGCACAGTACAGTTACATTCAGCAATCTAATTCATACAAACCTAAATTTTCCCCCAAATCCCCAGTGTATATCAAGTTCGGTGTTAATTATCAATTTCAATATAATTTATGATCTCAGTAAATTTCAGTTCAGTATGTATATTGGTGATAATAATTTGGGTTCAGTGAACAGTAACAATATCAGTGACAATATAACGTTGCGGTAATTTAATTATCTATCACCAATGTTATACAATAACAATTTGCATTTATACGGTGTCTTTTCGGGCTTTATTTCCAATATGATGTATAATAAGTGATTTACAATATAGGAAAAATGGGGCTCACTACTAAATATGTGTGCATTTAGAATTTCCTAAAGTTTTCCTGCAATGTTGAGATAGTTCTAGATGCGCACCCAATACTATATAATTAAGGTGAATTACAACATAAGGAAAGGATGCTCACTAGCAGAGATGTGCGCATTTAGAACTCCCAAGAGTTTCCTGCACTACAACCAGGTAGTTCTACCTGCACACCACAACCTATTTAGTAAAGTGATTTACAACATAGGGGAATGGTGCTCACTAGTGAAATAGGTGCGCACTTAGAATTTCCTAAAAGTTGCCTGCAAGTTTGCAGGTAGACTAAATGCGCACCATATACTAGATAGTAAAGTGGTTTACAACATAGGGGAAATGGTGTTCACTAGTGAAATGGGTGCGCACTTAGAATTTCCTAAAAGTTGCCTGCAAGTTTGCAGGTAGTCTAAATGTGCACCATATACTAGATAGTAAAGTGGTTTACAACATAGGGGAAATGGTGTTCACTAGTAAAATATGTGCGCACTTAGAACTTCCTAAGTTTCCTTGAAATTGCAACCAAACAGGGAAAGGAGAAGAGAAGGCTAAGCAGCAGCACAAGCAGGAGCCAAAAGGAGAAGAAAAGTAGCAGTTCTAAATGCACACCCTATACTAAAGTGAGTTACAACATAGGGAAAATGGTGCTCACTAGTGAAACAGGTGCGCACTTAGAGCTTCCTAAGGCTTCATTGAAATTGCAACCAAACAGGGAAAGGAAGGAGAGAAGCAGCAGCAGATGCAGAATTAGAAAAGAAGAAGAAGAAGAAGAAGAAGCACATGCGCAAGTGGGAGAGGAAGTGGAAGTGGAAAAGGAAGTACAAGAAGATACGAAAGTGGAAGTGGAAGTGGAAGTGAAAAAGAAAGTACAAGAAGATACGGAAGTGGAAGTGGAAGTGGAAGTGAAAAAGAAAGCAGATGCGGAAGTGAAAACGGAAGAAGCACAGGAAGATGAGTGTTTGCTAGTAACGTGAATGTTTGATTTAGATAATTGCCTCCATACAAAAAATTAAAGGAACAACAATAAGAAGAAGAGGCGGATAAATAAATTGCAAAGATATGGAGATAGTATCATGCAGCCACAGGCACTGCTAGCAACATGAATGTCTAATTTACATAATTGCCTTCATACAAAAATTAAAGGAACAACAATAAGAAGAAGAAGAGGATAAATAAGTTGCAGACATATGGAGACAGTATCATGCAGCCAGAGGCACTAATGCTTCCATTGTCAAAGAGGAGGCCGTACACAATTCACCAGAGAGGAAGAGTTGAGTGCGCGTATCAAACCCTAGCTCTACTCCAATCTATAAAACCTCATAGGCATCGAAGAAATTTATCCTAATGACAATTTATTTGACTGCCTAATCAAGCAAGCTGACAATGGTGAAAATTCAAATTTTATTTTTGTCAAATATACCTTCGTCTGGAACAAATTAATATAAATATTCTAGTCAATCACGATTGTAAAATTCATAGAACTATTTTTAACAAAATCTATAGGACTATTTTCTATTTAATATTTATGCATCTAAATAAAATAGGAACTATATAAAGAACAAGCATAGTATGTTAAGTGAGTTTAAAAACTCACCTTTGGCTGAGTCGTTCCCCTTCCTTGCTTCCGTTCTTCTTCTTCCCGTACGTCCTGCAAGCGTTCCAATTTCTCAGCATTGCAGAAGAGGGATGAGAATGAGGTTTTGGATTTAAGATATAGCCTACTTAGTTGAGATCCAACAAAAATATTTTTTTGGTTAAGATTTGATTTCCTTTCAACTATTTAGATTTCTATCCGATTTTCTCTCAACTATTCAGATTTATATCCAAATAAATCCCAATATATATTTATATTTATTATTATTATTATTATTTTCAGATTTTTTTTTAAATTTATTTATTTATTTATTTATTATTATTTTATTTTTTTTTGAAGTGAAATGAACACAATGAAAAGTGGCCGTTACATTCTACCCCCCTTAAGAAAAATTTCGTCCTCGAAATTTCTTTAAACTTAAATGATGTAGAGAGGTTATACCTTTATTCATATATGTGTGAAAAACGCTCCCGAATGTCTTCCTTATTATCTCCAAAACTATCCTTAAATACTTAGTGTGATCCTCTTCGGTCTTTGAATACACTAATATGTCATCTATGAACACCACAACGAATTTATCCAAATATGGAAGGGAAAATTCGATTCATTAAGTTCATAAAAATTGCAGGTGCATTCGTTACTCCGAATGGCATCACTAAGAATTCAAAATGCCCATATCGAGTTCGGAATGCTATTTTAGGAATGTCTGACTCCTTCACTTTCACCTGATGATATCCAGACTTAAGATCCAACTTGGAAAATACTTTAGCACCTCCAAGTTGAACAAACAAATCATCAATTCTCGGTAGTGGATACCGATTCTTGATAGTGACCCTATTCAATCCTCTATAATCAATGCATAATCTTTTGCCTCCGTCTTTCTTCCCAGTCAAAAGTACTGGTGCACCCCAAAGGGAAGTACTTGATCTAATAAAACCTTTAGCTTCCAACTCATCTAATTGTACCTTAACTTCCTTTAGCTCTGCTGGACCCATTCGATATGGTGCTTGAGAGATTGGTGTGGTTCCAGGAAGAAGCTTGATGGCGAACTCCACAGTCCTGTCTGGTGGTAGTCCTGAGAAATCCTCGAAGATATCTAAGAACTCCGACACCACTGGGATGTCTGCCGGTATGGCATCCATTTGGATTATTACTCCTTCCCTAGGTTGAGCTCTAAATTCTGCTGGCTCCTTGGTACTGCTGCCCCCGATGAATTCGAACTCCAGGTGATTCGGTATCTTGAAGACGACGCTCCTCCTCCGACAATCAATAATTGCATGGAAGGTACTTAACCAATCCATTCCCAATATCACATCAAATCCGTGAGTATCGATAACCAGGAAATTAGCATAAAATTCCCTTTTATAAATCACTACGGGACACATCCTACACATTTGAGTAGAATCAATACTCCCATTACCCGTACTAATTCTCCATCTAATGTTTAGGTTTTCACAAGGTATGGCATGTCGTGTCACAAATGTAGAAGAAATAAAGCAATGTGATGCTCCCGAGTCAAACAAAACGGATGCAGGTACATGATATACTAGAATCATACCTGTCACCACATCATCTGACTTCTCCCCTTGCTCCGCAGTTAGATTATATGCCTGCCCACGTCCTTTATCCACTGTCATATTCTTCTTGGCCTGCTCGTAAATTTTGTTTTGAGGTGGAAGTGGTCGCCTATTCTGACTGCTGATTTGATCCTTGGGTGGTGGTTGTTGTTGGGGTGCTGGAAGACGAGGCGTTGGCCCCCTGTTGCTCCTTCGTGGGCTCCGATCCTGTGTTCACTTGATCCACATGCTAGACATAAGTTGTTGGCATACCGACACTCCTTGATAGTGTGTCCTGACTTCTGGCAATGTGTGCAAGTGACCTTCTGTTGCGAAGAAGTAACTAGCCGCTTCTCCGCACTCCTAGCTGAAGTTCCACCCAACATTTGACTGGCCGATCTCTTGGGCGCAGAAGATTGAATCCTCCTCTCCTTATTTATTACTTGCTCTACATCCTGAGCTGCATCAATAACCTCAGCATAGGTCTCTATTCTGGAGGTTACTAAATATTTCTGGATATCTATCCTCAATTCCTGTTGGAAGCGATGAGCACGATCTGCCTCATTTGACACCATGTAAGGCGCAAATCGACTCAGACGGACAAACTCTGATGCATACTCCTCTACTGTCATCCCGGCCTGCCTCAGGTTGATGAAATGGTGCTCCATTTCCCTCCTGGCTGTTCTCGGAAAGAACCTTGCAAGGAAGCTTGTTGTGAAAGTTTCCCACGAGATTGGTTGGGATAGTCTGCTCTCCTCTGTTTGCCACCAAGCCCTTGCAATATTCGTCAATTGGATTTTGACAACATTCACTTTGTCGGCTTCAGGAATCCGAGCGGCCCTTAATAAGTCTTCCATCTGCATGAGCCACTGTTCAGCCTCCAAGGCTCCTATTGTTCCTGAGAAAGTTGCTGGATGAAGACGTCTGAAATCCGATATCCCTCCTGGACGCTGGTCCCTCGGTTCCGCCACACGATCTAGGGTTGCCATCACTCCCGCTCAAAAGGCTTCGGCCTGCTGTTGTTGCGCGTCGACCATCTTGCTAAGCAGTCCCAACATTTCATTGGCATCAACGGAGTTTGAGGTCGAACCGGAATTTCTCCCATTCCTATTAGTCTGACGGGCCATCCTTCTGAGGAACAATATAACGTAAGTATTACTTAAATAAACATAATAAAAGTAAATAGATATACGTAGAAAATCATATTTATGCATATATGTGTATAGTCGTATCGAACCTTAAATAGTTTAGTAAATTTAAACTATTATACTTATTTATTTATTTGTCGACTGTAATGATATTCAAGTTTGTTCAAATCACTTGAACAGACTTAAATAAGACTGGGCTCTGATACCACCTGTAACGCCACACTTCCAGTAGTGTGGAAAGCTGGAACGTTCGGCGTCGAATGATAACTCGACGAGCCTCAAACAAAATATTACAGTCACCATTTGCAATTTAATATGAATAACATGCAGAAATTAAATGAAATTTTTTTCTTTATCAAAACAAAGCAATAATAAATTCCCTCAAAATAAAATTAACAAATGTCACCACAGATAAATTCTTTCTGAAAAGAAAAGGACTGTCTCATATGAAACTAAATATAGCGCCATGTGCACTTATTACATTTCTCTAAAAAGAAAGCAGCTAACAAAAGGAAGAAATCACTCCTGCAGATCTGCTTGTTCCTGGAAGTACAACATATCCTGTTCTGCCACTGGTGGATCTACCTCTTGATAGAGGCCTGCATCTGGTCATGCATAACCAGGATCGTCAGCAAAGCGACCCAATATTCAATAATTAAAGAACAAAAAAATAATGAATAATAATATCTCAATGTCAGGAACAATCATGCAAATGAAGGACGGGAGATTTTAGGTACTTATACTTATCATCATTATTACTTTAATCGATGTCTTTTAAATTTTTACAATTAGTGTCTTTTAGTTATGGTATTTGAAAATTCAAGGAAATATGAATATAGCTGAGCTGAACGCATCCCCGTCTACCCCCAGAAAAACGGAACAGTAATTGATCGGAGCCTATCCCGATCCTCCCAAAAATGGGAAACAGTGGCGCAGTAATTTGATCGGAGCCTATCCCGATCCTCCCAAAAATAGAAAACAGTGGCACAGTACAGTTACGTTCAGCCATCTAATTCATACAAATCTAAATTTTCCCCCAAATCCCCAGTGTATATCAAGTTCGGTGTTAATTATCAATTTCAATATAGTTTATGATCTCAGTAAATTTCAGTTCAGTATGTAGATTGGTGATAATAATTTGGGTTCAGTGAACAGTAACAATATCAGTGACAATATAACGTTGCGGTAATTTAATTATCTATCACCAATGTTATACAATAGCAATTTGCATTTATACGGTGTCTTTTCGGGCTTTATTTCCAATATGATGTATAATAAGTGATTTACAATATAGGAAAAATGGGGCTCACTACTAAATATGTGTGCATTTAGAATTTCCTAAAGTTTTCATGCAATGTTGAGATAGTTCTAGATGCGCACCCAATACTATATAATTAAGGTGAATTACAACATAGGGAAAGGATGCTCACTAGCAGAGATGTGCGCATTTAGAACTCCCAAGAGTTTCCTGCACTACAACCAGGTAGTTCTACCTGCACACCACAACCTATTTAGTAAAGTGATTTACAACATAGGGGAATGGTGCTCACTAGTGAAATAGGTGCGCACTTAGAATTTCCTAAAAGTTGCCTGCAAGTTTGCAGGTAGACTAAATGCGCACCATATACTAGATAGTAAAGTGGTTTACAACATAGGGAAAATGGTGTTCACTAGTGAAATGGGTGCGCACTTAGAATTTCCTAAAAGTTACCTGCAAGTTTGCAAGTAGTCTAAATGTGCACCATATACTAGATAGTAAAGTGGTTTACAACATAGGGGAAATGGTGTTCACTAGTAAAATATGTGCGTACTTAGAACTTCCTAAGTTTCCTTGAAATTGCAACCAAACAAGGAAAGGAGAAGAGAAGGCTAAGCAGCAGCAAAAGCAGGAGCCAAAAGGAGAAGAAAAGTAGCAGTTCTAAATGCACACCCTATACTAAAGTGAGTTACAACATAGGGGAAATGGTGCTCACTAGTGAAACAGGTGCGCACTTAGAGCTTCCTAAGGCTTCATTGAAATTGCAACCAAACAGGGAAAGGAAGGAGAGAAGCAGCCGCAAACGCAGAATTAGAAAAGAAGAAGAAGAAGAAGAAGAAGCACATGCGCAAGTGGGAGAGGAAGTGGAAGTGGAAAAGGAAGTACAAGAAAATACGGAAGTGGAAGTGGAAGTGGAAGTGAAAAAGAAAGTACAAGAAGATACGGAAGTGGAAGTGGAAGTGGAGGTGAAAAAGAAACCCAAGCAGATGCGGAAGTGAAAACGGAAGAAGCACAGGAAGATGAGTGTTTGCTAGTAACATGAATGTTTGATTTAGATAATTGCCTCCATACAAAAAATTAAAGGAACAACAATAAGAAGAAGAAGCAGATAAATAAATTGCAAACATATGGAGATAGTATCATGCAGCCAGAGGCACTGCTAGCAACATGAATGTCTGATTTACATAATTGCCTTTATACAAAAATTAAAGGAACAACAATAAGAAGAAGAAGCGGATAAATAAGTTGCAGACATATGGAGACAGTATCATGCAGCCAGAGGCACTAATGCTTCCATTGTCAAAGAGGAGGCCGTACACAATTCACCAGAGAGGAAGAGTTGAGTGCGCGTATCAAACCCTAGCTCTACTCCAATCTATAAAACCTCATAGGCATCGAAGAAATTTATCCTAATGACAATTTATTTGACTACCTAATCATGCAAGCTGACAATGGTGAAAATTCAAATTTTATTTTTATCAAATATACCTTCGTCTGGAACAAATTAATATAAATATTCTAGTCAATCACGATTGTAAAATTCATAGAACTATCTTTAACAAAATCTATAGGACTATTTTCTATTTAATATTTATGCATCTAAATAAAATAGGAACTATATAAAGAACAAGCATAGCATGTTAAGTGAGTTTAAAAACTCACCTTTGGCTGAGTCGTTCCCCTTCCTTGCTTCCATTCTTCTTCTTCCCGTACGTCCTGCAAGCGTTCCAATTTCTCAGCGTTCCAGAAGAGGGATGAGAATGAGGTTTTGGATTTAAGATATAACATACTTAGTTGAGATCCAACAAAAATATTTTTTTGGTTAAGATTTGATTTCGTTTCAACTATTTAGATTTCTATCCGATTTTCTCTCAACTATTCAGATTTATATCCAAATGAATCCCAATATATATTTATATTTATTATTATTATTATTATTTTAAGATTTTTTTTTTAAATTTATTTATTTATTTATTTATTTATTATTATTTTTTTTTTGAAATGAAATGAACACAATGAAAAGTGGCCGTTACAAATTGCGAGGATAAACTTTCTTTAAAGCCAGCGTGTGGTGGTGATTCTCCACGC
The DNA here is from genome assembly GCA_036321105.1 of Dracaena cambodiana. Classification (NCBI taxonomy): domain Eukaryota; kingdom Viridiplantae; phylum Streptophyta; class Magnoliopsida; order Asparagales; family Asparagaceae; genus Dracaena; species Dracaena cambodiana. Next base: position 23,205,828 of record JAYEPQ010000008.1, on the reverse strand, counting down.
GAGGCTAAGACTGAGCTTAGCGATAAATGCGAAGCCAGTATGACTTGCGTTAATCGCAAGACTCCTGAAGCTCGCATTACTCGTGAGGATAAACTTTCTTTGAAGCCAGCGTGTGATGGTGATTCTCCACGTGAGGCTAAGACTGAGCTTAGCGATAAACGCGAAGCCAGTAAGACTTGCGTTAATCGCAAGATTCCTAACACTCGCATTAATCGCGAGGATAAACTTTCTTTAACGCCAGCTTGTGATGGTGATTCTCCACGCGAGGCTAAGACTGAGCTTAGCGATAAACGCGAAACCAGTAAGACTTGCGTTAATCACAAGATTCCTAACACTCGCATTAATCGCGAGGATAAACTTTCTTTAAAGCCAGCGTGTGATGGTGATTCTCCACGCGAGGCTAAAACTGAGCTTAGCGATAAACGCGAAGCCAGTAAGACTTGCGTTAATCGCAAGATTCCTAACATTCTCGTTAATCGCAAGGATAAACTTTCTTTAAATCCAGCGTGTGATGGTGATTCTCCACGCGAGGCTAAGGCTGAGCTTAGCGTAAATCGCGAAGCTGATGAAACTTGCGTTAAACACAAAACTCCTTACCTTCGCGTAAATCACGAAGATGATTTTCAGACTTGCGTTAATCGCAAGAATCGCGTTAAATGCGAAGATATGACTTGCGTACATCGCAAGAATAAGTCAGCATACAAGAATTTTCTTCCACGCGAGGCTAATATTTCAGAAGTTAAACTTCTGCAGAAACGCCAAGCCAGCGTAAAACACGAGGCTAGCGTATCAAAACACGAAGCTATTATTCAGCCTCGGGTATCAAAGTGCGAAGCTAGTTCTCAGCTCCACGTATCAAAACGCGAAGCTACTTCTCAGCTCCGCGTAAATCAACCTGAATATAAAATCAGGGTTGATCATCGCATTGTTGGACCAGCACTTGACACCAATGGTTCCAAGAAGCTCTAGTGGGCCCCTGGACCCTCTCAACAGATGAGTGGGCTCCACAACTCCGTGTCTAAGGCCACTGACCTCAGAGAATACCTAACGAAGAAAAGAAGCATAAATCAAGTTCAGTCTGATCTTATTTGTCATTGCGAACAACTTATGTCAGCAGTATCTGCTGTGATGAATAATTGTTGCTGCAGGAAGAACAGGGTATCGGTTTTCGACCGATTAACTGAGTCGGACAAAAATCCTGCTAAGAAAACAAAAGCTACTCCCCGAGAAAAGGAATGGAGAATCGTAATTTCTAATATGGTCGGAAAGGGGAAGAAAGTTATAGATGATTCAGAATCAAGTGATGAAGAACCTCATCATCTGACTCGACTGAAATCAGGCGCTGTCCCACCCCAGGCTTGTAAAAGGTTCTTATGATTATGACAGCGACAATTCGGCCATAGCATCACCTTGCTCTTCAGCATCATCCAGACTGCAGAAATCAACCTCACATATGGTGGATAAACCTGACGATATCAATCAAAGAGTTGAAGCCCAGGAGCGAATGATCCGAGAGCAGCAAAAAACGATCGAGGATCTTAAAATCATGCTTTTGAAGGTGGTCGTGAACACTCAAAAAATAGTCAAGGATAAAGCCAAAGAAATTCCGTTCAAGATAAATGAGGAAGATAAAAAAGAAAAGGCTTACTCGACACATGAGAACGAGAATAAATACTCTTTCCATGACCCACATGGAGAAAAAATTGAGAAGTTACAATGTCAACTTGATGCCTTGATGCACAAGAAGGAACTAAAGGAATCGGGGGTTTCAAGACCATATCCGCTTGAGTGGGACTTCGCCCCTTATCCAGAAAAATATAAACCCCTCAAATTGAAGTCATATGACGGGAAGGGGTCCCAAAGCCAACACTTACATTACTTTTTATCGCAGGCAGGTCATCTAATGGGAAATAATCTCGTAATGACCAAAGTATTTGCGAGCACCCTGCGAGGGCCTGCCTTTACATGATTTATGTAGTTGCCCTCGGAAACCATAAACGCTTGCTATGATTTCGAGAAGCAGTTCTTGGCGCGTTTCTTTGAGGATGATACCGAAATGTCGGTTAAAAGCTTCATTGAACGCTTCAGGGAAAAGTCCATGCACTGCAAACACGCAATGATCCAGGAAACCCTGATCGAAACCTGTAAGCATAATTTTAGGACCGGCATGCTGATAAGAATGGGAGCCGTAGAGTCCAAAACTTGAAAAGATTTGCTGAAGCAAGGAGAGCAGGCGAAAGATATAATTCGCCGGATTGAGGAATCTCGTAGCACGAGAAACTCTATAAATAACAGGCCATATCCACAGAATCGTAAAAATAAAGGGAAAGCTGTGATGGCGACAGTTGCAGATCCGAAACCAAGATCTCACAATCCGAGAGGTGCAGGTCAGAATAAGCCCCAACAAGATAAAACTTATACATTCAAGACTGAGCAGACCAGTACTCTATTCCATCTCCTCCTCAGGAAGGGTATGTTAAAGCTTCCAAAAATTCAAAAATAGGAAGACGCTAGTAAAACCAGCTACCCTAACTATTTCTTGTACCATCGGAACGTCGGGCACCTAACTAAGGATTGCTATCCTCTTAAGAACCGAATTCAGGCATTGATAGAAGCCGGGATTCTCACACTTAAAGAGGAATATAAGAAAATTTCTGTAAATATGGCAAATTTAGTGGTAGGAACCAATGAGTTCCCTACCAGAGCGATCCTTGTACCAGTAGGGAAGCAAATATCGATACCAAGCATGGGCAGCCCGCACTTGCAAGCTAGCCCCTTGGGTACGTTCCGAACCACAGCTACAATCGAGTCGTCCTTATTAGCTAGCAGCCGGATTGGACTGGGGGTGCCAAAAATATTGACGATGATAAACATCATGTTTCTACTATGCTTGCTGGCCATTGGAATGGCTAATTGAGTATTATAGATTAAAAAATATTTTGCCCAGTGTTGTTAAAGCAGCGGGAAGAGGAGATCAAGATTCTCGCCAACCCTATCATACTAGGGTAAAAGTATGAATCAACTACCCAATACGGTTAAAAGCAAATGGGAGAGAAAATCAATTCCTCGATAACTCACCATGCTGAGAGAAATAGCATGGCTAGCCCAATGCAAACGGCGATTGGAAAAACACACCAAATCCGTTTATAGCTGGGGGTTTGCTAAAAATTCCGTGGACCTGTCATGTTAAGCTCTTACTTCTGATAGTATGATTTGGATTATTTCCATCTCCGTTCAAGTTGCGCGTGAGAGCACTTGGACTAGGCATGTGCAATTAGGCGCCTCTGCCGAAATCGATGATTCTGACCAGATCACTTTGGCGAATACAAATTTAAGTTACGCGAAAGAGCACTTGAATCATCTCCACCAAATTATCAGGCATGTGCAATTGGGCGTCGCTGCTAAAGATCGATGATCCTGACCCGATCATTTTGGCATGTACAATTAAATGTCTCCGCCAAATGTCAGACATGTGCGATTAAGCACCTTTATCGAATTTCTTGATCTTAACATGATCACAAAATTGAAAATCCAAAGTATTTCAAAATTTGCTAAGTTCTAAGCTATTTTGAAAACTTTGGAGGAGGTTCTGTTGGCAGTAAAAATTTCTAAGTAAAAAGAAATTTTTCACACAGAACGCGGAGCTAACTTTGTACCCTGCGTTTGGCTATTTTAGCCTCGCATTTGAGCAAAATGCGGAGCTAATCCATACCTCCACGTTCTGATGAATTTAACTCCACGTTAACTCCACATAAGTAGATTTCATTAGAATTCTAATTTGATTATGGAGATTTGGGCTTATCCAATATCCAAATTGAGTCCAATCAGAATCCTAAATTGATTGTGATTGAGATTTGGGCTTATCTAATACCCAAATTGAGTCTAATCAAAATTCCAAATCAAGAGATTTAAATCAATATTAAATATTTGATTAGAATCCTTGATGAATACAAAAACCTTCTTTTCCTATTCCTATGGAAATCTTTATTCATATTCCTATAGAAACTCTCATAACCACCAAAGTTTATAAATACCCTCTTTGAGGAGACTTTAGAGATCATGAATCAATAATAGATCAATTCATAAATGATCATCAATCTTTAAGAGATCTTTTTCGCATCTTAGAGAATTCGAGTTACGCGTGAGAGCCTTGAATTTGTGAAGATCAGCAGAGAAGATCCAAGTCGGCCGCCGTCATCTTCAAGAAAAAGATCATCGTCGTCAGATCGTCAAAAAGAACTACTAGTTAGATCACATCGCTACGAGAACCCACTTTCATTGTAAAAGAGAGCGATAGATTATAAATCCTCTCGTTTGTTCGTTTTTTTGTTCACTTTCATTGTAATCTAAGTTGTATTCAATGAAAGGAAGTATGAATTTTGCTGCGAACAGCAGAGGTCAGCCTAGCACCTATCATCCTGACAAATGTCAGCCTAGCACCTCTCAGCCAAGCAAAACTTAGCCTTGCACTCATCATCTTGGCATGAATAAGATCAGATGCCAACCTGACACAAATAAATTTCAAAACCAAACAAGTCTAAGCCAGCACGCGAGGTTAGTTCAACTAAGCTAGCATGCAAGGCTAGATCAACACACTAGGCATGTCCAATGCACGAGGCAGGAGTCAAGTCTCCACCTCACACAAGAACAGAAGGATGCAAAGCTACCCAGCAGAGTCATGCAAGGCATACCAAAATTAATTATGAACATCAAACTGGACTTGGAGTTAAGAAATATAACTTCTATGATTTCTCGGAGCCATCTATTTGGACGAGTAGACATAACCCAAGAGGCAAGTCCCGTTCCCAAAATATGGTCATATCTGCACCACGAGAAGAAACTCCGGATTTACGGAGTTATCTCACGAACAAAAGGGAAGCCGCACAATCCCATCGGTCATGCTGCTGCGAAAAATTAATTGCCACAGTTTTGACTCACTGTCGCTGTGAATCCCCAAGAACGTCGGTGTTCAGCCGACTATCAGTACCAAAATCTTACATTCCAAAGAAAAGACGACTGTAGAGACGAGACTCAGACTCGGACCAAGAATTGCCCATTTTCACATAAAATATGGTGTGTAAAGGCAAGAAGCCAGTTGCAGGAGGGTATGTCTCTGACATCGAGGCATAAAAGACTTATCATCACACACGCCTTAGAACTGGTGTGACAGCTCCCCGCAATTACAAAAAATTGGTAAGGGGTCTTGATGAAGAATATGAAGAATTTAGCGATCACTCGGCCATAGAACCGCCACTATCGTATGCTTCCTCTCGGTTCGGCAGGTGGACAGTTCATATGGCCGAACCATCGGCCGAGATGAGACAGAGGATTGAGGCACAAGAATGCCTCATCCAGGAGCAACAAAAAAGCATCGAAGACCTCAAAGCAATGCTTACGAAGATCCTGGAAAACAATCAAAATAACACAGAAGACGGTGCAGGGAGTTCTTCCTCTTTTGATAAAACTAATAAAGAGAAGGATGAAACCGAATCCAACCGTGATAAAACCAAGAAGGATGAAGCTGAATCTAACCGAGACACCGGGGAAAAGGCAGTGAGGACGAATATTACGTTGATCCTCACGCCAAAATAATGGAGAAGCTTCAAAACCAGATGAAGCCTTGATGCACCACAAAGGATTGAAAGAAACAGGAATTACGAGACCCTACCCGATAGAGTGGGAGTCCGCCCCGTTTCCAGCAAGGTATAAGCCTCTCAACTTAGAGTCATATGATGGGAAGGGATCTTTCAACCAACATATGTACTACTTTTTTTCACAGACCGGCCATCTCATGGGTAATGACCCAGTGATGACAAAAATTTTTGCAAGTACCCTGCATTTACTTGGTTTATGCAGTTGCCCCCGGGAACCATTAATACCAGGTCTGATGTGGAAAGGGAGTTCCTAACTCGCTTCTTCAAAAATGACACCGAAGTATCCATTCACTCTCTTCTAGCAAATAAACAAAAAGTGGAAGAGACGGTTAAAAGCTTCATTGAGCGTTTCCGCGAGATATCAATGCGATGCCCGCATGGCATGTCACAGGAGACATTGATGGAGACCTGCAAACACAACCTGCAAACCGAGATATTGGTCAAAATGGGAGTGGTTGAATCTAAGAGCTGGAAAGAACTAGTTAAGTAAGGCAAACTAGCTGAAATCCTCATCCGCTTCCTGGGAGAACAACGCCCCACAAGAAATGCCCCGGAAGGACGACGATATTCTCAAAACTTTCGATCGAAAGGAAAAGAGACTATGGCAGCGGGAACACCTCCGCAAAAGAAAGCCAAAGATCAAAAAGAAAAAGGCGCGCCCAAGCAGTACCCCGCACATGTCTACGACTTTAAAGACGAGCAACCAGTAACACTCTTCAATTTGCTCAATAGAAAAGGGATGCTCCAGTTTCCCCCCAATCTGAGGCCGGAGGAAGCGGGGAAGACAACGATACGCCGATGCCCTTGCATCGCTGGCTGCGACCCTGGCGGTACCGAGTGGGTCAACTAAGCATGTTACTATTGGAAGTCGTGAACTCCTACATCCAGAAGCAATCATAGAAGTAGACGAAGCGAACCAAGTTGGAATAAAGTTTGAGTTACGAGACTGGCATTTTCCACTTGTGAATTATGCGTTGCACGACATCCTCCCTGTGGACCCTAAAGAAGCGCTTCCATAAGAAATAAGGCTGCAAAATTTTATTATAACGCCATGCTCCAGACTCTGTATCGAAGATCTCATGATGGCGTCCTACTTCGTTGCTTATCAAAAAGCGAACTCAGAAAGTGATTAAAGAAACCCATGACAGGACCTGCGGGGCCCACCAGCCTGGACCAAAACTCTGGAACCGCATTAGAAGATTGGGATACTTCTGGCCCAAGATGATTACAGATGCAGTGGCATATGCAAAACGTTGCCATACCTGTCAGGTCCATGCTAATTTCATACACCAACCTCCAGAGTACTTGCATACATCGCATGCCTGTCAGGTCCATGCTAATTTCATGCACCAACCTCCAGAGTACTTGCATACATCGACTGCCAGTTAGCCGTTCGAGACTTGGGGAATGATGTTGTCGGGTCAATCACTCCGCCATCCTACAAAGGACACTGTTTCATATTGGCAATAACTGATTACTTCTCTAAATGGGCAGAAGTTGTCCCCATGAGAGAAGTGAAGACAACAGACGTGGTCAAATTCTTCAAACACCACGTAATTTACCGCTTCGGTGTGCCTCGACGGATCATCCACAACAATGGGCCTCAATTCATTAGTCAAGACTTCGTGAAATTCTGCGGCAAGTTCAGAATTCAAGATGTGGCTTCAACGCCTTATAATCCGGCAGCCAACGGATTAGCAGAAACTTTCAACAAGACTATTGCAAAGCTTCTACAAAAGTTTATTTTTTCGAGTCGCCGCGATTGGGATGAAAAGTTAGGCGAGTGTTTGTGGGCTTACCATACGACGGTGCGAACTCCAACAAAAACTACGCCCTTCTCTTTGGTGTATGGTTGCGAAGCAGTATTACCGTTGGAAATCCAAATCCCATCCCTGCGAGTTGCGCTGGTTACAAAAATGACGACTGAAGAAAAACATCAAAAGCGGCTCCAAGAATTAGAGGCATTGGACGAAAAATGCCTAATGCAAAGCAACAAACCGAGTTATATCAAGTGCACATCTCGAGGGCATTTAATAAGAAAGTTAAACGAAAAACTTTCAAAGAAAGAGATTTAGTCTTAACTGTTAGAAGACCAATGATCCTAGCCCATAAGACTAAGGGAAAATTCGAACCCAAGTGGGAATGACCTTTTGTAGTAGAAACCGTCTACTCAAATGGAGCCTATCGCCTGATCAATCAAGATGGCGACAGGATGATGATGCCTATCAACGGTAAATTCTTGAAGAAATACTATATCTAGCCACCTTAAAAAAAGGAAGGGGAGGCTAATGAATCCACTGTCCAATGCTGTCAGAAGCAACAGGAAGAGAAATCGAAAATTTCTCTCCAACCCTATCATACTTAGGGTAAGAGTATGAAACTAATCGTCCAATACCAAAAGGTAAAGGGAAAAGGGAACGTTTGGTATTTAAACTCAAATAGAACTCTCGACAACTCATCATACTGAGGGGAAAAGTATGGCTAGCCCAACCAAACGGCGATTGGTAAAGGCACATCAAATCCGTTCATAGCTGGGGGTTTGCTAAAAATTCCGTGACAAATCTGTTGCAATATTATCTTATAAGGATAAGTTATGACCCAATGCTCCAAAAGTAAAGGGGAGAGGAATTCAAATCCTCGCTAACTCTCATGCTGCGGTAAAAGCATAAACCACCAAATACTCCAAAAGCAAAGGGGAGAAGGAACGTTTGGCATCTAAGGCCTAACAGGACCTTCGATAACTCATCATGCTGAGGGGAATAGCATGGCTAGCCCAATGCGAACGGCAATTGGTAAAGGCATGTCAAATCCGTTGATAGCTGGAGGTTCGCTAAAAATCCTGTGAATATGTCATGTTAAGATCTTACCTCTGATAGAAAGATTTGAGCAATCACAAATAATGCAATTTATGATCCCAACATGATCACCGGCTCTGTCTGTCAACCAGGCAAGTCATTAGCTCTATCTGTCGGCCGGACGAGCTATCTTATAACTTAAATTCAATCACATCGGTAGGTTTAATAGTACACCTCTGTCGAAACTTCTTAGTACGTTTTCTGAACATCCCTGCCAAAACTCCATGGATATGTTTTCTGAACACCTCTTCTCATGGATTCTGATCCTAACACGGTCTCAGTACGTTTTCTGAACACCTTTGCTAAGAACCCTTCGGTATGTTTAACAGTACACCTCTGCCGAAACTCCTTGGTACATTTTCTGAACACCTCTGCCAAGACCCTGTTAGTACGTTTTCTGAGCACCTCTGCTCATGGTTTTCTAACCCTAACCCTATTACCTCGGTACATTTTCTGAACACCTCTGCTGAGACCCCATGGGCACGTTTTCTGAACACCTCTGTCCATGGTTTTCGACCTTCACCCGATCACAATCCAACAATCTATTGAATGAATACCTATTATGATAAGAAAGAATGAGCAGACAGCCCAACGCCCTTAAGGCAATGGGCAAGAGGAAGTTAAAATTTTCGACCGGTCTTATCATACTGTGAGTAGAAACAATCCAATGCTAAAAAGGCAAAGGGATAAGATAACCCATTAAACATACCAAGCAGTCTTGATATGTTTAATAGGATATTTCTGTCAAAACCTCATGAGTACGTTTTCTGAACACCTCTGCTCATGGTTCTTCAATCTCAATTCAAAAGTAATCGCTGGCTCTGTCTGTCCGTCAGGCAAGTCATCGACTCTGTTTGGCAACCCAAATGAGTCTCATCACAGTCAAAATACTCAACTTGTTAAAGTATCTCTATATCCTTAGCAAGTTTCATCTATGTAAACTCATCCACCCATTAAAAAAATCCAAAGTATTTCAAAATTTTCAGAAAAAATAAAATTTTGAAAACTTTGGAGGGGGTCTTGTAGAATGATAAAAATATTCTGAATCCAAAATCTAAGTCCGAGTCTGAGTCCGGGTCCAAAATCTGAGTCCGGATCCAAAATTCGTGTCAAAATCTGAAATCGGATCCAAAATTTGAGTCCAAATCTGATTTTGGATCCAAAATTCGAGTTTAAATCCGAATTCAAATCCAAAATCTGAGTCCGGATCCAAAATCTGAGTCCAAATCCAAAATTCAAGTTTGAGTCTGAGTTCAAGTCCAAAATTCGAGTTTGAATCCGAGTCCAAATCTAAAATCCAAGTCCAAATACGAATCCAAATTCAAATAATAATAATAATAATAATAATATTAATATAATTAATTTTAAAAAAAAAATTCAGCCTCGCACCCACGCGAGGCTGAGCCTCACGTGGAAACGAGGCTGGAAAAAAAATTAATTAAAGAAGAAAGAAAGAAAGAAAAAGATTTAAGGGCTCAGCCTCGCACCCACGCGAGGCCAGCCTCGCGTGGATAGGAGGCTGAAGCCAAAGAAGAAGGGAAAAAAATAATTAAAGCAAAGCGAGCCTCGCACCCAGCCTCGAGGATGCGAGGCTCGCATCCTCAGGCCATGCAAAAACCAAAAAAAAAAAGAAGGAGGCGGAAGGCTCCCTCCCAGTGTGCGCACTGAGCAAAAAATGAAGGAGGTGCTCAATAAGCAAAAAATCTCTCTATTTTATTAGCTCCGTTCGGCCGCCCGATTTTGCACAATAAGCTCCCGACTTCATGCATGCAATATATTTTTGTCAAATCTCCAATTATTTTGCAATTTCTAATGCTATCTAAATTTTAATTAAAATCAAATTGATTTTTGGATAAAGAAATTCTAAATTAAAATTATTGGAGTTTGGATAATTCTACAATTTTTTTAATCAAACCAAAATAAATTTTTGGATAAAAATTTCTAAATTAATTTTATTAGAGTTTGATAATTATACAAATTCTAATTAAATTTTAATTTGAGTTTAATTGATTTTAGGTGCAGAAACAGGACCTGATTCAATGAATCTGGAAAAAATCAAGTCAAGAAAAGATTTGAATATCTCATCGAGATCACAAAGAGATTTTGATTCTATCTAAAAGGAAACCGGATCTTGTTCTTATCTACAAGGAAATATTTTCAACAACCGGAGGCCTATAAATACCCTCCAAGAGAACTCAGAAAAGACCTTTGGCAAATCGATTTACGCGCAAAAGTCTCAAAGTCTAGCAACAAAAAAAGAGAAGACTTTTGGCCAGATCTCTCTTCCGTCCAAGCGTTCGTGCTTTCTCTAAGAATTAACAGAGAAGAAGAATAAGCTCACCTCCAACCATCGACGTCAGATCGTCAACGGGGAAAGAACCAATCCCCATAGCTCCTCGAATCCCACATCTTCTGTAAAAAGAGAGCGACGATTTATAAGTCCTCTCTGTCTGTTTTTATTTTCTTTTCATTGTAATTTGAAAAAGAGGAATTTTTCATAATTTGTAATTTTTTTCTGTCAATGGCAATGGAAAGATCCAACCCTGTTTCTACCGAAAACAGTCATGTTTTATGTCAGATATTAAAAACTAGATAGTTGGATACAATAGCGTTATTTTTCATTAACATATAAATGTCTATACATACCTATTATTTGACATCAGACTCATGGTGCAAATCATGATGCAAGATAAGGTATTTAGAATAGATTCTGTGTAGTAATGAATGCTCCATTCAGATAATTAAAAATCAAATGGTAGTCCAGTACCAACGAGAATTGTTGCAATGAAAGACTTTGGTCCCCCAATTACAATCACCTAAAATATTTTAGGATATGGTTCTCATCAATTATGCAGTTTCTTCCATTAATCTTGTATCATTTATATTATGATACAAATGGACTATTTAGGAACATTATGATATTATAATATCAATTTAATGTACATGAAATTAATTTAGAAATCATAAATATAAAATTAGAAGGCAATTACAGATTAGATCTAGTCTATTTACACTTATATGCAAAGGATAATCCATTTTTGTTATCATATTATACCTAAATTAATTATGTCATCATATTTTCAGAGTCAGGAGTATTATTATGTCATATCATGTGTTACTATCGTACACCATTTATCATGTGTATTCAGTGTCAGGCATTAGAATCATGCAACAAGTATAACTATCAGAGTCACACACATACACACACACATATGAGAAAAATAAAAATGAGTTGATAACTCACGCAAGTTACCTGAGCTGCAGTTCATATCCACTATCTCCAAAAAAAAAATTTAAAATTTTATTTTGTATTATGATATCAACCCTTTAGGGTTCACTCATACATAATTTCTTGGATTTTAGTTTTGATTTGGTCCTCGATTAAGTTAATAAAAATTTTAGCAGTTTTTCATGAATGAATATTTTGTATCCACTTGATTAAAGTGTAAATAAACTCTAAAATTCTTGAAATTTAATTTTGTTAAAGTCAAGAAGGTATAGATCCTAATTTTAGAAAAAAAATTGAAGAAAAATCATTTGATTATTATAATTTTTCTGTTAGTTCATGTAATTTTTACTGATCTGGTGGTTCACCTACAGTAATCCCTACATATACATATACACACATGCGCGCGCGCACACACACACACACACACATATAGAGAGAGAGAGAGACATACATACATACACACACACACACACACACACCTGCCTATTGGCAGCTCTTGCAGCTAGCTAATGCGAGTTGATTTGTGCACTTCCAAGCTCAAGTGATCGACAAGTAATACTCGGAGTCAACTCAATATCGTTCACTCAAGGATACTATATTGTTATTGTGTATTTTGACACTTATACTATAGTTTACTGAAGAATTAGAAAGAGAGAACTGTTGGTTTGATTGGGTATAATTAAATTAAAATAAATCAGAAAGACAAATTGGCTCAGATTAGTTAATGTCCCCAAAATCATGTCACTTGATGATTATTGTTATACTTATTTCAATTACATAGATCGCGTACTCTTGTACAACTAGAATATATTACTTTAGAAGCACAAGATAATAGAAAATAATAATACTAGTATTAGTTAATTTCTCCAATTAATACTTATATGAATTTTAGGTATATTCTAAACATGATTTACTAATGATAGAAATAACTATTTAAATTTAAGCATATATCATGTCTAAAAAGTCAATTATATATTAAAAAAAGCAATAATTATGCCATAAAGAGATAAATCATCGAAGTTCAAATATCATATATTCATGCACAAATGAATAAATAGGGAAACTAATATAAATATTATATAACTTAATTGAGTATGGAAACAATAAATTCATACCATATCAATGATCGAGAGTTTGTTTTCTCATCGAAAATCGAGAAAGAATTAGTTACTCATTCTTGACATACTTATCAAATAACAAGAAGAAAATATTTTATTATCGACTATAAAAAAAACACAAGTACTAACAATCTTTAAAAGCTCTCAAAAATAATAAAAAGCTCTCTAAATCTTCTCATAAATCTTATATATCCGTCTTTATCTCTCTATATATGTTTTTTCTTAGATACAATGGTTATTAGTAACCCCCATAAGATTTAGTTATCTAAGCCTAAAATTCTATCTGCCTGGAAACTCCTTTTTCCTCTAAATCCAGACATAACTGTCTATCAGCTCAAAGCGCTATTGACAACGGTTTCGATAGCTGCCTCGACAGTGACTCTCTACTATGTATTTATAGTTTAGATTGTTGAGGGACTGTGACAACCAAATTTGGGTTGTTGATAGTTCTTTGGTAGTTTAGCTGTTAAGCTTCTTTTGTGCATGTGCACGTTTCTTATATCGTTTTCTTGCATTCAAAAGATTGCAAAAGAATTCATTAACTTCTCATATTATATCTCAAAATTAGATTACGAGTGGATGAAATGAATAAGAAATAATACATTTTTCACTCATAAGCACACCCTCTAACTTAAGTTTTGCTAATCCCTTAGCAATATTATCAAACTATGAAAATAATATTTCCCTAATTATATAGAAGAAAAGAATGCCAAGCTCACTATTATATGAATCACGGTTGCATTTAGTATGTTCAATAAGCCGCTAAATGCCTAGATTACTCTAGTGAATAAGTATTGTCTTGTGAGGTTTCCAATGATGTTACTCACAAACTTCAAGAAATGATGGTTTAAGAAAAGAAATAAAGTAAAAATAAGGATAAGTGAAAAAAAAGAAACTTATAAAATCTAAAAAAATTACTAAGTAAATCATTTTGTATTTCTCTCTTTTTGTCTCACTTTCAACTGATATGTGTGTATGGATTCTTCAACATTTCAATCTCAAAGTTTTGCCCTTAATTGGGTATCCTTAGAATTTTATCATGATTTCTTAGATCTTATCATGAATATTCCTAACTTAGGATTATCCACTCATATGCATCCTCATGATCGTGTTAGTAAGTCAATTTAGCTTCAAATTTTGGTTAAACTTTAAGGAATCCCTTCATCTACATATTTTTCTCTTTTTTTTTAATATACAAAAACTCATTGTTTATGTGAACACTTACACTTTCTGAGGCACAAATATCCAATTACTAAATTTATGTCTATATTGTTGGTTCATATGTATTGTTCATGTGAAACACGTATGCTTCTTGAGACACGTATGCTTACTTCCCTTTTATTCTTTTATTCTATATGTTTTTTCATCAATATCAGCTAGCATAACTCATCGTGTTAGCAATTAGAGTTCATTTTTATTTCTAATTTTATCCTTACTTGACACTTACTTCCCTTTTATCCTTACCTTAGTGGCAGACTCACCTTTCTTATTTTTTAGATAATAAGGTTTTTCCATATGGTGTTTTCATCAATATAAGCTTGCATGACTCATCGTGTTAGTGTTTAGAGTTCATTTTTGTTTCTAATTTTAAATATCAGTATATCTTATTGTCAGATCTAATTTATCATTTAAAAATAACTAAGAAATATCTCATATGAGTGTCAAATTTTTTATTTTTATGATATATTATGAGAAAAATGGAAATGAGCTGACAGCTCATGCAAGTTACTTGAGCTGCAGTTCATTTTCACTATTTCCAATAATCTTTTTTAAAAAAAAATTTGGATTATGATGTAGACTCCCTAGGGTTCACTCATACCCAATTTTTTGGGTTTTAGTTTTGATTTGGTCATCCATCAAGTTAACACAAAATTAATAGTTTTCAATGAATAAAACATTTTATATGCACTTGATGAAAGGGTAAATGAACTCCAAAATTTATGAAATTTAATCCAAAAAAAATTAAGGAAATAGAGATAGTAATTGTTAAAAAAAATTGAAGAAAAATCATTGAATCATTATACTTTTGCCGCTAGCTCACGTAATTTTTCCTAAGCTGGCGGCTCGCCTATATATATATATATATATATATATATATATATATATATATATATATATATATATATATATATATATATATATATATATATATATATATATATATATTGCAATTTAATTATCCTAGGTCTATCATAACCCACCCTTAACTTAAATTGTGTAGTGTCCTCAATGCATAAGTATAAAAAAATATTAAAGTAAATACACTAAAAACATGGTATAAAAATGGGAGAGTGGTTAGACTACACCCAGAATCAGTCGTCGTCCTCGTCTTTCTCACTGGAACCCCAATTACTATCACTATCAAATTTGCCCTTGCCCTTATCCTTTTAAGGGGCATCTTCAGCATTTGCTAGGCGTAGAGTTCTCTCACCTAGTTTTGTCTCTTCCTCCGTGAGGACAATAATTTTACCAGTTATATGTCAATATATCCTAGTAAGAGCCACAGGTGGCATTTTTTATACCGCTCAAAGTGTTGGTTATGTTATTCCAAGCGGGTTTGTTGTTCCTCCATGTGCATCAGCCATGTCATGATGTTGGTGGCAAACTCTATCAGCAATCATTGTAAGCTTTCTCATGCTATCTCGGCCTATGGGGGATTGGGATGCAGGTTCTCCTTATCCTTGATTTTGATTTCTGTCTCGGGTTGATTGTGCCTTCGATGTCACCTCTTCTAGCTGTGAGGTGAATTTTCTTGATAGATCTGAATTCCGCACCTAATTAGGCCTCGCACTAAGGTTCCTCCTGACTGCGATTTTAGATAAGGGTCCTATACATCTGGTAGTGGTGTCAGTTGATGACATATCAACCCCATGCATCAAGCAAATCTGCATGATGAGGGATGGTAGAAAAAACACTAGCATCTTCGTTCTCGGATGCTTTATGCAGTATTTTACTTGAAGTATACACTAGATTACTGTGGAGTGCATGATATCCGTGACATCAAATGGGTGGCCCCTCAAGATCCAAAGAAAAGTACTGTGTCTCTTGAATATAGTTCGGTTTTTGTAAATGATAATACTATATTGTATTTAGACAAAAGAAATACCAGTATCAGTTCCTTTTTAACAAGCCAGATCTTAGGTATCCTCTACTAAATCCACAATCCATTAAATTGGTACACATATCCCAAAATGCAGGTGTGTCAGTCGGTGTTTGGGCCACCACATCCCCAAAGGATGTGTTATCTGTAGGTATGTCCTTTATAGGCAAAATAGCGAAAATGTTCCTTTGGTGAATATTGCCACTTGTCACCACCAATTTTGAGAATGACAGCTGGATTTCTATCGGTGACTTAAGATGGGCATAGAACTCCCATACTAATTCATTGGCTGGAGGTTGGTCGTTGTGCATTGTATAGTCTTCTAATCCTACTTCCTGCATTATGAAAACGAAAGGCGATATTTTTATTTATTTTGTTATAATTCATGAATTCCTCATGCCAGAGCTTGAATGGTTGGAATTGCTCGTATGTTCTACTATCAACTAACCTATAACTCTTCTTTGGCTCCTCTGTGATAAAGAGCTAGAGTTGGTTGCATTTACCCTTGACCTCTTTACTGTCATCTTCCTTGGAACCATTGTCCTGAAATTTGAGATTTTTCAAGCATTTTTTCATAATAAAATTTTACACTAATTATTATACAAATTATTTTAACTTGTTTGATTAATTTCAACTTTAGCACATAATCAAAGTACGACAGTTAATGCTCAACACATAAATCTAGCAGCCAGAACCTCAATGTTTACCCAAGTTTTAGTAGCAAATCATCATTATTTCAGGAAAATAGCTAAAAATTTATCCTTTAAATTCTAGGAAATTAACCAAGCAAATATAAAATCACAAATAAAGAGATTTTACAAGTGTTTATCTTCCCAAATTATCTCACAGAATTTGTAGATCTAGGTTTTTATGCACAAAATCTACTTTTTAACAACTTTTGAATCCAAAGAGATGGGGAAGGTTGTTAACAAATCCATGATTAAACTTAGAAATACAATAGCATTAATAAAATGTAGCGGGCCAAGAAGATAAAACTTCAAATAAATTTGTAAAAATTTTAAACCCTCACCAAAAGTTAACCCCAAAATATTAGAACATGTTGGAATTCTGCATACATGATGTTGCATGAGACAATTCAATATCGAGGTGCATTACAATTATTTACCGAAATAGAATTGTCTTCTTGTTAAATGGATCCTAATGAATGGAATCAATTAATTTGCATTAGGAATTTCTTAAAATAATTCGAAAGTGCAACTAAGGCATTTTCTTGAACTTATTACCCAACCGCACACATTGCACTATATTATTTAACTAAAATTAATTCGGTTTTTGAAGAAAATATCATAACCCGGCTCTTGTAAATATTGTTGGACCAATGAAAATTAAATTTAGCAAATATTTTTAAATTTTTTTATATTTATTCTATTTTGCCACCAAGAAAATGATAGAGACTTTCGGGTATAAGATGAGGATGCTTTTCGGAAAAACCCTTGTATCTATCTTAGAAACAAACAAGTGAACTAAAGACTTTAAAACATTATCCTAAAGCGGTTTACCGACTTATAGATCAACGCACTAAATTAGATAAAATAGAATACTTAATAGAATTATTTCATAAAAATATGGGTTAATAATATTCAAGAATTAATAAACGATATTAAAATATATTTAGACTTTACGTACTCTACATATGAAGATATGTATAGTAACAAAACCCTACATAGAAGAAACTAACCCAACCTTGATGATAGTGATCAAACAAACAAATTATTATTAAGCTTATTTCATAATAAAAAAAATCTAAAATAACTCACACTTCATTTGATGAACTATATTACTATCTTGATAGGGCCAATGCAAATACTAATTTGAACGATATAAAGATTTTCATATTTTGATTTGGTGGAAAGAACATGAGAAAACATATTATGTGCATTTCAACATGATTTGTGATATACTAACCCGTCCGGTATTTATATCAGTATCAGAATCTATTTTTAGTACAGATGGAAGAGTGCAAATAGAATGGAGGAGTTCAATGGCGGCAAACACATTGGAGATGTATTTATTTCTAAAGGATTGATTTGACACAGAAGAAATGAACCAAAAACTTACAAACGAACTGGAGTAAGAAAACTTACTCGAAAAAGATTGAAAATTGAAAACTCCTATATTATTAGTCTTCATATTTTTTTCTCTTTATACTAGTAATTTTTAATGCTTGTAATTTATTTGTGACTCTTAACTTTTTGGAAATTAATACAAAAAACAAGTTGAGTGTGACTGCTAAGGTTTCACCCCTCTTTTCGAGTTTTGTATGATATCTGAAGAGATTTATAAAGTAAATTTAAAAATTTACCAAAATTGAACAAAATAAAATTCTATTTTCTTCCTATTTTTTGGTTAGTCATCTTTTTTTATTATTTATGTATGTATTTCATTAGTTAACTACTAATATAAATATAACCATAAATTTAAACTTTAAAATTAAAATAAGTGGGAAGAAAAACATTAAAAATGTCCGACAGACCAGTACGGGCACCACCTGTGCTCAGCAGGCCGTGCTGTCGAGCCAGTCCCAAGCTATCTCTGAGCCGACACGGCACGCCCCCTTTTAGGTTGGGTCGTGCCTGTGCCGTGCCACAGTGCACTTACCAACCCTAAGGCAAACACTCATACAAGAAAAGAATAAAAAATTATATATTTAAGAAAAAT
Organism: Dracaena cambodiana; assembly: GCA_036321105.1. NCBI lineage: Eukaryota > Viridiplantae > Streptophyta > Magnoliopsida > Asparagales > Asparagaceae > Dracaena > Dracaena cambodiana. The sequence goes on along the minus strand of JAYEPQ010000008.1, from coordinate 23,187,193 downwards.
TATCACAATTAAAAAAATTATCACAACTGAAAAATGATTTTTTTTTCGTTATGAAATTAATTACCTAATTACTGATGAGATTATTGCTTAAAAACACAATTAAACGCATCTTTCCACCAAAAAAAAAATCATCATCTCTTCCATAAACGGAGGAAATATCACTTCTTTTTTTTCTTTTCCCTTTCTTTTTCCAAAAAAACTAGTTTCTTGGAACTGTTTTTTCTCCTTACAGAAAATTACAATGAAACAGATGATTTTATATTATATACATGGTTTTTCACAAAAGTAGTTTTCCAATGGAAGTCTTTTATTGAAAAAATAATTATAATTATATCTTTCTTCTAAAGGAATTAATAACTATACTTTTGAAAAACCTAATATTTGTAGATTTCATATTCCATGTGCTTCCATGGGTCCTTTGAAGATCACAGATGAAAGCAAATCTCAAAATACTATTACTATGATTGTTGAAGACATTTACAAATAATAGAATCACGTTTTTAATGCCGAAGATAAACAAAATCCAAATTATAACTCCAAATTCTAAATAGTTATCCACTGTTGAAACTTTTATACGTTGTAGATAGTGAAAATGTAATTACACTACAGGGAATCGCAAATTAAGGTCTGGATAAAAAAAAAAAACTCCAATCTTCGACTCTGAATCCTAGAACAATCGCCACAAATATTGAAACATTTGTTTATCTTGTCACTAAGAGAGGCAAGTAAGGCCTTGGATCAAGTGCACAATTTTACTTGCTCTCAAAGATTGGATGGATATTTTAGAAATCATCATAAAGAGATAGAGGCCAGTGAGATTTCTCATAGTTGAGATATAGAGACTGAAAAAAAATGGAACCAGAATATGATTCTTCTTAGTTTTTTCTTTTATTTTATGTTTTTAGATATAGAGTGCTTTTTTATGGGACATGTTTTTTTCTCTTAATTTGAAAAATTTTCAATTTTGAAATTTCTAGTCTACCCATGTCCACCTAAAAGAGCACAATTTTTTTATTATTTGTTTCTAAAAGTACTATGGTATATTACTAAATGTTCAGACATATTCATGTTATCAATTTATTCATAGTAAATTATCATTTTTTATTAGTTGTGTTACTTTATTTATGTATATTTCTATATACCTCTCATATGTATCCACAAGCCTAAATTTTTTTTTTTTTTTTTTTTTTGCTTTTTCCTTTCCTTTCTTTCAGTTTGTTTTTTTCTTTTTCAGTACCTTCACCTTCAAAAGAGAAAAAAAAAAAAAAAAAGACGGAACAATGCGCCTTGCGTCCGGCACGTGAGCACTCTGATGGATGGAGGCCCCCCACGTGAGAGGAAGAAAGAGCGCCGGCTACCAATACAGAGTGTCTCGTCTCTTTTATGGGTCCCATCTTCCTCCCCTTCGGAAAGAGAGTGGAGAGGAAGATTGATCCCTTTTGATTTGAAATCTTCTGAAAATCTAGCGGCCCACTCATGTCAATTGGAAATCATGTTCCCAGCTAAGTGAGATGTGGGCCCAAATGAAGCCGGCCCATGTGATCGACCTTCACACTGCTCTGACAAATTTGTTATTCCGATTCCTCTCAATTTCTTCTCCCCTAAAAGCTAAATCTATACTAATTATTGGAAGCCACTTTAAGATCTAAATTGAGTATTTGTTACTTTTTTTACAAATATAGATAAGAAAAATATATATAACATCTAGATAATTAACAGTGACCAATTCATCATCAACTCAACTTGGGCTAAGAGATCAAGAGAAAAAAAAAAAAAAAAATTGTAGCTACTCCTTAAGATATAACGCCATTATTAAACAACAGTCTGTTTATTTCAAAAAATATATTTATAAAGAGGTCTGCTCTTTTGTAACTTTGTGGAGATTGTTTTTTCATTAATTAATATTTATCGCGAGAAATGCACGTGACACATCACAACGAGCAAGACCCAACTAATGCCTAGTTGTCAAGCATGGGTCAAATAAGATCTCAAGACTATACTCAGGTAACTGATCAGCTCAACACGTGATCATGCTCAATGGAAAAATAAATAATTTTATTTTATAACAATAACTAGTTAATTGAATATTAAGTTACCTTGCATTGTATACAGTGTACATCCTAACGAATAAAATTTCAATAAACACATCATCAATAAACTTACTCGAGTTCTAAGTTTGGACTTAAGACTGAACTGGATTGAATTATTTGAATAAAGTTGGACTTGTGGTTTGAACCACTTTTAAAATTGAAGTGGCTGGAAAAAGGGAAAAAAATCACGGAATTACTTCTACAATTGAAGCTTAGACAGAGGATGTTCGTCACTGATGAAAGAAATGAAGCAGTATTATTTTATTGGTTAAACTAAACAATACTAAATTATTTTATTTTGTTTTAAGATGCAAGAGAAATTAGTTTTGAATGATTATGAAGAGGAGATAATACAAATTTAATATCTCCAGTTTCGTGGGCTTCAGAGAGGGAAAAGAAGTAACTTTCAATTAATTTTTGGGGTGAGAATGTCATGTGAAAATTTTTGGAGTGAGAATGTCATGTAGGATTCACAGTAAAAGTTACTTCATGTTCTTTTGGCAATAAATGAATAAATGGGGGTTTGAAGGGGCGGTTGGTTTGGTCCAATCTCATTAAATTCGAACTTTTTCTGCCTGTTCTAGGATAAAATTGTCCAATAAAATGAGCCATGAAGTGAACTGGCCTTGCTGGACTGTAGGTCTTAATTACACCGTTCACGTAACCCTGTAATTAATTAAGGTTTAATTAAGACCTCCAACAATATTGCGTTAATTAATAACAACCTCTAAACTCACGCCTATGTTTCAGTATATATATACATTTATACCAAAATACAAACAGACAATTTAAAAGTGCATCACATGCATGCTTGTAAATTAACTTCATAATAATTGCTAATACAGTATCTTATACATTTGATGATTAAACCAAGCTAACTTAAAATAATAACCACAGTAAATAAAAGTTAAAAAAGAAAACATCACACATTTAAAATCCGTACACTCACTCACTCACTCACTCACCTACACTTGGTCGGCAACGGGGTCCCGCACAGGCAATCATTGCTGGCGAACGATGGCGCCTCCAGGTGGTCGAACGGTGACCCTGCCGGAATCTGCCCGCATAGATGGTTATGGCTCAGATCCAAATGTCCGACGTACGCCGCCGACGACAGCGTCCCGGGCACATGGCCAGTGAGTTTGTTGTAAGAGAGATCCAGCATCATGAAGTAGGACTTGTCACCAAAGACATCGGGGATGGGCCCCTCCAGCGAATTCCTGCTCAGGTTCAGTATCCCCAGCCCCTTGCTCGCCAGCAGGCTCGCCGGTATCTGCCCGGTGATCGCGTTGCCGTCCAGGTTCAAGGTGGACAGCACCGGCATCTGCCCGAGGTTGGCCGGGATGGCTCCGACGAGCCTGTTGCAGGAGAGGTCGAGGTCGGCCAGTCTTCTTAAGTTCACTACGGATTGGGGGATGGATCCGGAGATCTGATTCTTGGCAAGCAAGACGCGGCTGAGCATCTTGAGGTTGCCGAGGTCTATTGGGAGGGGACCGGTGAGCAAGTTGCCCCCGAGATCGAGGTGGCGGAGGTCGGTTAGTTTGGTAAGGGAAGCTGGAATCGTGCCGGATAACTTGTTCTCAGCGAGGTTGAGTACAGTAAGGCTTTTTAAATTGCCAACGTCGGATGGAATGGGGCCCGAGAGTTGGTTGCCGATGAGGTCCAAGTGGCGGAGGAAGGTGAGTTTTGTGAGACAGGAGGGGATGGGGCCGGAGATCTGCTTCCAGTCGGCGAGGATGAGAGAGGAGAGGCGGTCGAGACGGCAGAGGGAGGGGGAGAGGTGGCCGGTCATAAGGCCGGCGCGGCCGGCGCTGGTAATGATGGGGTCGGTGGACTCGCCGCGGAGGGTGAGGTCGGAGACGCGGCCGGTGGAGGGGTCGCAGCTGACGCCGTACCACTTGGAGCAGCAGTCGGGGCCTGTCCACGAGGAGAACACGCCGATGTAGGGGTCGCTTAATGCGGACCGGAAGTCCATGAGGGCAGCCCGGTCACTGGGATGGCACGTGGCCGCGTCGGCGGCGGAATGAAGAGACAAGAGGACGACGACGAGGTCGAAGAGGAGGAAGAGAGAAGCCCTTGCCCTTGCCCTTGCCATTGCCATTTGCTAGCTGTTTGGATGCATTCAGTGATGAACATGGAGCTTGGATTTATACGCTTTTGGTTGACGGTTTTGCCCTCAGATGACCGTTGGTATTACGGTTTACGAGGTAAAAAGGTGCTCTAATACCTTATCTAATAGATAGACGCGCAAGTCTCACTACTCGTTGGGGTTAAAACCTTTGACATCCTTTCCGTTAATAGATACAGTTTCGCTGTGCTTATATTAAAAAAGATAAGGCTTTGAAACTTCAAAAACAAAAATGAAATAATATTTGCATTAATTAGCCATGCTTGCTTGGATTGACTCCACTCGTAACGTAAGGAATCTTTTCCTTTTTTTTTCTTTTTTTTTTTTCATTCTAGAGGACGAACACGGCAGTGCATCAATTTGGTTGCAGAGGGGAGGGCAAATGCGGAGGATGTGGGATAGGCACATGGGGAACAAAAAAATGAGGGGAGCACATGCTCCTTTTAATTAGCGGGGTCTTTGTATTTGTTCATGCTGCTGTCAGAATAAACTACTAATGTCGTAATTTCTAAAAGTGTATGTAAAGAGAAATTCATCAGATTTAAATTACACAGATGTGGTAGCAGCAGGTTAATTATTTATGACATTTACGAGAAGGCAGCACCTACCGTTATAAATGTCAATTTTTTCTGAGAAAATATTCCTGTTTAAATTATAAGATTTCGGGAAGTGAGTAGAAAACGCGCTCCATCTAGAAATTGCGTAGCAAAACCTGTTTAAATTATTCTCGCAGAAATATGAGATATAATGAGCCTCTCTTAAGAACTAAAATAGTTTATAATTATAATTAATTATTTTTAAAAAAACTAGTTACAATTACTTTATAAATTATGCTAACTCTTTTCTCATATTCGATTTAGGACTATTCGAAATATGAGTATTATGTTCTCCTAATTGCGAGATCTGACACTCTTATTAGAAAAGTATAATAAAACACTAATACTTCACAAAGCGATGTGAAATTATAGAGGTGGCCCCATAGATTGGGTTCCTACAAATTCATGAGGTGGTCCCCTACTATATTTGTTGGATACTTTATTCCATGTAACACTTAGTTTTATGTGATACTTAATTCTGTATACTTCTGACTAGAACATACTTGTGATACCACTTGCAACGCCCCCATTTGGAGCCAGGGTAGCAGAAGGTCGGCTACTTATTCTCGTAAAAATATGTTGAACCTCTATATAATACTTAGATTGTTTATAATTACAATAAATTCCTCCCTTAGAAATATTTGCTACAATTAGTTTATAGATTCACGAGAATTGTTATAAACTACATTTATTTATCTCATATTCAATAAGGGATTATTTGAGATAGGGGGGTTACAATACCAATGCTATGCCTTGACGGTCGGAAAGCTTATTGATTGGTAGTTTTTCTCTTGAGCTTAGATAGAAGAGATAACCACAATAGACTTTTCTCTACAACTCCATATGTACCTTCTGAGACCTCTCAAGGGAGATAAGATGAAAGAATAATACTTCAGCTGCACTTTTTAAAATTGAGGTTGAATGTATAAGTAAAGAGTTTCTCACTTCCATAGTCTCCGAGATCAATTAGGGTTGAGATGATCGTTCTCCGCCTATGATCCCGTTCAGGCAGCCCATAAGCAGGGATAGAAATAGGATTCTAGAACAGGAGAGACCAATAATAAAATATAATATCCCAAAAATTTATGCTATTCGTATTTTTCTTTTGAGTCCGATCGTGTCGAATAAGACCACCGAATTCAATTTTAGATAAGTCCACCCAAATTAATTTTGGATATTGAAATAATTTTTGGTAAATGTAACTTTAAAACCGTAATTCCAAATGATATTCGATTTTTACGGTTATTAGTTTTCTAATATTTATGAACTTTAGAAAATTTTCCTTATAAAACCGAAAAATATTCTCAAAATAATAAAATATTAAATAAATTAGACGTTTCTTTCTATACATCTCCAAACTTAACTCAATTTCTAAGTGCACACCTCAAAATTAAGTTATTAATGTGTTGTTAAAAGGAGAGTGAGGGTGGCACTTTAGTTGGACACATGCCTTTGCATGAAATGCCTAGAGGAGAAAGGATGGTGATTAGGCTAGGGGATGAAATTATGAAAATGCCCTCAGAGATATATAATCTCATTTTCTTAAAGAGAATTTTTCCAGGAGCTAACAAGCAACTCCCTCTCCCCTTAAAAAAAAAAATATGTGTGTTTGTTCATGGAAAAAACAAAAAGGAAAGGAAGAAGAGGAAAAGAAAAGGGAAGGAGACTCACGAAATCAAAGAAATTCAAAGAATTCGAGATAAGTAACACTTTATTCTTTGCTCCTTTCTTGAAATATGTGTTTAATTTGGAGTGTGTATCTTATGAATGATTTGGGATCATAGTTTAGACCATTAAGATTTGAATATGATCGGCGCACATTTTAGATTATTGATTGATAGAAATAATCGAAGAATGCGGTGGTGAAATTTTGAGGTTAGAAGGGAATACATTCCTAGAATCAAAACATGGATATCTGAAGAGCGCGTTTGACCTTGAAAGGATCAAGAGATTGATCATTTCCTAGATACAGTAAAACATGGACCTCTAAAGGTCGCATTTGGCCTTAATAGAATCAAGTTATTGATTATCTTTTTAGATAAAATAAAATGTGGAGCTCTAAAGGTCATGCTAAACTAAAAACACAGATCTCTGAATAAAATAATGAGAACCATAAAAATCTCGAAAAATGACTAAGGGATAAAATGTGGGCATCTAAAGGTCGCGTTTTGGTTTTGTAATATTAAAAGACTGAATGCCTTTAAATGAATTAAAACGCGAAGCTCAAAAGTCATGAAGTTGGCTAGAAACGAAGATATTCGTCATCTAGAGAAAATCACGGATAACCTCTTAGCATCGCGTTTTGTGTTTAAAACCTTGAGAACATAATGTTACTTCCTTTTTTTTTTTACCTAATTGTGGGTCTAAATAAGTAAGAATAGTTACTAAAAGGACAAACGAGGGTCCTTGTCTAGAGAGACCTGTGCAAACTTATAAAGTCGCGTTTTAAGAAATCTGTGGAGACAATTATAGTCGTGTTTTAAGTAAAATGCAGATCCAGCCACGTTGCGTACGTAGGGTCCTCCTGTTGTGCCCACAAGGCCTTTAAATTTAAAAATAACCTTGTTTTAATAAAAACGGGGATCTATTTACGTAAAAAGTGTCTCTGTGAATCCAAATACGAACCAACAATCATAGAAAAATCTGCATTTAAGCTTTCTAAGCTCATGGTTATAACTAAATATAATTACAACGCGAGTTCCAGAGGGTTATGTTTTCATCCAGAGTTTCAAAAGATAAAAACTATCCTTATTAATGCTAAAACGTGGATTTAGACTTGACACGTCAGTTGCAATGAGTACGGAGCTAAAATGCGGATCTTTGACATGTCAGCTGCAAGGAGCTGAAACGGGGATCTTAGCTTATTTTAAATTGTCTATCATTAATTTTTACATGATACTCCTCAAATTCTAGAGGCTATTGATCTGCAGGTTACTATATTTCCTTGTGACATGATAAGTGAGTGAAAAATAATAAATTGTTGCCATACCAGATACGTGAAAGTATGATTATTCATGGGAACATGATGACAAGATTCATATATCTTGTTTATATAGAAATAAAGTATCCTTATAATACGTCTGTACATGATTCTAAATCTTGATTCCTGAATTTTTGTTTCTTGTAAAGAATATATATACAGTCTGACTTGATAAACCATGTATTCCCATTAGTTCATGTATATCATATATCAGTGATATGGGGATTGAAAAAACTATATAATGGATAAAAATCATATTGTATAAAGATTTTATTTGCCAACTTTTTGATTAGGTGCTAAGAACTTATACTACAGTAGCACTGAGTGGTACTGAGCTACAGTTTGATACACGAGTCACCATAATGGTGATGTCCATTACTATTCCACAGTACGGGGTTTGACTTGCAGTACCTAGCGGTGCGTCATGGTTCAACGCTATGGGTTTGGGTTGGGTCCTGGATATGCACGAGCACTTGTATAATATGGAAAACTGTGTGTCATTTTATCCATCATTGAGTTTCAAATGCTAACAAAGATATGACTTAAACTTGTTATTCTTAAATGATTATGTAAATGTTAATTTCAAATGACATACACAGTTTAATTTATTCTATTATTCATGATTCATGTGATACGTTTAACACCAACACTGTTTATCTACATATTATTTATTTCCAGTACTATGATAGTATACAAAATTTTCTCTCTCCTTTTGTTACTTACTGAGTTTAATCACATGAGTTTTGAGCCTAGGTTTCAAAAGCAAGGAAGAAGAACCAGCTCCAATTGAAAACTCGTATTTCATCGAGTAAATTGAACGACAATAAACAACAGCGTAGCTTCTAAAGAACTTTTGTATATTTTGTTTATATTTACTTTTGCCTGGGCACTGCTTTACTTTTTATATTTTTATTCTTTTGTGTAAATATTCAGAGCAATATGTCATTTTATGTAATAAACTCTTTGTATGAAATAAATCTTCCAGACATTTATTTATCAATCTGAATGTGACAGTAGTTATGATTATTCTAAGATACTAAGACTGTTGGGTTATCCAGTATTAATTAAGTAGCGCCATCTGTTTTGAGAAGCAGCTGAAAAGCAGGGGTGTTATATAAGAGTTTCAACTTGTATTAATAAAAGCATACTATAATTTGTCATAAAATTATCTCCAACCCTCTATTAATAAAAATATATCACAATTCGTTCAAAATTTAATATAAATATAGATAATATAATAACTTTCTGAACACTTTAACAGAGTCATTTATATAAAAGGAATATGATGCTCTTTTAGATTTAAAAAATCATCTATGATTGCATCTGAACTAAAATTTTTAGCAAACTCTTCCAATAATATACAATCAAAGAGTCGGTGGGAAAGTCATTCTCCATCTTATTACAAAGTCTAGTTTTGATAATATTCATAATGGAAAAACACCTTTCTGTAGTTGTAGTAGATACTGGAAGAGGAAGTACGAGCACATCACTCTATAAACATGTGAATAAATTACTAATTTTTTTGTCCTTACCAACCATTAACGGAGTACAAAGATAGTTGATAAACTCTTGTAGTTTGTATTTCGAAGTGCATCAAATCCATGATGACGAAGCTGCATTTTTAAATGTATTTTCTCATACTTTGTAAGTCTTTTGGATAAAATTTTCTTGTTAGCTGGCAAATATCATTTGTTCTGAAAAATTCTGATGCATAAAGAGGATTAACACTGAGATAAGAATTAGAAGTTGTACTCATACCCACTAAATTGACCATTTAGTTCTTATAGTTGGGAATCTATTTCTACATAAAATATATTAGCTCCATAACGATGTTCAATTCTGAAGTCTTCTTATCGTGTCTAGCAACATATCGAGCATGCATATCTGGGATATCTATATTGCATGCCTCACAAAATGATTATAGCCTATTAAGTTAATCACCCCATTTATCATTTCTGAATTTTTGAATAAGTGTTGTAATAGATAAAACAACCTACATGACATTTAAAATGTCTTGACATTCAAACTATAAAACTTGACAATGTACGCTAGTGATCGATATAACTCCGTTCATAAGATGTAAGATGAAAACATACTCAAATGAGTTTGTATGGCATTATCACAAATTCACGTAGTGCGCTATTTTATTAATTATATTAATTTTGTCCCCATGTATAGAACATTTTCCTTCCA
>JAYEPQ010000008.1:22479428-22541928 GCA_036321105.1 Dracaena cambodiana | reverse complement strand
CAGACAAGATCTCTATTATAGGAGGCGGCGACGAAAAAACAGACAGAGTCACCATAAGAGGAGACAGAGATAACAAAAGTCACACCTTTGAAAATTGCGGTGACGATGGAGCAGGAGCCGAAGACGACACACTAGATTTTAGCAACGGAGCAGCAGAAGAAGTCACTGAAGCACGAGATAGATACGGCAAAGGTAACGCTTGAAGATGGCGGTGATGACGGAGCAGGACCCACCATAGGCCTAAGAGTTGCAGTCAACAACGGTGAGGCGGTGGAGTTGGCACGTAGGGGGCAAAGTAAGGACTGTGCCTGCGGTAAAGACAACACCGGCACCAGCGAGCAATGCAAGTGCCATTACATCTCAATTTGGCTCTGATACCATGATAAAACTATAAATTGAGAGAGAGAATAAAAAATAACTTTGTATTATGAGATGTGTATATAACATTACAATGGCCATCATTTTATAGATAAAGGAGACGAATATAAAAGATAAAAATAAGATAATATATAATTTGATTCTAATTTCATATAATCATAAATCAACATAATCAGCATAATTAGAGATATTTAATAAATATACTAACTTAGGAAGATATCTTGAAATATACTAATAAATTAGAGAATTTATTAAATATACTAATTTAAAATGATATCTTGAGATATCCTCTAATAAATTAGAGAATTTGTCAAATATACTAATTTAGAAAGATATTCTAAATCAGTGAGAGTGAGATGTTCTAATACAAATAAACAAATAAAATTAACTATCTGCATATTTTTTAAGTATTAATGTGTATATAATTAGTATTAAATTACAATGCATAGAATCATTCCGTGAGGGCTTTTTAACCAGCGAGAGGATTAGGGATGACTGCGGCTTGCGGGGCGTGTTTGCGGAAGAATTGCGGAGGAGGTGTGTGCTTAGGGGTCGACCTGGCTAGCAGCGATGAGTGCGTGCTTGGGGGTCGACCAGGCTAGTGGCGAGAGGTGCGGGCTTGGGGTCGTCATAGGTGCGTGCGTCCGAAAGGTGGTCGCGAGGCGGCACTTGCAGCAACGCGAAGGCGTGATGCTTGTGGCGCTTGCGGGGAGGCAACATTCGCGGCGTTTGCTGTGCTTCAGGCAAGGCAACGCGCGCGGCTTGTGCGGCGCCTACGGGGAGGCAACGCGCGTCGATGGCTCGCTGCCCTAGCTGGGTAGGTCTGGCTGGCGAAGTAGTCGATCTGCGGGGCAAGCTGGTCTCGCAGCTGTGTGAGACGAGGAGTTAGGGCACAGGCGGAAGTGATCTGATCGGGAGGAGTTTTTGTGGGAGATGAACATTCGTGCGAAAAAGGCAAAAATAATAAAATAAACAATTTGGGATAGAGGCAGAGATCGTGCGTATAACATGCAGATACTAGAGTCATTTGGGAAACAAATCAAAAATCCAAAAATTTAGGGATATCTAATAATTAATTATAATATAAAAAATAGTTTATGTGACGAGTTTATCCATCACAAAAACCCTTTAATGACAACTATGGTAAATTCTTATCACTAATATTAAAATTTAGATTGTATTTTGTAATAACCAATATTTATCGCAACTAAAAAAAATTATATTTGTTGGCAAATTTTTATCTATTGCTAGTAAAAATTAGGATTACGTTAAAAGGAAAAAAAATTAAATAATTAATTTGGGAAAACAGAGGTTGTGCGTATATACATGTTGGAGGTAAAAATTTTCAAATAAAAAAAAGATAGCAAATAGCTCGCAGAACATGAAACTATTAATTAGCGTCACACGCCAAAAACTTAACTTCGCGTAGATAAGTAAAATGCGAAGCTAAAACCTTAGCTCCGCATTCAGAGTATTTAACTCCGCATTAGCAGATTCTCAGAATCCTAAGTTGATTGTAATTGAGATTTGGGATTATCTAATATCCAAATTGAGTCTAATCGGAATCCAAATTCAAGAGATTTAAAATCAAAATCAAATATTTGATTAGAATCCTTGATGAATACAAAAACTTTCTATTCCTATCCTTATGGAAACTCTTATACTCAACTAAAGTGTATAAATATCCTTTTTGAGGAGACTTGATGATCTTTTTTTTTTGTCTTTGGCAATTCAAGTTACGCACGACAGGTTTGAATTCATAAAGATTAGCAGAGAGAGAGATTAGGGCCGGCCATCATCTTTTTTAAAGAAAAATCTTCACATCGGATCATCAACAGGTTCTACTAGATAGAACCCATAACCATATTTGAACCCACTTTTTTTAAGAGAGCGATAAAATATAAATCTTCTCATTTGTTTTTCTATTGTTTCCTCTTTCGTTGTAATCATTATGATCAATAGAAGAAAGTAAGATTTTTTGTGGAGAACAAATTGGCGACCACAGTGAGAGACGTCTCTTTTACTGAATAACAGATAGTGGCGTAATCTGATGAGAACAAAATTAGATCGGTCGTGGACGCACTCGTTGTTGAAATCGACCAACAATGATATGAAGAACATCTCTCCTCTGGATCGGGTGATCCAACTGAAATGCGACGCTATCGTCGCATGATCTCTAAAATCTGTAAATTGGGTAATAAGAAATTCTCCATTAATCGGGGATCCTTTGAGTTTGTAGCTATAAAGCCGTCGTTTGAGCGGAGAACCCTAAAGGGGATGTTGTTCCTACTACCAGACAGGGCCAAGAGACTGGCTTTACCAGATCTCAACTTCGAAATCGAAATCGTCGAGCAAGACGAAGAGCCCTCAAAGCCCGCATAAAACGCGAGACTGAAGAAGAGGTAGAACGTGAGGCTATGATTTTACCTTGCGAACTAGCTTGCGTTAATTGCAAGATCAGTGAAAATCATGTAAAACGCAAAGCTGACTTCAACCCAGCATGTGAAGAAATTTCTCGACGCGAGGCTACAAATTCTGGACATGAAAGCAGAAAAATTGACAACACTCGCATAAAATGCGAGGCTAAATTCAGATACAAACCAGCGTGTGATGAAATTTCTCCATGCGAGGCTACTGAACTTGGCTATGAAACTGGCAAAAGTGCCAAAACTCACAAAAAACGCGAAGTTAATTCTTAATATAAGCCAGCGTGTGAAGAAGTCTCTTTATTCAAGGCTACTAAACTGGAGTATTAAACTGGCAAAAGTGCCAAAGTTTGCGTAAATTGCGAAGTAATTAAAAATGAGTTAGCACGTGAAGAAAATTCTCTACGCGAGATTGTCAAAAAACTTGAACTTAGCGTTAAACGCGAAGCCAAGAATTCGCGACGTTATGCCAGCGTGCGAGGATATTCCCACACGCGAGGCTAAACAGCTAACTGAAGTTACACTTTTTTAGAAACGTCAGGCCAGCGTAAAACACGGGGCTAGCGTAAAACGCGAAGTTACAGCCCAGCCTCGCGTAAGTGCTTTGAAATGCGAACCTACTCCTCAGCTCCATGTAAAACAGTCATTATATAGAATAAAGGCTGATAGACAAAACATTGAAAATCTGACAGATCAGCAGTTCAACAACATTAGTACTAAAAAGTTTCAATAGGCACCCATACTTTCCCTACAGCCAAGTGGGCCCCACGCCCAAAACATACCTGAAGATTCTCCAACTCTTAAAGTTCTTGATCTCAGACATTATTTGACAAATAAAAAGAAAGCAACTCAAACTCAATCGCACTCAACATACCATTGTGAGTAAATAATATCAGCTGTGTTGAATAATTATTGTTGTATTAAAAAAAGGGTGTCTGTATTCGACAGAATAATTGAATCCGATCAAAACACTCCCAAAAGGATAAAGAATAATCTGAGATATAAAATTAAAAAAAAGAATGGAAGGCGATGATCTCAAACATAGTCGATAAGAGTAAGAAGGTCATGGAGGAAAGAAATGAATCGGATGTAGATGACGAACAACCTCACCATCTTACCCGGCTCAAATAAGGTGTTGTTGCTGCTCAAAATTACAAGAAACTTGAAAAAGGTTCCTACAACGATGATGGCGACAACCCAGCTATAGCCTCCTTGTAGTCTTATACTTCTTCCCGACCAAGAAAATTGGCATCGCAAGCGGTGAACATGTCCGATGACGTCGATCAGAGGTTTGAAGCCCAAGAACAAATGATTCGAGATCAGCAAAAGGTCATTGATGATCTCAAACTAATGCTTCTAAAAGTGGTCGAAAATACCTAGAAGATAGTTGACGATAAGGCTAAAACTTCTTCAGAACCACCACCCAAGACTAATAAGGAACCAACACCCAAGATACATGAAGAAGATAAAGAAGAAAATGCTTATTCACTGCATGAATAAGATGATAGATTTTCCTTCCATGATCCTCATGAAGAGAAGATGGAAAAACTACAGAAGCAACTTGATGCGTTGATGCAAAAAAAAAAAAAAATGAGATGAAGGAATCAGGAATTTTAAAGTCATATCTGCTTGAGTGGAATTTCGCATCTTTTCCTGAAAAGTACAAACCCCTTAAACTGGAATCATATGATGGAAAAGGGTCCCGAAACCAACACATGTACTATTTCTTGTTGCAAGGCGGCAAACTTGTAACGCTCCCGTTTTTCAGCTGCTTCTCAAAACGAAGGACGCTACTTAATACTTGCACTAGACAATCCAACAGTTACAGGATCTTGGAATAACCGTAATTACTGTCAAAATCAGATGAGTAAATAACATATCTGAAATTTAAAGGATTTCATTTATATAAAGAGTTCATTATATAAAATGGCACACTACTTTAACTATGAACACAAAATAATCAAAAGAGAAAGCAGTACTCAGACAAAAAGAAATATAAAAAAAATATACAAAGGTTCTCCAGATGCCACTTCGCTTGCCTATTGTCACTCGATCTGTCCAATGAAGTATGGGTTTCCAATTGGGGCTGGATCCCCTTCTTCACCTTCCAAATTTGGGTTCAAAACTCGGATGATTAAACCCAACAAACAACACATTTAAAAAGAGAAATTATATACTATTATAGTACAGAAATATCAGTGTGCGTGAGCATATTTATATCAATGTTGTTCATATACATATAAATTAAACATGAAAGCAAGTATAAATAAATGCATAAATAAATAAACAAACATGACAATAACTGATCTATCTAATTAATCCTATATTCTATTGGTCTCAGTCACCGTCTAATTTAATTGCAGAAACTGTATTATTGGATAAGATAACACTATTCTCCATTGTCGTATAAGTGCCCGTGCATACTCGGGACCCGGCCACAATATACATGACACTGAACCATGACATGCCGCTAGGCACTATAATCAATTTATGTACTATATTTTAGTAACGGACATACCACTCTGGGTAACAATTATCAATTGGTGATCAAGTAATCACCCAGGCCGCTGCAGTAAAAGAATTTCGGCCCTAACATTACAATCAATTCTTATACGACAAGACTTTTATCCATCATATAGTTTCTCTCATCCCTGTGAAAATTTTATTTTACATTTATTTGTTTACTTTTCCTTTCCCTTTTTTAATTGTTTTTCAACTCATGATAACATACTTGTATTTCCATGACCATACATGACATGTAGTAATATAGCACGTAATTTGTAACATTAAGGCACATAACCTTTAGCATGATAGATATTAGTGCACAATTGTATCACAATGCATATAATCAAAATTATTTTAATAATCTGGTTTAATTCTCAATACCAATCAATTGCTAATTTGGGAACCAAGTGCATCATATAATAATACGACATTATTTTAAACTCAAATTCATGCATTTATTACATTTATCTTTGATTAACTTCCAATTAAAATTCAAACCCAACCCATCAATTATTTATTATTTTAATTTTATTACTATTATTATTTTTATTTTATTTCCAATCTATCAATTATTTTCAATTAATCCAAACTAAATCCAAGTCCAATTTCTCAAGTTCAAGCCTACCAAATTCCCATTTAATCATATCTTTATTTTTTATTTTTATTTTTCTTTTTTGTTTGGCCCAGGCCCACTGCCAATTTTTTTTTCTCTTTTGCTTACTAGATTGGACTGGCCGACCCAGTCTGTTTTTATTTTCTTTTTCTTTTTTTTTTCTGGCCCAAGTTAAATGCAAGCCCACTACTTTTTTTTCTTTATGTTTTTGAGTTGGGCCAGGCCCAGTTCCCTTATTTGTTTCTTTTTTTCCTTTCTCTCCTCTCGGCCCAGCCCATCCTCCTTCTCTCTCTCTCTCTCTCTCTCTCTCTTGCTTTCTCTCTTTTCTCTGCTCATTCTTCATCTTCTTCTTATTCTTTTCTCTTCTTTTCCTTTTTCTTTTATTTTTATTTTCTTACCTATTTGCAAAATTTATTGTAATGAACATAATTATAAATGTGATTATTCTCATACCTAAAATAAATTTTCAATTCCAAACCGAAACTTAATTTAACAAAATGACCAATATTTAATTACTTCTACAACAATATAATCAAAGAAAAATTATATAATTAAAAGAAAAATAATCAATTTGACATTCACTAGAAGAAGGAAAGTGTGCTATTTATATCGGATTCCTTTTAATCTCCTTCGATTTTCTGGAGCCTCGTTTCTTCTCCTTCTCTTTCTCCTTCTTCTTCTCTTTTTATTTTTATTTTCCTTCTTTGGTTCTGTTGGTGCAGGCAGAGAGTGAGAAAGGGAATAGAAAGTGAGGGAGAGAGTGAGGCAAAGAGTGATAAGCGAGAGAGGGGTGTGGGCTTTTATGTTTCAATTTATTTATTATTATTATATTTTATTTTTTCAATTGGGTGTTCACACGGCCACCGCCCATATTTGGCGGTGGCTTGAGGTAGCCAACTTATTATTTTTTTAAATTATTATTTTATTTATTTATTTAATAATTTAATAATTTCGGTTCCCTGTAACGTTCTCCGAATCCTACCAAATTAATAGAGGTCATAGTGCTCAACAAGAGGAATACTACAAAATTATTCGTTTGTTGTTTTGATGTCCGGAATAAATGAATCAAAATTTTGAAATAATTAGAATGATGATTTTAATATATTAAATTAACAATTTTGGAAGTATTTTTCGGCCTCGTAAAAAAATTATCCAAAAATTCTAAATATTACAAAACTAATAATCGCCAAGACCGAATGTAATTTGGGTTTGTGGATTTAAAGTTATATTCACCTAAATTTATTTCAGTGTCCAAAATTGATTTCGGTGGACTTATTCAGCACGACTGGTCTCAAGAAAGTAATATAGATAACTCGAATTTTGGGGTATTACATCCTACCCACCTAACAAAAGAATTTCGTCCTCAAAATTTCAAATTAAAAGACATGTTTGTATTCACGGGTACTTACTGATATATAAAAAAAAAATTAAATTGACATATTTGGTCATGAGAAAAAATATGGATACTTTGTCCTGATGTCCCTTTCAAACTCCCAAATTGAATCTCTTTATAATTGTGTATCCCAGAAAATAAGGACTAATGATATTACTTTGTTTTTAAGAACTTTCTCCCGTTGGCCGATAATTGTTACGGGCTGCTTCTCATACTTTAGGTCTGATTTCAAATCTACTTACAGATCTTCTACTTTGTGCGCTTCACCCAAGTATTTTCTCAGTTGTGATACGTGGAATACATCATGAACAACTTTCATCTCTGGTGGTAATGATAATCGGTAGACAAGACTTCCAATCCTTTTCATGATCTCAAATGGCCTGATGTATTTTGGATTGAGTTTCTCTTTCTTGCCAAATCTAATCACACCCTTTATCAGGGATATCTTAACAAATAGTTTACCTCCTACTTCAAATTCCAGTTGTTTTCTGCATTGATCTACCTATTTCTTTTTTCTCTCTTATGCCGCCTTCATGTGTTCTCTGATAACCTTCACTTGCTATGTTGCTTGAGTAATCAACTCTGGCCCCAAAATACTTCGTTCTCCAATCTCGTCCCAACATAATGGAGATCTGTATTTTTGCCTATATAAAACTTCAAAAGATGTCATTTTGATACAATCATGATAACTATTATTATATGAAAATTCCACCATATACAAATAGTCTTCCCAAGATCCACCAAAATCCAACACGCACGCTCTAAGCATATTCTCAAGTACTTAGATAGTCCGTTTTGATTGACCGTTAGTTTGTGGATGACAAGCTGAGGATATATCCAAATGTGTCCCCAGACTATCCATTAATTTCTCCTAATAGTATAATCTGAACCTTATATCTCGATCTGATACAATCCTAGCTGGGACTCCATGCAATCTCATATTTCTTGCATAAATCTTCTGGCTAATATTTATATTGACTGACCAATTCTAAATGGAATGAAATGAGCTGATTTAGTTAGTCAGTCCACAATTACCCAAATTGCATTATTGCTCTTGGTGCCCCTAGGTAAGCATGTAATAAAATCCATCGATATTCACTTCCAATTCGGTATTGCTAATGGTTGGAGCAATCCAGCTATCCTTTGATACTCAGCCTTCACTTGCTGGCAAGTAGAACATCTAGATACATATCTGGTAATCTCTTTCTTCATGCATGACCAGCAGAAATACTTTTTCATATCTTTATACATCTTATTGCTTTCGGAATAAATAAAATATATTGATCTATAAGCTTCCTATAAAATTCTATCTCTTAGTTCCCACTTAGGCACCCATAATATTTCCTTGAACCTAATGGCCTTGTCTGAGTGCATTTTCATTTCTGGTCTCTTGCCTGCTTCTATTTTATTCTTTAATCTCTGAAAATTTTCATCTTCAATCTGAGCTTATTTAATCTGCTCTATCAATGTAACTGTAACTGTATCTCCATAAATTGTGTTGTCCCTCTTGGTAAAATTACTTCCAATACCATCATTTGCATCTCCATTAAAAGTTCTTTTTGCTGAATTAATCTCTCCATTGCAGGCCTCCTACTCAGTACATCTGGCGCTATGTTAATCCTTCCCGGGTGATACTTAATTTCTAAATTATAATCTGCTACCAACTCCAACTATCGTTTCTGTCTCATATTTAGTTTCTTCTGAGTGAAAATATACTTCAAACTTTTATGATCAGTTTATATTTCTACCCTCTGTCCTAGTAAATAATGTCTCCAAATCTTCAAAACATGAATCACTGCTGCTACCTCCAAATCATGAGTTGGATAGTTTCTCTCATGGGGTCTCAACTGCCTTGATGCAAACTCAATTACTCTCTCATTTTGCATCAACACACATCCCAATTTCTGTTTTGAAGCATCACTATAGACCTTCATTTCCCTAGAATTGTCTGGAATTGCCAGCAATGGTGCTATTGTAAGTCTCTGTTTTAATTCTTCCAATAGCTATTACATTCCTCTGTCCAGACATATTCCACTCCTTTCCTAGTCAATTTAATTAGAGGAGATGCGATTTTTGAAAAGTCTTGAACAAACCACCAATAATATCCATCCAACCCCAGAAAACTTCGAATCTCCGACACTGATTTCGGTACAGGCTAATTCATTACAGCTTCTATTTTCTTAGGATCAGCTGATACACCATATCCTGAAATTATGTGATCCAAGAAAGCAATCTTATCTAACCAAAATTCACATTTGCTCAGTTTTCCATGTAAGTTTGCTCTTTAAGAGTTTGCAAAATTGTTCTCAAATACTCAGCATATTCTTCTTTATTTTTAGAGTAGATTAATATATCATCAATAAATGCTACCATAAATTTATCTTGATACTGAGCAAAAACATGGTTCATCAGATTCATAAACACTGCTGGGACATTAGCCACTCCAAATGGCATCACTAAATATTCATAATAACCATGTCTGGTTCTAAATGCAGTTTTTGGAATATCTTCTGTTCGGACCCTTACCTGATGGAATCCAGAACGAAGATCTATCCTCTAAAATACCCTTGCTCCTCCCAATTGATTAAACAGATCAGTTGTTTTTGGTAATGGATATTTATTTTTGATTATTACTGCATTCAAATCTCTATAGTCCACACAGAGTCTTTGACTCCCATCCTTCTTTCTTACTAATAATACTGGAGCTCTCCAAGGTGAAACACTGGGCCTTACAAAATCCAATTTCAGTAGCTTATCTACTTGTCTCTTAACTTCTTCTAACTCTGCAACTCCCATTCGATAAGGTGGCCTACAAACTGGTTCAGCTCCAGGAATAATATCAATAGTAAATTCTATTGTCCTCACTGGTGGTAGTCCAGATATCTCTTCAAGAACTATATCTAAGAATTCTGATACGACTGGAATCATTCCTTCTCGTACTTCCATAACCTCCAAAACTCCTCTTTTTGGGGACACCTTAGATTTAGTTAGTTCTAGAGATTGACTTCCACCAATAAATTCAAACTCGGAACAGCCAGAAATCTGAAATATTACTCTTCTTTTCCTACAATCTATCACCGCATGGAAGCTACTCAACCAATCCATGTGTAAGATAACATCATATCCTCATCCATTGATAACTAACAAGTTGGTATAAAATTCTCTTCCATTAATCACTAAGGGATATAGTCTACATTTCTTATTAGTCATGATATTACCGTTCCCAGTCTTAATGTCCCACCCCGCATGTAAGATTGCAAAATTAATAGAATTGCGGGAAACAAATATGATAGAGATAAAACAATGTGAAGCTCTAAAATCAAATATAGCAGTTGCTAGTGTATTGCCAACTAAAATCGTACCTGCCACGACTCCCCTAGTGGTCTGAGCCTCCTCATCATTCATTAGTCTAATCTGTCCATATCTTTGTCCTGCTCATCTTTGGGCTCTGGCATAGGCTTGTTGTTGTGTCTCCAAGGATCTCTTCTGGTTCGGTCCTTCAGTCCTCCGACCAGTCGTCCCACAGCAACTGGTCTCGATACTGGCTGATAAGGAACTTTGCCTACTGGTTGTTGCCTCGATTGCGCCCTCGGACAATTAGTCACCCGATGATCCGCTGATCCGCATATCAGACATAGCCCCAAAGCTCTTCTACACTGCTTTTGATCATGCCCCGGCATATTGCAGAAATTGCATACTAAAAGATTTCCTTTATTAACTACTACTTGTCACTTTGCCGAAGGGCCTCCAAATCTCTGGGAAGAACTTGCTCCCTGATTAAATGGCATTTTAAATGTCGTCGGCCTCCCTTCCTTGACTACTTGCTCAAGGCGTCACGCTGCTTCAAACATCTCCGAGTAAGTCCTATAGTTATGACCTGCTAGATGCTCCCTTAGATGATACCTCAATCCTTGTTGGAATATATGTGCTCTCTCCTCTTCATCAGCTACCAGGTTTGGAGCGAATCGACTGAGTCTCATGAACTCTGCAGCATAGGCGTCTATAGTCCGATCTCCTTGCTGCAGTGTTAGAAATTTCTTCCTCATTTCCTGCCTTGCTGATGCATGGAATTTTGGCGAGAAATACTTCCACAAACTTCTCTCAGGTTAGGGGTTTCTTGTGCTTTACTTCTTCAGCAAGGCACCACATTCTAGCTATATCAGTCAATTGTATACATACCACCTCTAATCGATTTTCTTTTAGAATTCTTACAACCCTTAAAAGATTCTCTATATTTACAATCCACTGTTCAACCTTCAGTGGTACTTCTGTCCCAGAAAATACTGATGGCTGCAGTCTCCGAAAGTCCGACACTATTCCGGTTCTTTCCTGCTCTTTAGACTATAAAATTCTTTCTAATATCATTGTCGTGGTCCCCTGCGTCTGTGCTACTCTTTGCACTAGGCTCCTAAGATCAGCCGTATCATCTATCGGACTTGCACTCGTACTCACAGAAGATCGGGTCGATATTATTCTGCAACGGACCAGATAAGAATCAATAATAAGAATTCAAGATAGATACCTCAAACGAATAGAAAACAATAGGATAGACACGATACTAGATCTGATAGGTATCAAAGAATAAGAAACAATTATTACGAATAAGTCACAGGCATATTCTTATGTAGCAGTTGTCTTATGGTCTTCCACCTAGACCTGAACTCTGATACCATCCTATGACGCCCTCTTTTTCAGCTGCTTTCCAAAACGGAGGACGCTACTTAATACTTGCACTAGACAATCCAACAGTCATAGGATTTTGGAATAACCATAACTGCTGCCACAATCAGATGAGTAAATAACATATCTGAAATTTAAAAGATTTTATTTATATAAAGAGTTCATTATATAAAATGGCATACTGCTTTAAATATGAATACAAAAAAATCAAAAGAGAAAGTAGTGCCAAGACAAAAAGAAATATAAACAAAATATAAAAAGGTTCTCCAGATGCTACATCGCTGGCCTATTGTCACTCGATCTGTCCAACGAAGTACGGGTCTTCAACTGTGGCTGGATCCCCTTCTTCACCTTTCAAATCTGGGTTCAAAACCCAAGGGATTAAATCTAACAAGTAACACATTTAAAAAGAGAAATTGTGTACTATCATAGTACAGAAATATCAGTGTACGTGAGCATATTTATATCAATGTTGTTCGTATACATATAAATTAAACATGAAAGCAGGTATAAATAAATGCATAAATAAATAAACAAACATGACAATAACTTATCTATCTATTTAATCCTATATTTTATTGGTCTTAGTCACCGTCCACTTTAATTGTAGAAACTGTATTAATGGATAAGATAGCGCTATTCTCCATTGTCGTATAAGTGCCCGTGCATACTCGGAACCCGGCCACAATATTCATAGCACTGACCATGACATGCCGTTAGCCACTACAATCAATTTCCGTACTGTATTACAGTAACGGACATACCACTCTGGGTAACAATTATCAATTAGTGATTCAGTAATCACCCAAACCACTGCAGTAAAAGAATCCCGGCACTAACATTACAATTAATCCTTATACGGTAAGACTCTTATCCATCATATAGTTTCTCCTATCCCCGTGTTCATAATATATTATGCACATGAAAATTTTATTTTACATTTATTTTTTAACTTTTCCTTTCTCTTCTTTAATTATTTTTTAACTCATGATAACATACTTACATTTCCATGACCACACATGACATATAGTAACATAGCACATAATTTGCAACATCAAGTCACATGACCTGTAGCATGATAGATATTAGTGCAAAATTGTATCACAATGCATATAATCAAAATTATTTCAATAATCTAGTTCAAGTTTCAATGCTAATCAATTGCCGAATTTGGGAACCAAGTACGTCATATAATAATACGACATTATTTTAAACTCAAACTCATACATTTATTACATTTCTCTTTGATTAATTTTCAATTAAAATCCAAGCCCAACCCATCAATTGTTTATTATTTTAATTTTATTACTATTATTATTTTTATTTTATTTCCAATCTATCAATTATTTTCAATTAATCCAAAGCAAGTCCAATTTCTCAAGTTCAAGCCTACCAAATTCTCATTTAATCATATCTTTGTTTTTTATTTTAATTTTTTTTCTTTTCTCTTCGGCTCAAGGCCACTACCAATTTTTTTTTCTCTTTATTTTATTGGGCTGGGCTGGCTAGCCCAGTCTATTTTTATTTTCTTTTTCTTCTTTTTTTCTTGGCCCAAGTTAAATCCAAGCCCACTACTTTTTTTCTTTATTTTATCTGAGCTGGGCTAGGCCCAGTTCCCCTGGGATCCAGCCCCAGTTGAAAACCAGTACTTGTTGGACAGATCGAGTGACAATAGGCAAGCGAAGTGCCATCTGAAGAACCTTTGTATATTTTGTTTATATTTCTTTTTGTCTGAACACTGTTTTCTTTTATAATTCTTTTGTGTTCATATTTAAAACAGTGTGCCATATTATGTGATGAACTCTTTATATAAATGAAATCCTTTAAATTTCAGATATTTTATTTACTCATCTGATTGTGGCAGTAGTTACGATTATTCGAAAATCCTGTGACTGTTGAGTTGTCTAGTGCAAATATTAAGTAGCGTCCTACGTTTTGGAAAGCAGCTGAAAAGCAGGGGCATTATAGGGGTTCAAAACCTAGGGGATTAAACCCAGCGAGTAATACATTTAAAAAAAGAAATTGTGTACTGTCATGGTACAGAAATATCAGTGTGCGTGAGCATATTTATATCATTGTTGTTCATATACATATAAATTAAACATGAATGCAAGTATAAATAAATACATAAATAAATAAACAAATATGACAATAACTGATCTATCTATTTAATCATATATTCTATTGGTCTCAGTCACCGTCGACTTTAATTGCAGAAATTGTATTAATGGATAAGATAGCGCTATTCTTCATTATCGTATAAGTACCCGTGCATATCCGGGACCCGGCCACAATATTCATAACACTGACCATGACATGCCGCTAGGCACTACAATCAATTTCCATACTGTATTACAGTAACGGACATACCACTCTGGGTAATAATTATTAATTAGTGATCCAGTAATCACCCAAGCCGCTGCAGTAAAAAAATCACGGCCCTAACATTACAATCAATTCTTATGCGGCAAAACTCTTATTCATCATATAGTTTCTCTCATCCCCGTATTCTTAATACATTATTCACATGAAAATTTTATTTTATATTTATTTGTTTATTTTTCCTTTCTCTTCTTTAATTGTTTCTCAACTCATGATAACATACTTGCATTTCCATGACCACACATGACATCAAGGCACATGACCTATAGCATGATAGATATTAGTGTATAATTGTATCACAATACATATAATCAAAATTATTTCAATAATCTAGTTCAATTTTCAATACTAATCAATTGCCCAATTTGGGAACCAAGTACGTCATATAATAATACGACATTATTTTAAACTCAAACTCATGCATTTATTACATTTCTCTTTGATTAATTTCCAATTAAAATTGAAAACCAACCCATCAATTGTTTATTATTTTAATTTTATTACTATTATTATTTTCATTTTATTTTCAATCTATAATTTATTTTCAATTAATCCAAACCAAGTCCAAGTCCAATTTCTCAAGTTCAAGCCTACCAAATTCCCATTTAATCATATCTTTGTTTTCTATTTTAATTTTTTTTCTTTTCTGTTCGACTCAAGGCCAATGCCAATTTTTTCTCTTTATCTTACTAGGCTGGGCTGGCCAGCCAACTCTGTTTTTATTTTCTTTTTCTTCTTTTTTTCTTGGCCCAAGTTAAATCAAAGCCCACTACTTTTTTTTCTTTATTTTTTCTGAGCTAGGCTGGCCCAGTTCCCTTGGGATCCAGCCCCAGTTGAAAACCCATACTTTTTTGGACAGATCGAGTGACAATAGGCATGCGAAGTGCCATCTAGAGAAACTTTGTATATTTTGTTTATATTTCTTTTTATCTGAGCACTGCTTTCTCTTTTGATTCTTTTGCATTCATATTTAAAACAGTGTGCCATATTATTTAATAAACTCTTTATATAAATGAAATCCTTTAAATTTCAGATATTTTATTTACTCATATGATTGTGGTAGTAGTTATGATTATTCCAAAATCCTGTAACTGTTCGGTTGTCTAGTGTATGTATTAAGTAGCGTCCTATGTTTTGGGAAGCAGCTGAAAAACATGAGCGTACAAGGGTTCAAAACCTAAGAGATTAAACCCAGCAAATAACACATTTAAAAAGAGAAATTGTGTACTATCATAGTACAGAAATATCTGTGTACGTGAGCATGTTTATATCAATGTTGTTCGTATACATATAAATTAAACATAAAATCAAGCATAAATAAATGCATAAATAAATAAACATAAATGACAATAACTGATCTATCTATTTAATCATATATTCTATTGGTCTCAGTCACCGTCGATTTTAATTGCAGAAACTGTATTAATAGATAAGATAGCGTTATTCTTCATTGTCGTATAAGTGTCCGTGCATACCCGGGATCCGGCCACAATATTCATGGTACTGAACCATGACATGCTGCTAGGCACTACAATCAATTTTCGTACTGTATTACAGTAACGGACATACCACTCTGAGTAACAATTATCAATTGGTGATCCAGTAATCACCCATACCGCTGCAGTAAAAGAATCCCGACCCTAACATTAAATCAATCCTTATACGGCAAGACTCTTATTCATCATATAGTTTTTTTCCATCCCCTTGTTCATAATATATTATGCACATGAAAATTTTATTTTATATTTATTTGTTTACTTTTCCTTTCCCTTCTTTAATTATTTTTCAACTCATGATAATATACTTGCATTTCTATTACCATACATAACATGTAGTAACATAGCACATAATTTGTAACATCAAGGCACATGACCTTGTAGTATGATAGATGTTAGTGCACAATTGTATCACAATGTATATAATCAAAATTATTTCAATAATCTGGTTCAATTCTCAATGCCAATCAATTACCCAATTTGGGAACCAAGTACATCATTTAATAATACGACATTATTTTAAACTCAAACTCATTCATTTATTACATTTCTCTTTAATTAATTTCCAATTAAAATCCAAGCCCAACCCATCAATTGTTTATTATTTTAATTTTATTACTGTTATTATTTTTATTTTATTTCCAATCTATCAATTATTTTCAATTAATCCAAACCAAGTCCAAGTCCAATTTCTCAAGTTCAAGCATACCAAATTCCCATTTAATCATATCTTTATTTTTTATTTTTATTTTTATTTTTCCTTTCTATTCGGCTCAGGCCCACTGTCAAATTTTTTTTTCTCTTTCGCTTATTGGAATGGGCTATCCGGCCCAGTCTGTTTTTATTTTCTTTTTCTTCTTTTTTTGGCCAAAGTTAAATCCAAACCCACTACTTTTTTTTTCTTTATTTTTTTCTGAGCCGGGTCAGGCCCAGTTCTCCTGGGATCCAGGCCCAGTTGAAGACCCATACTTCGTTGGACAGATCGAGTGACAATAGACTAGCGAAGTGTCATATGGAGAACCTTTGTATATTTTGTTTATATTTCTTTTTGTCTGGACACTGCTATCGCTTTTGATTCTTTTGTGTTAATATTTAAAGCAGTTTATCATTTTATGTAATGAACTCTTTATATAAATGAAATCCTTTAAATTTCATATATGTTATTTACTCATCTGATTGTGGCAGTGGTTACAGTTATTTCAAAATCCTATGACTGTTGGAATGTCTAGTGCAAGTATTAAGTAGTGTCCTCGGTTTTGGGAAGCAGCTGAAAAACGAGGGCATTAAAGGGGTTCAAAACCCAGGGATTAAACACAGCAAGTAACACATTTAAAAAGAGAAATTGTATTCTATCATAGTACAGAAATTTCAGTGTGCATTAACATGTTTATATCAATGTTGTTCGTATACATATAAATTAAATATGAAAGCAAGTATAAATAAATGCGTTAATAAATAAACAAAAATGACAATAACTAATCTATCGATTTAATCCTATATTCTATTGGTCTCAGTTATCGTCCAAATTAATTGCGGAAACTATATTAATGGATAAGATGACGCTATTCTCTATTGTCGTATAAGTACCCGTGAATACCTGTGACCCGGCCACAATATTCATGGCACTGAGCCATAACATGCCGCTAGGCACTACAATTAATTTCCGTACTGTATAGAGTAACGGACATACCACTCTGGGTAACAATTATTAATTAGTAATCCAGTAATCACCTAGGCCATTGCAGTAAAAAAATTCCGGCCCTAACACTACAATCAGTCCTTATACGGTAAGACTCTTATCCATCATATAGTTTCTCTCATCCCCGTAAAAATTTTATTTTACATTTATTTGTTTACTTTTCCTTTCCCTTCTTTAATTATTTTTCAACTCATGATAACATTCTTGCATTTTTATAACCACACATGACATGTAGTAACATAGCACATAATTTGTAACATCAAGGAACATGACCTGTAGTATGATAGATATTAGTGCATAATTGTATCACAATGTATATAATCAAAATTATTTTAATAATCTGATTCAATTCTTAATGCGAATCAATTGCCCAATTTGGGAACCAAGTGCGTCATATAATAATACGACATTATTTTAAACTCAAACTCATGCATTTATTACATTTCTCTTTGATTAATTTCCAATTAAAATCCAAGCCCAACCCATCAATTGTTTATTATTTTAATTTTATTACTATTATTATTTTTATTTTATTTCCAATCTATCAATTATTTTCAATTAATCCAAACCAAGTCCAAGTCCAAGTCCAATTTCTCAAGTTCAAGCTACCAAATTCCCATTTAATTATATCTTTATTTTTTTATTTTTATTTTTCTTTTCTAATCGGCTCAAGCCCATTGCCAATTTTTTTTCTCTTTTGCTTACTGGGCTGGGCTGGCCGGTCCAGTCTGTTTTTATTTTCTTTTTCTTTTTTTTTTTTTGGCCAAAGTTAAATCCAAGCCCACTACTTTTTTTTTCTGAGCTGGGCCAGGCCCAGTTCCCCTGGGATCCAGCCCTTGAAGACCCGTACTTCGTTGAACAATCGAGTGACAATAGGCTAGCAAAGTGCCATCTAGAGAACCTTTATATATTTTGTTTATATTTCTTTTTGTCTGAACACTGCTATCTCTTTTGATTTTTTTGTATTCATATTTAAAACAGTGTACCATTTTATGTAATGAACTCTTTATATAAATGAAATCTTTTAAATTTCAGATATGTTATTTACTCATCTGATTGTGGCAGTAGTTACGGTTGTTCCAAAATCCTATGACTATTGGGTTGTCTAGTGCAAGTATTAAGTAATGTCCTCCGTTTAGGGAAGCAGCTGAGAAACGGGGGCATTACAGGAGTTCAAAACCAAGGGGATTAAACGCAGTAAGTAACACATTTAAAAAGAGAAATTATGTACTATCATAATACAGAAATATTAGTGTGTGTGAGTGTGTTTATATCAATGTTGTTCGTATACATATAAATTAAATATGAAAGCAAGTATAAATAAATGCATAAATAAATAAACATAACAATAAATGATCTATCTATTTATCCTATATTTTATTGGTCTCAGTCATTATCCAATTTAATTATAGAAACTGTATTAATGAATAAAATAGCGTTATTCTCCATTATCGTATAAGTTTCCGTACATATTCGGGACCCGTCCACAATATTCATGGCACTGAACCATGACATACTGCTAGGCAATACAATCAATTTCCGTACTGTATTACAGTAACAAATATACCACTATGGGTAACAATTATCAATTGGTGATCTAATAATCACCTAGGCCGCCGCAGTAAAAAAATCCCAGCCCTAATATTACAATCAATCCTTATACAGTAAACCTCTTATCAATCATATAGTTTCTCACATCCCCATGTTCATAATACATTATACACATGAAAATTTTATTTTACATTTATTTATTTACTTTTCCTTTTCCTTCTTTAATTATTTTAAAACTCATGATAACATACTTGCATTTTCATGACCATACATGACATATAGTAATATAACACATAATTTGTAATATAAAGGCACATGACCGGTAGCATGATAGATTTTAGTGCATAATTAAATCACAATGCATATAATCAAAATTATTTCAATAATATGGTTCAATTCTCAATGCCAATTAATTGCCCAATTTGGAAAGCAAGTGCATCATATAATAATACGACATTATTTTAAACTAAAACTCTTGCATTTATTACATTTCTCTTTGATTAATTTTCAATTAAAATCTAAGCCCAACCCATCAATTGTTTATTATTTTAATTTTATTACTATTATTATTTTTTATTTTATTTCCAATCTATCAATTATTTTCAATTAATCCAAATCAAGTCCAAGTCCAATTTCTCAAGTTCAAGCCTACCAAATTTCTATTTAATCATATCTTTATTTTTTATTTTTACTTTTCTTTTTATTTTCTGTTCGGCTCAAGCCCACTGCCAATTTTTTTTCTCTTATGCTTATTGGGCTGGGCTGGCCGGCCTGTTCTGTTTTTATTATCTTTTTCTTCTTTTTTTTGGCCCACGTTAATCCAAGCCCACTACTGTTTTTTCTTAATTTTTTTTCCTGAGCTGGGCCAGGCCTAGTTCCCCTATTTGTTTCTTTTTTTTTCTTCTTTTTCTTTTTCTTTTTCTTTCTCTCCTCTCGGCCCAGCCAATCCCCCTTCTCTCTCTCTCTCTCTCTCTCTCTCTCTCTCTTCTCTGCTCCTTCCTCTTCTTCTTCTTCTTCTTCTTCTTTTCTTTTCTTTTCCTTTTTCTTTTATTTTTATTTTTATTTTCTTACAAGTTTGCAAAATTTGTTGTAATGAACATAATTATAAATGTTAGTATCCTCATATCTAAAATAAATTTTCTACTCCAAATCGAAACTTAATTTAACAAAATGACCAATACTTAATTACTTTTACAACAATATAATCAAAGAAAAATTATATAATTAAAAGAAAATTATCAATTCGACGTGCACTAGTAGAAGGGAAGTGTGTTACTTATATCGGATTCTTTTTAATCACCTTCGACTAGAGCCCTGTTTCTTCTCCTTCTCTTTCTCCTTCTTCTTCTCTTTTTATTTTTATTTTACTTCTTCGGTTCTATTGGTGCAGGCAGAGAGAGTGAGAAAGGGAATAGAAAGTAAGGGAGAAAGTGAGGCAGAGAGTGATAAGCGAGAGAGGGGTGTGGGCTTTTATTTTTTAATTAATTTATTATTATTATTATTATTATTTTATTTTATTTTTTTCAATTGGGTGTTCACACGGCCACCGCCCATGTTTGGCGGTGGCTTAAGGCAGCCAATTTATTATTTTTTAAAATTATTATTTTATTTATTTATTTAATAATTTAATAATTTTGATTCCGTGTAACGTTCTCCGAATCCTACCAAATTAATATAGGTCGTAGTGCTTAACGAGGGGAACACTACAAAATTATCCATTTGTTATTTCGATATCCAGAATAAATAAACCAAAATTATAAAATAATTAGAAAGATAATTTTAATATTATTAAATTAACAATTTTAGGAGTATTTTTTGGCATCGTAAGAAAAATATCTAAAAATCCTAAATATTATAAACTAATAATCGCGAAAATCGAATGTAATTTGAATTTGTGGATTTAAAATTACGCTCACCGAAGGTTATTTCAGTGTCCAAAATTGACTTCGGTGGACTTATTCAGCACGACTTGTCTCAAGAAAGTAATATAGGTAGCTCGAATTTTGGGTATTACACAACTAATAGAAAATGACCATATAATGACCATGATATTTGCGAGTACCCTACGATAGCCTGCTTTTATATGGTTCATTCTGCTGCCCCCGAAAATCATTAATACTTGATATGATGTAGACAAACAGTTCTTGTCATGTTTCTTTAAGGATGGCACCGAAATATAGGTTCATTCCCTCCTTGCAATGAAATAAGGAGAAGAAGAAGCGGTTAAAACTTCATTGAACGCTTCAGAAAAAAATTCGTCCATTATCGATACGGTATAGCCCAGGAAATCTTGGTAGAAACCTACAAATATAATTTCAGGACCGACGTTCTCATAAAAATGGGAGTCGTCGAGTCCAAAACTTGGCAGGACTTGCTAAACTAAGGAGAGAAGGCGGAAAATATAATTCGCCGGATTGAGAAATCTAATGGCACGAGAAACTCTACAAATAATAGGTCATATCTACAGAATTCTAAGAACAAAGGAAAAGTTGTAATGGCATCAAATGCTACTCCAAAACCAATAAGTCAGGCAAAACCAAGACCTCAAAATTGAAGAGGTGCGGTCAGAACAGGCACCGACAAGATAGAGCTTATACGTTCAAAACGAAACAGACATGTACTTTATTCCATCTCCTCCTCAGAAAGGGTATGCTAAAGCTTCTAGAGAATCAAAAACTGGAAGACGCTGAAAAAACCAATGACCCTAATTATTGCATGTACCATTAGAATATCAGGCATCCAATTAAGGATTGCTATTCTCTCAAGAATCGGATCCAGGCGTTGATAGAAGCTGGGGTTCTCACGTTTAAAGAGGAACAGAAAAAGGTTTTCGCAAATATGGAAACCTTGGTTATAAGAACCAATGAGTTTCCCGTAGGGGTAACGCTAGTGCCGGTAGAAAAACTGATAGTAGTAAATCATGATCTTCATAAAAGGGTACAAAAAGGACTAACTCCGGTAACCACAAGGACTAACTCCGGTAACCACAAAAGGGGGAGAGGTTATGTGGGTTCACCCAGATCTTCTGCAAGATGAGCAGTGGATTTCGTCTAGCACGCAAAGAAGGATGCGGACTAGTAATACTATCTTCACAAATCTTAAAGAAGAATACATAATTGCCAATGCACTAACGAATTCAGAAGAGGAGGCCATAGCTATGGCCACTCACCAGGACGAAACAGGTCCATCTGGTACTAGATCCGGCAAGGCTTATCTGAAAAATTATTCGAGAATAGGTCCTAGCAAGCAAGTATATGGGGAGCCTGCAAAATAGAAAGGGATTCGTTTTTAGAAAGGTGCAAAGAAGAATGATGAAGCGAAAAACGCCCCATTCCAATTTGACATTATACCTCAGTTGGCAAATATCTCGGCTCGTGTCACACTTTACGAGCTGTTATGATTATCCAAGACAACTCGGAAAGCACTGAGAGATGCTTTAGCAGACTCCGAATCTTTTCTGGCACAGATCGTTGAACCATCCAATGAAAAAAGGGATTCTTGCCCTCACTATTATCAAGTGAGGAGGCAAATTTCACAGATAACCTTCTCGCCAAAAGACATGCAAGTGAGAAACACAAAGTATAACAGGCCTTTATACTATACTGAGTATGTTGGATCCACCAAAGTGGACTGCATATAAATTGATCCTGGGCCTGCACTAAGCGTCATCCCAAGAAGGCTGATGCAATTATTAGGAATTTCACCATATCATCTCACACCGATGAACACTACTATATTTGGTTTCAAAGCTAATGACAACTGTCGGCAAGATTAGACTCCAATGCTAGATCGGAGATCTGAAAATAGAGGTCATGTGTTACGTCATCAATGTAGACACGTCATACAATATCTTATTAGGGTGACCATGGATCCACACCTACATGGTAGTCCCGTCGACTCTCCACCAATGCATGAAATATTGCAATGAGAAAAGAGAAATCCGGACTCTGATTGCAGACAAAAAACAATTCAAAGGATTGGGAAACTATTTTACTGAAGCCATGTTGTACAAGGCTGCCCGTAAGCTCCGCCAAGAGTATGAAGAACTTGCGACAAAGGCAATGAAGTAGATACTGAGCGCGAATCTTCAGAAGAAGACGGTGGAGATTATGAAATAAATCCCAATGTAGATATCAACAAAATTAATGTAAACAATACTGCTAGTGACGAAGATGAATGGGTTATTAATGAAGACATAAAGTTAGTTTATGAGCCTGCTATTGCTACTGATTTGGAACCCTCTAGCACTACCACAAGGGTGGATGGCTTGTCCGAACTTGGGGTTTTGACAACATATAGATCCTCCCTCCTCTCTAGGTCCAAAATAATTAGAGGCAAAAATAATGTCTTCAAAGTACCTTCTCGACAAATGCATCAAAAGCCTATTGTGTTCGGCAAAGTGATGACGCCATCTACTCAAAAACAAAGCAATGAGAGTGATGAGCAAACATCACCTCAATTTCACTATTATGAACAAAAATCCCAACAAATGATGAAAAGAATGGGTTATAATTTAGCCCAAAAGCCGGGATTAAATTTTGAAAAGGGACAATGAAATCTTCTACCTTCCTTTAGGCCAAAGAGTAAAAACCCCGACTACTATCATAAGACCCGAAGAGAGTTAGGATACGTATCCACTTCTCCTACATCGTCGAACGAATTTGAAGGGACGACTCTGATTGATAGTGAGTTTGGTCCAGACCAAGATTCCGATCAAAGTACCGGTGCTCTATTCCAGTCTTTAGTAGTAAATATGGTTTCAGCCACACCCGAAAGCGATGAAGAACAAATTGATATTCAAGGTGAATCCTAGGCTAAACATATGGATACCCTCTAGGACGTCCGTTTCGAATAACGTGACCCACCCACATAAGATAAAATAGCACAAATTAACTTGGGGACTGAGGAGGATCCAAAATCCATCTTTATAAGCGATGCACTAACTTCCGTAGAAAAAGAAGAGCTTATAACTCTCATTAGGGAATACATAGACGTGTTCGCATGGAGTTATGAAGATATGCCTGGGTTAGACCTCCAGGTCGCTATGCATCGCTTGAATATTAAGAAGACGCCAAGCCAGTCAAATAACAGCAAAGGCACTTCCTACCGGAATTAATGGAAGCAATAGATGATGAAGTTAACAAGTTGATAACTTTGAGATTTGTTAGAGAAGAACAACATCCTGTTGGAGTTTGCAAAAGGAACGGCAAGATCTGGATATGCGTTGACTTTCAAGATTTAAACGCCACAGGTCCCAAGGACGAGTTCCCTGTACCGGTCACTAAAGTGATGATCAATAATACATGTGGCTATAAAACAATGTCTTTTATGGATGGTTTCTCGGGTTATAACCAGATTAAGATGCACCCAGACGATGAGAAGTACACGGCTTTCAGAACGCCGCTGGGGGTATACTGTTACACGGTAATACCCTTCGGACTTAAAAATGCCGGAGCCACTTATCAGTGTGCAATGAGCGTCATATTTAAAGAACACCTGTGCAAAACCATGAAGTATTATGTGGACAATCTTGCCGTCAAAAGCAAGAATAAAGAGGATCATTTTCAGGACTTAAGAACAGTCTTCAATATCATGCAAAGATACCTAAAATGAACCCTGCTAAATCTTTTTTGGGGTATCCTGTGGCAAGTTTCTTGGATTCGTGGTTAACTCAAAAGGGATTTTCCTTGATCCCGACAAAGTGAAAGTGATTAAAGAAATGCTGCCACCCCGAAATCTCAAAGAAATGAGGGGATTATAAGGTAAATTGGCCTATATCCATCGTTTCATCTCTAATTTATCAGGGTGGTGTCAGCCATTCTCTAGGCTCATGAAAAAGGGGATTTCTTTTGTATGGGACGAGGTATGCCAGCAAGCATTTGATGACCTCAAAGAGTATCTTACAAAACCTCATGTTCTCATAGCCCCCATGTCGGGAAGACCATTCCTCATATATGTGAGGGTTATGAATCACGCACTAGGTACGTTGCTCGCTCAACATAATGAGCATGGTTATGAACACGCTCTTTATTATTTGAGCCGGACAATGATGGGGGTGGAATATAGGTATACCCCAATCGAAAAGGAATGTTTAACCCTAGTGTTCTCTATCCAAAAGATGCATCACTACCTCTCCGAGCAAACCATTCACGTCATATCACGGGTTAATCCATTTAAGATCTTGATGATTAAATCGGGTTTCTTAAACGACGGATTAGCAAAATGGACATTGTTGCTATCCCTATATGATATTCACTTCGTATCTCAAAAAGCCATAAAAGGACAGGCGATCGCCGACTTTCTTGCAGAGAACCCGGTGGTAAAAAGCTGTAAATTATTAGACAACATTCCGGACTATTCAGCAGAAGTCAATGCAGTTAGTAAAGAACAACCATGGTAGATGTTCTTTGATGGAACCACAAGACGATCTGCTGCAGAAGTGGGGATGGTACTTATATCACCACACAAGCATATAATTTCCAATGGTTATACGCTCACGGAGCCATGTATAAATAACTTGGCCGAATACAATGTTCTCAATATTGGCCTAAAAATAGCCTTGCAACTGGGGATGAACTATCTAGAGGTATATGGAGACTCTAAGCTCGTCTTTAATCAAATGACAGGCGAGTACGAAGTTAGACATGAAGCTCTCATCTCCTATCATCAATTAGCCATTGAATTAACAAATTATTTGAGCAGTTCTATATCGACCATACACCTCGACACGAGAATATCTACGTAGATGCCCTCGCAGCCTTAGCTATGACGTTGGCACTTCCAACGGGTTCCACTAAGAGTGTCACTATTGAAAATAGAGAACTTCTCTATTCTGATATAGTCCTACAAACTAAGAAAGTATGTCAAGTAGGCATAACACTTGAACCTTGAGACTGGCAATTTTCATTCATGGATTATGCCTTGCATGGAATACTTCCATAAGATCCTAAAGAAGTTGTTTTGATTAAGAAGAAGGCTCAAAAGTTCTATTATGATACCTGTAACGCCCCCAATTCGGCTCTATTATTTTTTTTTTTCCTCAAAACAGGGGACGCCGCTTAAATACTATAAATAACCCAACAGTCCCATGATCTTGGAATAACCGTAACTACTGCCATGTCAAGATGAATAACCATGTCTGAAACTGAAAGAATTTCATTTATACAGAGAGTTGATTACATAAAATGGCACACTGCTCTAAATATTTACACAAAGAGTTAAATACTACAAGTTAAAGCAGTGCCCAGAAAAAGGAAACAAGAACAAGAAGTGACAAAGGAAACAAGAACAAGAAGTGCGAAATACCCAAATAGTATTGTATTAGTATCCTCTACTCGACCTGGTTGGTGAAGTAAGGATCGTTGTCTGGAGCAATCTCCCCTTCTCTTCTTTCGTGATCTGGGCTTAAGAAAACCCAGGGGATTAAACCCAGCAAGTAACACAAAAACAAGAAACACGTGTACTTTCACAGTACAAATAAATAAAAGAATAAATAAATTACGTTGATACAATCGTATCTTAAGAATGCTGAAAATGAATTGAGTAAGACTATTCATTTAAATAGCAGAAACAAACCATGTAAAGGTGACAAGTGTAAGCGGAGCAAATATCTATCATGTTGCATATAACCAGAACAATGTAAATCAAACACATGCTTCATGTAAAATTTAACAGGTCCATGTCATGTTAGTGTTGGAATTAAACTCAATGATGGATAAGATAGCGCGCAGTTTCTCATATTGTACAAGTGCCCGTGCATACCCGGGACCCGGCCTCTAATTCATGGCGCTGAACCATGACACACCGCTAGATGCTACAAGTCAGACCCCGTTAAATAAAACAAGTAACGGTTATCACCCATATGGTGACTCATGTATCAGACGGTGGCTCAGTACCACCCAGTGCTGCTAGTAAAAGGCCCTCAACACCTATCAAGAAGTTGGCCAACAATATCCTTGTACAATACAGTACTTATCTATCCATCAATTAGTTTTTCCCATGTTAGTAATGCATACAATGTACGTGAATTAAAGGAAACATATGGATTTTCATGTTAAATTGCACACATATCATTTCACAAGGATCAAGAGTTCAAGAATCAAGATTTGGAATCATGTACACATGTGTTATAAGAATGCTTCATGTCATGTAATAAGAGTACTAGAACTTGTATTCATGTCTTGTAATAGAGTACTAGAACTTGTTATCCTGTAATAAGGATACTAGAACTTGTAATATGGATACTAGAACTTGTAATCATGTCTTGTAATAAAAATACTAGAACTTGTTATCATGTCGTGTAATAAGGATACTAGAACTTGTAATCATGTCTTGTAATAAAAATACTAGAACTTGTTATCATGTCGTGTAATAAGGATACTAGAACTTGTAATCATGTCTTGTAATAAAAATACTAGAACTTGTTATCCTGTAATAAGGATACTAGAACTTGTAATCATGTCTTATAATAAAGATACTAGAACTTGTTATCATAAATCCGAGTGTATAAATCCGTGTTTCTCTTGAAGCTGAAAATAGCCAAACGTGAAGCTAAAAATTGCCAAACGAGAAGCTAAAAGAATAGCCAAACGGGAAGCAGAAAATAGCCAAACGCGAGGCTAAAAATTGCCAAACGCGAGGCTAAAAAATAGCCAAACGCGAGGCTAAAAATAGCCAAACGCGAGACTAAAAATTGTCAAACGCGAGGCTAAAAACATAGCCAAACAGGAAGCAGAAAATAGCCAAACGCGAGGCTAACATTGCCAAACGCGAGGCTAAAAATTGTCAAACGCGAGGCTAAAAACATAGCCAAACAGGAAGCAGAAAATAGCCAAACGCGAGGCTAACATTGCCAAACGCGAGGCTCAAAATTGTCAAACGCGAGGCTAAAAACATAACCAAACAGGAAGCAGAAAATAGCCAAACGCGAGGCTAACATTTGCCAAACGCGAGGCTAAAAATTATCAAACGCGAGGCTAAAGAAATAGCCAATCAGGAAGCAGAAAATAGCCAAACGCGAGGCTAAAAATTGCCAAACACGAGGCTAAGCCAAAAATAGCCAACATCCGTAAATCAGGCTAAGTATGCAGTCTAGAAATTTTTCTAAGTATGCAGATCCAATATGATGTGAATTTATCCATAAAGAAAAAGGAATCATGTACTCATAATAAAAATCAAATAATTTCCAAGAAAGATCATACTTGCTACTTGTACTCAAATACGATTCAAAGAGAGAACAAGAACAAGGTGATACTTGCCTCTATTCCCTTTAATCTCCTCCTTTGTTTTAGCAAAGTCTTCCTTCTATTTCCTTTACTCGACGAACTAGAAGAACCAAGAGTAAAGAGTGATTTTTATTTTGTTCTGTTGATAAGAATTCTCTTTGAGAGAATAAGCTTATATATACCTAAGGGCATTTTGGTCACCTTATCCTCTAGCCTAGTCCTAAGGCTTCTTGCATGGATGACAAATGTCAATTAGAGTGCCACCTCTCACTCTCTTCTAACAACTCATCCCCACAAAATGCAAAAGGGGTGCCCTTGGAAACTTAATTAAATTTGAAGGTGTATAGAAAGAAATTTTTAACTTGATAATTTATAATTTAATAAACATGATAATTTTGGGGTGTTACATTCTACCCACCTAATAAAAGAATTTCGTCCTCGAAATTCCAATTCAAAACTATGTCAGTGTACCCAAGTATTTATTGTCATGTAAAAATATATTCAAGTAACATGCATGATCATGAAATAGTTCTGATGTCGTCCTCATGTTCTCGAGTAGAGTCCCTTAGTGATCGTGCATTCCATATTAGAATTCGTCTACTTTTGATAGAGTCACTATTTTGGACTTTCATCTAAGCGTCTCTTTATTTATGATACACAAAATACATGATGAAAATTTTTCTGTCTTTGATAGGAATGATATTGGATAGACAAGATTTCCAATTTATTTATAAATGCAGGATAAAGTTTAATCAGGAATAGCTGCTATTAATTCAGGGTGCCACGCTATCCTGATTAATCAATGGGAAAGATACAAGTGATAAAGATCTTATGTGGTCCTATTACCTAGTTGTGACAGACACTAGAAGAGAAAATGAACCTCAATTATTACAATGTTGATGTAATGGAATAGTGAATGGTAAAAATACAAGATTGGAAATGACTTCATGGTTAATTACAAAATTTCAATTACACAAGATTGTCCTATCAAGTGGCTGCAATTGTTGGCGCCAGAGAATAAATCTCTACAATTGCCTCACTGTCTCGATAAGACTTGTGATATACAAAAAAAAAAAATTTGAAAACATGGACTACATTGAAATAAAGTGCAGATGGAAAATTTAAAATGTCAAATGGGATTGATAAACAAAAGTAATGAAATAAGACAATCGTTTGGGAAGATAAGTTTTAACTTGAGTACCAAGATATATGGTCGTGTTCTGACTTGATAAAAATTTGTCTTCTTTAATTATAATTTATCATCTACTTTCAATCGACTAATTCTCAGCCTTCTAAGATCTCTTTGTATCCTTACATTTACCTTTCCGTGAATTGTTCCAAATCTTCTAGTTCGCTTGCCTATTTAATCTCATCAACTATATTTACTCCACCAAGTCTACCAACACCAATTATTCTTAATAATTCTTCTTTCTTTAGAACTGCATACTCAAGGTCATATATCTTATATTTAGTCTCCCCAATCTTCTAAAAGAAACATAAGTATGGAATCATCATTTTTTTTTATTTTTTATTTTACCTTTCTTGGAAACTTAAGGGTAAGATCCAAATTTAATTATTTTTCCACTCTGTACCAACATATATCATAATCCCTAACTTGAAAAATCATTACAAATTTTCATACCTCCAGTATTGTCTGGAATTTCTAACACAGGTGAGGTTGTCAGTCTTTGTTTCAATTCTTCAAATACCTTATCGCATCCTTCTGTCCAGACATATTCGATTCCCTTTCGCGTCAACTTAGTTAGAGGAGACGCAATTTTTGCAAAATCTTGTACAAACCGCCTGTAATATCCAGCCATCCCCACAAAACTGCGAACTTCTGATACTGATTTTGGTACAGGCCAATCCATCACAGCCTCTATCTTTTTAGGATCTGCTGATACGCCATCTTCAGATATTATATGACCCAAGAAAGCAATTTTATTCAACCAAAATTCACATTTGCTCAATTTTCCGTATAGCCTTTGTTCCCTTAAAGTTTGTAATGTTATCCTCAAATGTTTAACATGCTCTTCTCTTATTCGTAGAGCAGATCAATATATCATCAATAAACACCACCACAAATTTGTCCAAATACTGAGTAAAAACATGGTTCATCAAATTCATAAACACCGCTGGAGCATTAGTTACCCCAAATGGCATCACTAAATATTCATAATGACCATGTCTGGTTCTAAATGCAGTCTTTGAGATATCTTCTGTTTGGACTCTTACTTGATGAAATCCTGAACGAAGATCTATTCTTGAGAATACCTTCGCTCCTCCAAGTTGATCAAACAGATCAGTTATTCTTAGCGATGGATATTTATTCTTAATTGTTACTTCATTCAATCCTCTATAGTCTACGCATAACCTTTTACTCCGTCATTCTTTCATACTAATAATACTGGAGCTCCCCAAGGTGACACACTGGGTCTTATAAAACCCAATTTCATTAACTCGCCCACTTGCTTCTTAACTTATTCTAGTTCTGCAATCCCCATTCGATAAGGTGACTTACAAACTGGTTCAGCTCTAAGGATGATATCAATAGTAAACTCTACTATCCTTACTGGTGATAGTTCAGGTATCTCTTCAGAAAATATTTTTAAGAATTCTGACACAACTGAGATCATTTCTTCTTCTACAACCTATTACTGCATGAAAGGTACTCAACCAATCAATACCTGAGATAACATCATATTATCCTCCACTAATAACTAATAAATTGGCACAAAATTCATTAATCACCAAGGAATACAATCTATACTCTTATTGGTTATGATACTATCATTCCCGGTCTTAATATCCCACCTCGCAGGTAAGATAGTAAAATCGATAAAATTGCGGGAAACAAATATGCTAGTGATGAAACTGTGTGATGCTCCGGAATCAAATAAAATAATGGCCGGTATATTGCCAACTAAAATTATACCTGCCACGACTCCTATAGTGGTTTGAACTTTCTCCACATTCATCAGCTTAACTTACCATTTCCTCCATTCTGTTCCTCCTCGGGTGATGGCATGAGTTTGTTGTTAGTTTTCCAAGGGCCCTTTCTGATCTGGTCCTGAAACCTTCTGGGTTGATATACTTGTTGGTCTGTCCTTTGCCTGAAATAGGACCTTAGTTTTTACCGACTGTCGAGTTTTTGGGCAATCTCTCAACTGATGACTAGTGGATCCGCACACCAGACACAACCCTTGAGCTCTTCTACACATTTTCTTGATATGTCCTGGTTTATGACAATAATTACATATTACTATACCTCGATTCGGCATCACCTGCTTCTTTGTTGGTGTGCCATCAAATTTCTTGGCCGATGGGTTTGCTCCTTGCCTATATGACCCTTTAAATGCTACTGACCTCTTATTCTCCACCCTTAGAAGGTTCATCATTTTGATTCTCTCTTGTTTTTGGCACTGCAATATCCTTTCTAATATCATTATTGTGGTTTGTTGCGTTTGTGCTACCCTTTGTACCATATTTCTAAGCTCAGACTCTTCACTCGTTGGATTTGGGCTTGCGCTAGTAGAAGATTGGGTCGTCATCATTCTGTGACGGACCAAGGAAGATTAATCAGATGGAGTTTCAAGATAGATATTCCAAATGAATTAGAAACAATAAAATAGGCATGATACTAGATCTGATGGATATCAAAGATAAGGAAGAAGTGTCAAGAGTATATCTTAGACATGTTTTCATGTGGCAGTAGTCATATGGTCTCCCACCTAAACCTAGGCTCTGATACCAAATCTGTAACGCCCCCAATTTGGCTCTATTATTATTTATTTTTCCTCAAAACAGGGGACGCCGCTTAAATACTATAAATAACACAACAGTCCCATGATCTAGGAATAACCGTAACTACTGCCATGTCAAGATGAATAACCATGTCTGAAACTGAAAGAATTTCATTTATACAGAGAGTTGATTACATAAAATGGCACACTACTCTAAATATTTATACAAAGAGTTAAATACTACAAGTTAAAGCAGTGACCAGAAAAAGGAAACAAGAACAAGAAGTGACAAAGGAAACAAGAATAAGAAGTGCGAAGTACCCAAATAGTATTGTGTTAGTATCCTCTACTCGACCTGATTGGTGAAGTAAGGATTGTTGTCTGGAGCAATCTCCCCTTCTCTTCTTTCGTGATCTGGGCTTAAGAAAATCCAGGGGATTAAACCCAGCAAATAACACAAAAACAAGAAACACGTGTACTTTCACAGTACAAATAAATAAAAGAATAAATAAATTACGTTGATACAATCGTATCTTAAGAATGCTGAAAATGAATTGAGTAAGACTATTCATTTAAATAGCAGAAACAAACCATGTAAAGGTGACAAGTGTAAGCGGAGTAAATATCTATCATGTTGCATATAACCAGAACAATGTAAATCAAACACATGCTTCATGTAAAATTTAACAGATCCATGTCATGTTAGTGTTGGAATTAAACTCAATGATGGATAAGATAGCGCGCAGTTTCTCATATTGTACAAGTGCCCGTGCATACCCGGGACCCGGCCTCTAATTCATGGCGATGAACCATGACACACCGCTAGGTGCTACAAGTCAGACCCCGTTAAATAAAACAAGTAACGGGCATCACCCATATGGTGACTCATGTATCAGACGGTGGCTCAGTACCACTCAGTGCTGCTAGTAAAAGGCCCTCAGCACCTATCAAGAAGTTGACCAACAATATCCTTGTACAATACAGTACTTATCTATCCATCAATTAGTTTTTCCCATGTTAGTAATGCATACAATGTACGTGAATTAAAGGAAACATATGGATTTTCATGTTAAATTGCACACATATCATTTCACAAGGATCAAGAGTTCAAGAATCAAGATTTGGAATCATGTACACATGTGTTACAAGAATGCTTCATGTCATGTAATAAGAGTACTAGAACTTGTATTCATGTCTTGTAATAGAGTACTAGAACTTGTTATCCTGTAATAAGGATACTAGAACTTGTAATATGGATACTAAAACTTGTAATCATGTCTTATAATAAAAATACTAGAACTTGTTATCATGTCGTGTAATAAGAATACTAGAACTTATAATCATGTCTTGTAATAAAAATACTAGAACTTGTTATCATGTCGTGTAATAAGGATACTAGAACTTGTAATCATGTCTTGTAATAAAAATACTAGAACTTGTTATCCTGTAATAAGGATACTAGAACTTGTGATAAGGATACTAGAACTTGTAATCATGTCTTGTAATAAAGATACTAGAACTTGTTATCATAAATCTGAGTGTATAAATCCGTGTTTCTCTTGAAGCTGAAAATAGCCAAACGCGAAGCTAAAAATTGCCAAACGTGAAGCTAAAAGAATAGCCAAACGGGAAGCAGAAAATAGCCAAACGCGAGGCTAAAAATAGCCAAACACGAGGCTAAAAATTGTCAAACGCGAGGCTAAAAACATAGCCAAACAGGAAGCAGAAAATAGCCAAACGCGAGGCTAACATTGCCAAACGCGAGGCTAAAAATTGTCAAACGCGAGGCTAAAAACATAGCCAAATAGGAAGCAGAAAATAGCCAAACGCGAGGCTAACATTGCCAAACGCAAGGCTAAAAATTGTCAAACGCGAGGCTAAAAACATAGCCAAACAGGAAGCAGAAAATAGCCAAACGCGAGGCTAACATTTGCCAAACGCGAGGCTAAAAATTGTCAAACGCGAGGCTAAAGAAATAGCCAATCAGGAAGCAGAAAATAGCCAAACGCGAGGCTAAAAATTGCCAAACGCGAGGCTAAGCCAAAAATAGCCAACATTCGTAAATCAGGCTAAGTATGCAGTCTAGAAATTTTTCTAAGTATGCAGATCCAATATGATGTGAATTTATCCATAAAGAAAAAGGAATCATGTACTCATAATAAAAATCAAATAATTTCCAAGAAAGATCATACTTGCTACTTGTACTCAAATACGATTTAAAGAGAGAACAAGAATAAGGTGATACTTGCCTCTATTCCCTTTAATCTCCTCCTTTGTTTTAGCAAAGTCTCCCTTCTATTTCCTTTACTCAACGAACTAGAAGAACCAAGAGTAAAGAGTGATTTTTATTTTGTTCTGTTGATAAGAATTCTCTTTGAGAGAATAAGCTTATATATACCTAAGGGCATTTTGGTCACCTTATCCTCTAGCCTAATCCTAAGGCTTCTTGCATGGATGACAAATGTCAACTAGAGTGCCACCTCTCACTCTCTTCTAACAACTCATCCCCACAAAATGCAAAAGGGGTGCCCTTGGAAACTTAATTAAATTTGAAGGTGTATAGAAAGAAATTTTTAACTTGATAATTTATAATTTAATAAACATGATAATTTTGGGGTGTTACAATACCGCACTTCAA
Source organism: Dracaena cambodiana (assembly GCA_036321105.1). Taxonomy (NCBI): domain Eukaryota; kingdom Viridiplantae; phylum Streptophyta; class Magnoliopsida; order Asparagales; family Asparagaceae; genus Dracaena; species Dracaena cambodiana. The sequence goes on along the minus strand of JAYEPQ010000008.1, from coordinate 22,507,200 downwards.
ACTTTGGATAGAAAGTCACGCAATGGTCTCTTTCTATGATGCATTTCAAAAGAGGAGACTAGTGAGTTGCTTAAAGAAACGCACAATGGAACGTGCGGGGCTCACCATCCTGTTCCGAAACTCGGAGATCACATAAGAAGGCTGGGGTATTATTAGCAAAAAATAATTACCGAGGCAGTAGCATATGCGAAGTATTGCCATAAGTGGCAGGTGCACGCCAACTTCATACATCAACCTCCTGAATACTTGCATGCTACTGTTGCCAGCTGGCCCTTCGAAGCATGGGGAGTGGACATAGTGGGGCCAATTACTCCACTATCATTGAAAGGACATCAGTTTATACTTGCAATAATCGATTATTTCTCGAAATGGACTGAAGTTGCACCCATGAGGGAGGTGAAAACTACTGACATAATCAAGTTTATCAAATATCACGTGATCTATCATTTTGGTGTCCCTTGGAGAATTATCCATAATAACGTGCCACAGTTTATCAGCCAGGGGTTTTCATAATTTTGTGATAAATTCAGGATCAAAGATATTGCATCAACGTCATACAACCCAGTAGCTAATGGCCTAGCTGAAGCCTTCAATAAAACAATTATTAAGCTTCTTTGAAAATTCATCTCTTCCAATCGGTGAGACTGGGAAGAGAAGTTATGAGAGTGTTTGTGGGTTTACTGCACCATAATCTGCACTCCTACTAAAGCTACGCCTTTCTCCCTGGTGTACGAAAGTGAGGCTGTTTTGCCCTTAGAAATCCAGATACCCTCGTTGAGGGTAGGTTTAGCTATAAGAATGACAACAAAAGAAAGGCATCAACAAAGACTTCAAGAACTTGAAGCGCTGGATGAGAAGCGTCTCCAAACTCAGCAACAAATTGAGTTGTATCAAGCATGAGTCTCATGGACGTAAAACAAGAAGGTCAAAAAAAAACCTTCAAATAAGGTGATTTGTTTCTGGCCGTTAAAATGCCGATGATCATGACCAATAAAACCAAAGGCATGTTCGAACCTAAATGGGAAGGACCATTTGTGGTGAAAACGGTATATTCAAGTGGAGCCTATCACCTAATGAATCAAGATGGCGATAGGATGATGATGCCTATTAATGGCAAATTTCTAAAGAAATACTATATGTAAAAAAAATCTGTCATATTAAACTCTTACCTCTGACAGTAAGATTTGGATTATTACCATCTTATAAATATGTCATATTAAACTCTTATCTCTAACAATAAGATTTGGATTATTACCATCTTATGAATATGTCATGTTAAACTCTTATCTTTGACAGTAAGATTTGGATTATTATCATCTTATGAATCTATCATATTAAACTCTTACCTCTGATAGTAAAACTTGGATTATTACAGTCTATGTTATGTAATAAACTCTATTCATGATACGTGCGAGAGCACTTGAACTGTCTCCACCAAGTTACCAGGCACGTACAATTGGGCGTCACTGCTGAAGAGCGATGATCCTGACCCGATCATCTTGGCGTGTGCAATTAAGTGTCTCCGTCAAAATATAGGTATGTGCAACTAGGTGCCTCTGCCAAAACTAATGATCTTGACCCGATCATTTTGGCGTGTGTAGTTTAAGTTACGTGAGAGAGCACTTTAACTACCTTCGCCCAAATTGCAGACTGAGCACATCATCACATGTTGCTTGAAATAATATTGGAATCTAAGGATAAAAGAATCAAAGAATTTTCTTTATTCATAATTATAAGAATGAAGACAAAGCAACAAAAATCTAAAAGAGTTCAAACAAATTGAACCTATTCGTTTATTACAACAAAAAGCAAAAAAGGAAAAAGATATAAGGAGGTCAAAATTCTCCCAAGAGTTTCAGCTTATTCTCTGTCTGCTCAATAACTTGGCGTCGGGTCTCTTCCACAGAATGTAAAGCCCGGCAGCACAAATCATCGTCATTTATAGCAAGCTGCTGAGTGAGCCGTAAACAGGCTTCTTCAATTGCCCGACTCCTCACTATGTCTTCTTGTTCGAGTTGTCCTTATTGTAGGATCAACTTCTCTTTTCTCTTCGATGACTCCTCCAATCCAAACTCACTGGCCTCTAAGATGGCCTGAGCCTGGGCAATGGTTTCTCAAGCTCTGAGGATCGTCACCTAGCTCTCTTAAATCTCAAAATCGGCCTTCTCCAACCCCCTGAGAACTGTCTCTTGATTGACTCGAAACTCGGCTAACTCCTGAGACCAGTTCTCTTCCTAGCTTCTTAGTTCTTCCTGGCGAGCCATCAAGTCCACTCAAAATCGCGTCGTCTTGATTTCAGCAATCACTTTCACATCCACTTGGCGGAGAGTGTCTTGCATCTATACTTGCTCTTTCAAAGCTTCTAGATAGGCTCGATAAGGAGCTGCTCATTCACAACCTCCAATTCTCTCGATGTTGTTAAATAACTAACCAACTTCAGGCATCCAAGTTTGAGGAAGAATCTTCCATCCAAGATCATACCAATGCCTCTTCTCAGCAGCCGCATGAAATCATTGACACTGTGATTGAAAAATTCTTCAAGTGGACCAATAGTGTCCAAGTCAAGAGTAGGCAATACTGAGTAAGAAGTTACAGCTAGGGGTGTAGTTTCTACAGGAGTTGATGATCGTCCTTGCACTAAGCTCATTATATATGGAGCCAGTAACGCTAGTAATGAACTGACTGAACTTGGAATCTGGAGATAGGTCTCGCCAACACTGGTCATTTGAGCAATAGCGCCTACAGGAGAAGATTCTGAAGGAGCAACACCACCTGAAGCTTCCCCAGCTATGGAGGTGGCCTTGAATGAAAATTTTAAAGAGTCTTCTCCGCCAACTGGTAAACTTGTCGATGCAAGTGGGAGAGAAGTCAAAGCACTAGAAGCCACAATCACCGAAGGCATTGCTATGGCAGGCCGAGAGCTTGATGATACACCAACGACGACCGAGAAGTTATCTTCAGAGCAAACGACCGGTGTAAGAGACGGCAAACTTGACTCCAATGAAACTGGCACTTCATGAAACCCGGTTACGACGGGTTGTGTTCTGTCATCACTCCCAAGTTCGTCAGTTGGAGGGGCTAAAGTTTGGGGAGAATTAAGAATATGCGTGAAGTAATCCGCATCAAACTCCTTTGCAGAGCTGTCCAATTTACCCACTAACCCGGTGGTACCAAAGTAGTCCACTTACTCCTCCGATTCTGCTCTCGTAGTTGAATGCATCAACGATTGAAGATGACTATCTGGATCTCAAAAGCAAGTAAGGATGTCAAATATATATACATATATGAAGAATAAGACATAAAGTGAAATGACCAGAATCATACTAGTATAAACAAGTTCTATAGTTAAACTGGATGGAGGAGTAGTAGAAGTCTCCAAGAGCGCGCCGGTCTCACTACTTAGGGGTTGCGTTATAGTACGCTCTGGAGACCCAGGAGTGGGCTGATCTGGGGCATTAGCAGCACTTGCAAGTTCCACCAGCACATCTTCTTTAGCGGGTGTTGTGGGTAGAGTTGAAGCCAGAAGTTCAGACGTGAACCAGACCGTCGCTTCCTCAGGAATTACCATTGTGGGCAGAGTCCTGTTGGCTGACTTCTACCTCTTTCGAGTTGGTTCGCCTCTGGATATTCGGCGACGTTTTGGAGATGGACTTCAGGCAGGACTATCATCACCTCTGGAAACTGGCAGAGCATCTCCAGCATCAGTGTTATCATTGCCACCTGCATCATCATCATCAGAATCGCCTCCATCAGACGATTTTGCTTCCACATCCAAAATTTCGTCCATCCCCTTTACTCAACTCTCTTGGCTCCCTTGTGCCGAGAGTAGAAGACTTCTATCTCTTTGCAGCAACTGTGGTTGATAGAGAAGTTTGGTATTGCTGCATTGGCAATACTATACCAGATACAGAAGCTGAGCGCCATATTAAGGGTGGGAGACTTTTGAGGTAGAGCGAATTCAACGCCAGTCCCTTCAACCACGAAGTGAAATCTACATCGAACTCCTTCATAAAGATTCCCTTCATAAGCCAGCTTCTTGTTCGGGTTCCCTACATAAAGTTGCATGCACCTGAACTGGCGAGTAAAGTGGCTGGGGCTGTACGGCTCAATATAACACATGGTGTCTTGCCAATATACCAGATGCCTAGGACAAATACTTAATAGCCACCAGAATGTCCCTGAAGATAGAATTGAATAATTATCCAATCCTAAAGCATCCTTGAACTTTGACTCGTACTCTCCGCCTGGGAAATTTGGGAAGCAACGGTTGATCATAGTTCTGATGATGTTGGAGCGTCTTACGGTTCACCGACATATAGTGACTCTTCTAAGTGGAGAGCTCGTACATCTCCACAAAGAATGACTTGTTAATTGGACAGTAATCTGCAGCACTCATTAACGAGGGGTAGTGCATGACAAACCAAACCATCAGATATGTATAGGGCATCTCCACCGTAGGATTCAGTGTTTTCACCTTAGCGGTTCATTTGTTGCTTTTCCTTTAGCAGCTTTCCCCTTTGCGGCCTTGCCTTTGTCTTCGGGGATGAAACCATTGCAGAGTGCCTAGAGCCCACTCTAAATGTTGCTCACCATAGCCAGGAGGAGTCTGAATGGTCGTCCGTAAGCCAATAACACTGCTGGATAAACTACGTTTATCACGATGGCATCCTTCGGGAGCGACGAAATGACGCATCTCTTCAACCACAGTATTAGAAACCCAGCAACCACTGTTAGACACTGGGAATTGATCTTGGCAATAGAAGCTCTTGAAGACGTTGCCTTGATTGAATCCTCCCTCGTTTGATTCAGTTGTATAAAATATTGCCTCTGTCTTTGTAACGCGTCGATCGATCTCCTCAATGACGACAAGTTTATGTCTGCAGACACACGGCAAACTCTCCTTCAAATTTAGGAAAAGGTAATCGGGCCATTTCTTGTGACCGATGCCTTGATTTCTGACTCCTGCCATATCAGCGCAAATGCCGTAGTGGCATATCATCTAGCAATAAGTCTTATAAATGCACTCGTCCCTTATCTTTAGCATACTCAGCTCCTCGGAGGTAGGGATGTACTCTTCATAGGGAACTTCGCCTATTGATAAGCCTAATACTTCATGCATCTGGTGGAGAGCGAGTCCCAGCTCTCCTACCAGAGTAAAGAAAGTGCCAGTCTCAGAATTGTACATATCTAGGAGGCTGAATAGATGGTAAGAGCTCTAGGGTAGGCCGTACTGGACGTTACGGATGGTTTGGTATAAGTCAATCTCCTTTAAAATCTGTCCGTAAGAGTCCAACATGAACTTCACAAGATGGGCCACCACATGTTGCCTGAAGAGTGAACCCAACCAGGCATCCTGAAATCATGGGTTGGGTATTGTCCACCCTTTGCCACAAACTCGCTAAGGAAGGTCCTTGCGTGGTTCGGGATCTCCCCCACTAGATGCTCCTTAGTAATTCTACCCAGAAGGAGTCCAGTGACACGCTTGAGAGGACCGTCTTTATAAGCTCCATGTGTGCCAAACTTCCCCGTTGCAACTCCATCATACTCCCGAGTCAGGTCCCACTCCAACTCGTGGCGAGCTGATAGCCTTTGAAGATATTCTAGAGGATAGTTTCACTCCATATCTAGCAGAAACATTAGCAGATCACCGGTCTGATAAAGCCATTTGCTTTCTTCTTCAAATAGAATTTCATCTGTGTTCTTCACCGCATCACCAAATATGAAGACTGGCTTCTCCAGAGCTTCCCAGTTCTAGCTTCGAAAGGAGCATCGGTGATAAGTTCCCTTGTGGTGGCGGGGCTATATCTCAACATCTTTTCACGACGTTCCTAAATACCTGGCTTGTATGCGGGGATCTTGGTGGTGAATCGGAATTGGGTGGCTCAGTCTGCACCTCCAGCAAACCTGAAGTGATGCCTGCGGAAGAGAGGATCCACTAAATAGCCAATTGCAACAGAAAAATTCAAATTTAGAAAACAGTTAAAACAGTGGGAAAATGTTAAGTACTTAAATGTGGAGTTAATGGTAACTTCGCGTGAAGCTAATCACTAAACCTCATGTGGAATCATGCGAAGCTAAAGAATAACCTTGCGTCTGAAAAAAATACGCAAAGCTAATAAAATATCTTCGCGTCAGAAGCTAAAACGCAAAGCTAATCCATATCTTCACACAGGAAGCGCAACAGTCAGAAATAACCTCGCGCAATAAGCATTCGACGCGAAGCTAACAAAATAGCTTTGCATAGAAAAAGACCAGAAATCTCTTCTTCTCTAAGTCATCAAGACCGGAGTACGACGATGATTTCACCGGTGAAGAAGGCATTTGGCTAGTTAAAACAGAGCCAAATCACCTTTAAATTTACTTTAATGAGTGAAGAATAGAGATTTGTTACCTCCGGTCGGCGTGGCGTAGACAGGGTCGCCACTGCGTCCACTGCCACGACCATTGCCGTCGCTGCTTGTACCAGTCGGCGACAGAGACGAGGCGCGCGAGGCAGTGTTATTTTTGGGTGCCATTGATCTAGTAAGCACGAAGAAAATGAATGAAAAATGGGAGAAAAATCGCGTTAGGTGCAAGGGTTTTTAGAGCTCTGAGTTCTTGAAAATTCAGAAATTTCTTGAAAGAGTGAAGAAGAGGAAGGAGAAGACTCTCTTTAAATGAGAAAACGCGCCCCTTGGTATTCAGCGTGAAGATCGAAGCCGTTATGGCGGTGCAACGCGAGGCTATTAGCTTCGCATATTGAAGCAAAGACGCGAAGGTAAAGGGTGATCTAACTTTGCATTCAGATGACTAGAAATTTAAAGTATTTCAAAATTTGCCAAGTTATAATCCATTTTGAAAACATTGGAGAGGGTCCTGTTGGAGGTAAAAATTTTCAAATAAAAAAAAGATAGCAAATAGCTCGCAAAACGCGAAACTATTAATTAGTATCGCATGGCAGAAACTTAACTTCGCGTGGATAAGTAAAATGCAAAACTAAAGCATTAGCTCTGAGTGCAGAGTATTTAACTCCGTATAAGTAGATTCTCAGAATCATAAATTGATTGTGATTGTGATTTGGGATTATCTAATACCCGAATTAAGTCCAATCAGAATCTAAATTCAAGAGATTTAAAATCAAAATCAAATATTTAATTAGAATCTTTGATAAATAAAAACACTTTCTATTCCTATCCCTATGAAAACTCTCATATCCAACTAAAGTTTATAAATACATTTTTTGAGGAGATATAAGGATCCTTTTTTGGTCTTTGGCAATTCAAGTGAAGTGCAGGAGCCTTGAATTCATAGAGATCAGCAGAAAAAGAAATGCTAGGGTCAGCCATTATCTTCTTCAAAGAAAGATCTTCACATCGGATCGTCAACAGGTTCTACTAGATAGGGCCCATCGCCATATTAGAACCCATTATTATTGTAAAAGAGAGTGATAAAATATAAATCCTCTCATTTGTTTTTTTATTATTTCTCTTTCGTTGTAATTATTGTAATCAATGGAAAAAAGTAAGATTTTTGCGGAGAACAATACATATATTAGATTCGTAACAGGAAACAAATTAAAAATTCTGAAATTTAGTGATACCGAATAATTATTTAAAAAGTCAAAAAAATTACGTGACAATCTTATCCATCATTAAAAACCTATTAGTGACAACTACATAAATTCTTATTACAAATATTAAATTCTAAATGTATTTTGTGACAACAAATATTCATCATAACAAAAAAATCAATATTTAGTGATAAGTTTTAATCCATTGCCACTAAAGATTACGATTATGTGACAGTTATTTATTTTCGTCACAAAAATCCTATTTTTTAGTGACGGTTTATTTGTTGTGACAAAAGACTCTTCTCCTTTAGTGACAATATTTACATTCTTCACAAAAAATTCCCCACTAAAACATAATTTTGTAACAACTAAAACTTATCATCACTAAAAACAGATATTTAGTGGCAAGGTTTAATACATTGTTATTAAAAATTAGGATTATGTGACGAATGCTTATCTTAGTTACAAAAAATCCTAAATTTTAATGATAAGATTTATTTTTTGTCATAAAAGACTTTCATTGACAATTTTTAATTTCATCATAAAAAATTCATCACTAGAGTACAATTTCGTGATAACAAATATTTTTCCATCACCGAAAGGAGATATTTAGTAATAAGTTTTAATACATTGTCACTAAAAATAAGTATTACGTGTGAATCGTCGTCACAAAAAATTAATTTTTCGTGACAAGGTTTATTTGTTATTCCAAAATATCCTTTTTTAGCGACAATATTTACGGTTCTCACGAATTTTTTTATCATGATAGACCAGTTTTCTTGTAGTGATGGCCCCTCGATATAACTCCAATCAATGTAATCTCTTGAATGCGTAAAGGCAGGTAGGCTCGTATATTGTTCTTGCGACCTGCTTTGGTTAAAAGGTCCTGAGGGATGGCATTGTTGGTTGTAGTGCAAAAAGAAAGCATGCTCTCCTGGAGTATGCATTGATGTTATTATGTATGATCTCCAGCATGCATTGAAACTGTAACATATGATCGCAACCTATTTATGCAGTGAGTGCAGTTTTTTTTTTTTTTTTTTCTCGTGAAAATTTTAGTATCGATGTCTTATCCTTTTTCTATTGGTAGTGCCAAAGTGCCGGTGGTGATGGATGTTTTTCAAGTAAATTCAAAGTAGGGATGAACAACCTAGTGGATTTGGGCAAGCTCAATTGATTCCGATTGGACTCGGTCAGAGTTCAGTCTCCAATCGGAGTTGGGTGGTCTAGTTCGATCGGAGTCCTAGCTTTACGTGATGGATTGGTCGGTTGGTATCAGTTGGATTGTTGCCGGTCGGAATCCATCTTCGGTCATCACAACTCTCTCATCGTTCTTTCACTTTTTTTGAAGCTTCCTGATGACGGTAACTTTTTCCTCATATTCCTCTGCATTCAACCTCTTCCCCTCTGTCCCAAATCCTCAGAGAAAAAGACATAATTGGTAAGAGTGAAAATTTCAATTTTACGAGAGAGAAATGAGAAATTGATTAACGGTTAGAAAGTTGAAAATTAAGTTGCAATTTGCTTGCCCCCAGCCCTCTTCCTCTCCCTCCCGAAGAGTTGTCAATGAAGTTTTTGATCTTGATTTGTATTGGAGATTTTTGGTCGATCTCGCCGAACTTTTACTGCATCCGACCGATTCAAAACCGGTCAGAGCTCGGGCGAATTCTGACCTTGCTCAGCAAACGGAGTCTTGTCTCCCTCATTTGGTCAGCCAGCGTTGATCAAATTTCTCCGAACACCAGCCATTTTGACCGGTTGTACATCCCTAATTCAAAATAATACATGAAGAACGTTGTTAAATTAAATTTGAACAAATCTGTAAAGATATAGTGTTCCTTGAGTATATTGTTCATTTCATCTCTTTTTAGAAAATTGAGTATTTTATTTGTTGGGAAAGATTCTGTTAACTGGGATGTCAAGCGTAGGCACAAAAGAAATCAAGTTAGATAGAGTATGTGCAGTAACGCTCGAATTGAATCTAGTTTCAACTTTGATAAATGTCAAATTGGAAATATCTCTGCAAGGAAAAACTGAAGAACTCTGGATTCTTTTTCTAGCAACGTTTGAATCACCTCGATTAGAATTCTGGATGAAAAGTTACTGAGTGTTTCATTAGAGCACTACTGGAGTGGAAGATCACTAGCTATCGGTAAACTAATGGTAGCTAGAAGCTAATGTATATATAGAGAGAGAAAATGGAAATGAGCGCCGACTCACATAAGTTATCTGAGTTGCTGTCTAATGGGCATATTAATACATCATCACATCCTCTTAATCATCATCATCTAATCTCCAGCCAGACAAAAAACTTCAGGTTTACGAGGCCTACTTAATTATTAGTGGAGAAGGTTCATGGAAGGATTGGCTCTATTTGCTATGTCTAAGCAGCCAGTTTGAGATCAAATTTTCTTATTGGTGGCCAACCGTGGTCTGACTGTAGAACCTGCGCGCATAGGCTTTTGATATTTTTGAATGCTAGCTGAATTGTTAATTGTTACATTTTTATTCCTTGTTTCCTGACTATCCATGTTGATTGCAGGGCAAGAGTGGACGTACGTGCAGATACAGTAATGGCAGGAGACGTGAAACGAGACAACCTTGGTGTTGGTGCATCACGCCCTGACCAGGTGACAACAGAAGACGACATTTATGAGCAGTACAAGAAGCAGATTATGCTTGGTTATAAGTACCGGCCAAACCCCTTGGTTATAAGCAGATCTATGTTCTTCATTCTTTTGAATTAATATTTTTTCAGTTGAGATCGACTCAGCAACACACGTAGTACTGTTGTTGTCTAAGTCACAAAGTCCTATAGGGTTTCACATACATGGGTTGGGCTGTTAACGTAACCTGTTTCTCTGTAAATGCAGAATAATACTTGAAAAGCATATTACTAGGGTTTCTTTGGTTCCTTTTCCAAAAGGCAAGTCATGCTTGATTAAGAGCTACCTAATCGATGATGCCACACTGGTTTATTTCATGAAGGCACTCTTTGAACAAATAATAACACAAGGGTGTTACTGTGCCCAAGAGCTTGAAGGCGAGCATGCGCCTGTTTGTTGTATATATCTCCGTTTCCACGGGAAAAAAAAATGTGGAATTTGCGCTTCTAAAGCTGGTTTGGGTTTGGCAACTTTTTTTCTTCTAAAAATTTGGGATAATGTAATTACCATCTGTATCTTAAGCTGCCCGCAATCAAAGTAACTGAAATATTTGTTTACTTTGATGGTTTTCGTTTGTTAACAGCTTTTTGCGAATTCACGAAACTTCTATTTTGCATGGTCTTCAATTAATTACCTGCAGATAAAGGAAGTGAAAGATTCATTCAGGTTACTTTCCTGTGAGTTGGGAGCTATAATCGTCTATTTTTACTGCTCCAATCTTGTTGAAATACGATAAAATCATGACAGGCATGGTTATGAGATACTTTATTAAGCCCCTCAAGTACATTACAAGTAAAACAAGGCTGCAGTAGGTGTTTGTTACGATTCCCTTGCATTGGCAAGCAAGGTTCAATTTTGGCGTGGGATCGTTCGTACCTGTGGTAAACAAGTGTGCTCATGATATTAGATAAAACAGAGGCAATAAAAAAGACATGTTGGGTGTTTCGAGGTTGTGGTATTGCAACTTTAGGCCCTATGGGTTCAACTCTGGATGCATTAGCGCCGAGATTTCTGATCAAACATGATCGAGGCTCGAGGGGTGAACAACCCAGTAAATAAATCACTAGTTTGGCAATTCGTTGCAACGTGGACTACGGCTGACTAAGGTATCTGTGTATTGATGAAGAGGGGAGTGAGATCCAACGAAGTTGTGGGTTTCGAAAAAATGTTGGTTGAGGTTAGGGGAGTAAAATCCATTCTTGCAATATTTTGAGAATCCAGTGGGGGGAGTAATACCCATCCTCGCAAGTTTCCTAAGGCATTATCTTCCCTGATATGGCCTCTTTGTCCCAATAAAGTAGACTTCTTCTACGCATTTATACTTCTATTATAAAATCATAAGTTGGATTGTTCATTCTCTCTAGTGCAGCAGTAGTGAACGCTATGTCTATGTCTATAATGGTCAACTTTACATGAAATATGTCGGCCATATTGGAGCATTCAAACATACTCTGATTGAAAATTATGAATTTTTGTGCAATAATTGCATTCTAATTGGTGATCAACAATTGCCATGATGAGATGGGCATTATTATTATGTTGAACCTGCTGAAGGTGGATATTTCATACTAAGCATTTCTCTAAGCCAAGCCATGGCCCATGGCCCATGGGCCATGGGCCATCCAAGAAGCAGGTGACCGACAAATTATAAACCCCAGCTAAGTGTACTCTCCTTGTTATTTGAAGGTTGTGTGCAAGATTATCTCCTGCACACTCATTCACATTCTCAGTATCTTTATTCTCTCACATAATTTTACCAATTTCCCATCATTGGGCATTCATGGTGCTTATAATGGGACCATATATATTTCCCCTTCTGTACTATTTCTAATTTCTGTGAAGAGGGATGAATAAGTTGCCTGCCATGTCTTGACATATTGGTATGACAAATACTGTGGTAGTGGTAATTTTTTACTTGTGTGCATTCCCTTGTTTGCTTTCTATGTGGTCAGAAATCTGCCTAACAATTCTAACATTTAGAAATTTATCCAATGTTATTATATTAAACACGCATAGAGAGAGGAGGAATTTAAATTAGATTTGGATATCAAAGTAAAAACTCTATTAGCAAAGTAAATGGCTGAACAATTAAATGTTTTAGATTTAGGATGGTCCAAAAAGCCCTAAAATTTGGGACCGGTCAATGAGCGATTGACAAGGAGGGGTTTGGGCATGGGGGTCGAAACTCAGGACGGCCTAGCTCAACCCAACCTGGCTAGTGTGAGCTGCTCCACCAATGGTAGGGCTGTCCAAAAAGTTCAATAGCCCGGACACGGATGGATTGAGCATCAACTTGGAATTGGTCAAGCCTTGGTTGACTGGGTGGGACCGGGAGGTGATATGGAAATCGGATCGGTCCGACCTAGTCTTGATGTAATCGACTGTTAGGTAAAAATCAGACTGGGCCGGGCCACTTGATTTGGGTGAGCTGCTGCACTAATGGCTATGTTACACTTGGAGCGGCAATTTGTAGTTCTTGTGCAAAACACCCTAACGGCTATAAAAAATAGCTGTAGGGAGGGTAATGTTCGTACTTTTTCTTACAACATTATTTTTTCAGGCCTAAAAATAACTATTGGGAAGTTTTTTTTTTGTAATTCTTTTATATTTTCACTCCCAACATCTATAAATACATTCTATTTCTCCATCTCTCACACACTCTCAAACTCTCTTCTATTCTAAAAAAAAAAAATTCAATGTCTCTGCACTCTCTTCACCTACTATCCCAAGCTTCCAATTTATTTTTGGGGTTGATTACAATAACTACTCTTATACTATGAGAGTTGTAATAGTTATACTCCCTATCAAATTTTGCTTGCAGTTAGATCTCTCTGAAACTTATCGGAATTAGACTATAGTTTGATATAGTCATTATGATTAAAATAAATTATTACTAAGAAATCTTTAACTCGAAAATACCCTCTCCTTCTTCCGTTAATCTTCATACTAACAAAACCCATTATTATTTGCTTCTTTAATCTCCTCCCTTCCTTTACAGGTATCCCTCTCTACCCTCTCACTATCTTCACCTCTCTCCCTCACACACAAACACACCTCTCTCTCTCTCTCTCTCTCTCTCTCTCTCTCTCTCTCTCTTCTCGTCCATTCTCTCTCGCTCTTTGGTGAATTGGTACTTCAAACAGTTCTTCATCAACCAAAGGGAAGGGCAAGTCCCTTTAGCAATGACAACCACCAAAATCTGTAGCGTGGGGGTAAAAGGACTACCTTATATTTGGGTTTGTTTTTACAACATTATCCCTATTTACTTCAGTTAGGGGTAGTTGGACAATTCGAGCCATGTTCAGTTATGTACTGTCGATTTAATGGTCTTCTCACTCCATTTAAATTTTAGAAAGTTTAACTGCGAATAAAATTCAACAGAGAGTATAAGTGTTACAACCTACACAGTATGAGGATAGTTATTATAATTAATTATATTTTAAAAAGAATTTCTCTATATTTTTTTTATTCTATTATGTCAATGAGATCAACGAGGTAATACTACCTGAACCCACTTCACCAGAAATTACTTCTATTTCTCCCATTGAAGAAATTATACAAGCTCCAAGTTCTAAATGGTGAGGATCCGACACTTTGATTTTCTTCGAGAAGGTCATCATTAAGAATTACTCAATCAGGGCGAAGTTATCTCATTCGCAAGAAGTCTTTAGGAGGCCATCACACAAGTAGGGCAATTCATTTGAAGTGTCATATGGAAGGGTAAGAGATAAGGACTCTATCCTACTATCTTCCAAGCTATGCTATTATAATCATTCTTGATGGGAAGTCTGATACATTCTAGTATGATGCTATATATGGAAGTTAGATAAATGGCTATCAATTATATCATTCTTAGAAACTTGCTTTCTTATATGGTAGAAATTTGAAAATATTATTAAAGATACTTTCAATCCAACTTCTAAAAAATTTTCTCACCAAAATTATCAATGTGATATTATTAAATATTAAATAATTGAAAAAATAAATTTCTTATTTTCAAATTTTAATTCTCGAATTTCTCTTATTTTTGATATTTAGACATCTAGATAACAAACTGCATATTTAACTATTACTATACATTAGATTGACGATAATTGAGAATTACAAAAAATATATATATATTTTTAAATTCTTTTTTATATTGCACACAAAGGTTGAAATATTGTAGATTTAATTTCAACATAAATTGACAATTATGAACTTATACAGAAAATCTTTTCTCTTTCCCTAGATAATGTGGCCAATGATTATGTTGTTGTAGGACACATTAAAAATTCTGTCACTAGCTTATATTGATAACAATAATTTTTTTTTTCCATATTAGATATATTTACTAAATTGTTCATTTAATTATGCGAAGTATCTTTTTGAAGATGTTAGAAACAGATAGAAAAAGTTAGAAATGTTGGAATGTTTATTTCTACTTTTCTAGTTATGATTAAAATTTATAAACAAATATGTAAAAGAAATAAAAGCTAAATCTAGGAAAGTTCCTCATGATGTCATCCATAGTGTACTTCAACTTGTATGATGTTGAAAGTTGCATTATAATATAAATTATTTATAGATAAGTATATTATTGTAATATAATTATTTATATCCAGCTGTTTTTCCCTATTGTTGATATAGATACTGTAGAGGAGTGAGATATTCTTAACTTTTAAATGATATGCTACTCATTTCTTATGTTTATTATCCAACAATTTCACAAGCAGAATTACAAGTTTTAGTTCTTAATATATAACGAGGATAATACTATTGGACATATAATTATAAAAAAGAAAAAAATTCACAAGTATCACTATTCTATTCATCTTATATGCTCTAGATTTTTAATTAATCCATGCATGAAATGTAAAGGTCTTAAATATTATTTAGATACTTTATATGTTATTGACAATAAAAAGGTTTTCAAACTTCTTTTGGGTATTAAATACTACTATAAGATATTATTTGAAGCATATAATATTAAACATGGTTCTAGACTAAAGTTCCATCTTAAACAATAACTAGTCCAAAAAACTAGAATTTTTTAAATAAATATCTTAGCTAATGAGTTAGTTGGAAATTGCAGACCATAACTGTCAAGGTAAGTTTTTAAAGTTGATTAATATTATTCTTCTCCTTTAGTACATTGTGCGAATGATAAAGGATAATTTTGATATATTATTATAGTGGAAGATACATGGATCAATAGTATATCCTGTTATATACATTATGACTCGTGATTTAGTAAAGGTTCAAATGTTTACTATAACTTCAGAGTGTGCATTTGGCACCATAGGATGCCTGATCGACTACGACAAGGTGTAGAGAATATTTAGGAAAGAATGCAGGATTTGAATATAGAATAATAAACAATTGTGTTTTTTTTTTCCTTTCCTAATTCTACCTTTGTAAGTAGATGGATATAAGTAGATAGATAGATACCGACATATAGATATGTACTCATATTATTATTATGATACATTAATTTCCTTAAATTTGTAATATTGCAAAGTTCAATTTAATGAAGAATAATAAGAAGTTTTATTTTTATTATTTTTTTAATGTGTATGGCGTAATTTTATGAATTTTTAGTATTTTTTTAATTTTTTTTGTTTTTATTTTCTTTTTCCTAATTATTAAATTTAGGGGGGAAAAAACATGTGGCACGGGTTAACCGAGCAAGGCCTATCTAGACCCAAGACAAGGTATATTAGCAACTATATATAGTTCAAAATATAGAGATAAGAGATGGAAGGAGCAAAATTGGGAAGTAAAGAACACATCCTCAAGCCTTCTTCACGTGAGAGCAAGACTTTCCCATTTTGGGTATTATGGAGAACAAAAAGATAAGATAAGAGGGGGTCGAGAGAAGGAAGAGATGCATGGACATGCATGGCAGCAACAACTATTGAATGAGAGATGCTATGACCACATGACTTGGTTTCCCCTTGGACCAACACGGACCATGAGCTTAGCTTAGCTTAGCCAGTTACACCCACCCTGTTTTGATTTTCTTACATATATAATTTAGTTTCTGATCAGGGATGGATACCATGCATGTGACTCTTGTGCAGTTCTCCTATCTCTATTTTATATTATCATGGGACAAGTTGCAGTTCAGGTTGAGAGAATTTGGATTGAGTCACGACTCAGTCACAGTAGCAAACAATCACTAGGCTTGTGCTGGTCACTTCAAACAATGGTTGTTCTAAACCTTAAGATATATATAATATATATAGCTTAGCAAATTTAAGGTAGCTAGCTACATGTTGTTTGCATGTACGTGCAAGTAATTGTCTCTTGTTTTCTACATCTGTTATGTTCAATGATTACCTATGCGTTAGATAATTGTGATTATATATGTTTAATAATCACAATATATTAGGATCTTTGTTATAATATTTTTCCCCCCTAATAAAAGCCTAGTCTGGTGTATAATTGAATACTCCAAAGTTCAAATTTATGCTTTTTATCATTAAGAGATCTTAATAGCTATATTTGTAATCTTTTATGTTCAATGCGTCACTTTTTTTTTTAAGTTACTTAAGATTTTTAGAGAAACCCTTATACTAAAAGTGAAGAGCTCATGTTTCTTTTCATTTTTATTATATCAAGTGTAAATTTATGTAAAGTTGGACAAATAAAAACATGTGGAATAATCCTTTTAAGGGTTAGTCGACATAAAAGCCTTTGCATTTTAATAAATTCTAGTAATAGAGATAACAAAACAGTAATCTTTGTATATTAGAGCTTCATCGCGTTCTTTAGAGCAAATTATCATCTTTACTATCATGAACTGCCTCCTACCTCCCAAAAGAAAAATAAAAAATTTATTAACTTGTGCCCAATCTATTTCTATTTCTGTACTTATAAAATTAAAGCTAACCTTTTTCACTGCATCCCATCCCATAGAATTATTCTTTAATAAGAGAATTATAAAAATGAGCTCACAACTCATGTAAACTATAGTCCATTTCTACTATTTCAGATATTTTTTTCAAAATATTTTTTGCATTATGATCTCAATTCTCTACAGTTCTCGTATTCCTAATTTTTTGGATTTTAGTTTTGATTTGACATTTGATCAAATAGATACAAAATTAACAGTTTTGTTGAATATAATATTTTAAATCTACTTGATTAAGTAGTAAATGAACTCCAAAATCTATAAAAATTGATATTTAAAAATGTATTGAGGTGGAAATCGTGATCCCAAAAGATTTTGATTAGAGATGATAGAATTTTTTTTTTCCCGTCCGTAATAGCGGCTCATTTATGGTAATTCCCTTTAATATATATATACCTAACAATAATAATAAAATAATGTTTCAGACAGTTGAGACGAGAGGCTCACAGACAAGTTTTGGACTCACAATCGAAGATGTGTCTGCACAAGGGGTCCCAATTAGATTTTGTTGTTTGCTTGCCGGTCTAATTCCGGTTCAAACTGGAAACGCCCGGCCCAATTAGGGTTGGATCCTTTTAGACAAGTTCCCATGCTGGCCCATATGATCCAATATCACTTGCCAATTAAAGAAAGTCTTATCTTGATTACTAGTGCTTGAAGTGATAGAGCCAAGCTTAAAATAATGAATCAGATTTAATCACTTTGTACTTCAAAGCATATAAATATTGTTTTTGTGATTCTATGTCCAGAAATGTTAATACTTGTCTTGAAGCAAAGCATTATATATAGATGTGAAAGTATGGGACTAAAGTTTTATTATTATTATTTTTTTAATATTAAAACTGGAAAATTTTTAAATTGTTTACTGCAATATCTCTGCGCACTGAGCACATGGCTGTCTATACAATTCTCTTTTATAGAAGCATGTGTGGTAGGGCCAGAGAGCATCATGTTATGGGTAGAAAATATAGAAAGATTTTTATTATTCTCCTTGTCTTTTTTTTTTTTTTTTTTTTTATAAGTATACTAATAATTGGCTCAAATTAACATTTGGGAGAGTTCTTTGATTAGAGAGAAGCGAGAGGGTGTTTGTTGTTCTATTTTGAGAAATAGAAGGTGGGTGGGGGTGAGGTGAGAATTTGCATTTTTGTTGCGTTTGAAAGGTTTCGATTGGTGGATGGATCACCTTGTAAAAGTTTTTGCTTTTCCTTTCGCATGCTTTGAAGCCGATCGACATACGTATAACTAGTGCTTTTACTTTTTCTATTAATTGTTCCGATGACAAGAATACGAATCTTAATTTATTATAATGTGTTGGCTCCTGAAAATAGTGGTTGTAGGAAATAAATTAAGAAGTAACTTTCAAAATTAAAGTAGAAGAAGATAGCTCTTCTTGTGTTGTGTTTGTTTGTTAACTTCTGGAAGACAAAACTGTATTAGGAAATAATATGAGTATTATTTAATTGATCAAATAAAATAATATAATTTTATTTATTTTATATGTATATAAGTATAGTTTTTGAATGGTAATAATGGCATGTAAATTAAAAAATTAATTTTTTGACTTGTTCATCGACTTTTTAGAGTTTTTCCAAGCTAAAATGTAAGGGGGTGCCATCCTAACATATAAAAAGCAGCTTCCGACTTGTATTTTCGCTAAACGAGCACTTGAGATAGTAGAAGTAGCCTTATCCTTACTACTTCTATTCTACTTCCGTACAAACGAATGCACCCTTACTTAGTTTGTACACAATGTATATTTGTTACAAGGAGGTAGCTAGTATCCATTAATTTGAAACTGGTTGTGGTTGAATTTGAATGGAAACAATTTGCTCCTTTCTGCAGTAAACTCTGATTCGAGATTTCCTAAATAAAGGAATCTTATCACGTTGACGTTGCAGCATCTAAGCCACACAGAAAATTAGTAAACATATATAGGACAAACATTAATCAAATATACTCTTCATTAATTAGTCACCATGAGTGCAAAAAATAAACCTCAGATCAGATGGTCCCCTCCCCTGATTGTTGTAGGGAATCATTAAAACACACATTTTCCTATTATAATTACGATTAGGACACCCACTAATCGATCGAAGGCCTCGCTCGACTCTGAGAGCACAGTTTTAGGAGGAAGTAGTAGTAGCAGTAGTATATATGCGAGCATATGTTCTCAAAGAACAAGCAAAAGTGTGTAGCCAAGCAGCATCGATCCAATTCGCACCTCCTCCTGAATCAATCATGCATGCACACCAATCTTGAGACTGTCCCCCGAGAACCGCCGAGCGCATCGGATTCCGATCCAACTTGCGACGAGATTCGTGCGTACATAGCGCGAGTTTGTAGGTGACATGCGTGATCCTACATTTAGAACTTAGAACAAGAGGATAATCAATCAAGGTCAAGCTAGATAGCTCATGATGCGGACATTTTAGGAATTAATGACGCCAATCTCTTCATCTTTGTGGGCCGGGAATATTATTTTGATAAGCTAGCTTACGGTGTAAAGATCTTTTGATCGAGCAAGTCAAACTAATTAATTAAAGACCGATCGAAACTCTCTTTAGTGTATAGACTTTGTATTTGCTATGGGCTCTGAGAATAGGCTTAATTAGGGTTTTGATGTCTGTGTAGTAGCATGCATAGTTCATAGAATTGTACTTGTAGGGTGATGAATAGATTCCTAACTAGCTAACCAGAAAGCTAATTAATTAAGTGCATAATTAAAATGTGATTCTTAGAATAATGAATAATTGAAAAGATAATTGGGGCTAAGTGTATGTAGTATAGCCATAATCTATTGGATACGTACGTCCAAAGGTTCCAAGATAAATACACAACCAGTGCTTTTTAGCCTTAATCTACATTGTAGAGCCAACTTCGAATATTGAATGACTTATGGGCATTGATGGAGAACAAATTCATGGTGGTGTGGTCATTGGGATGCATCTCCTTTAGTTAAAAACAAATGCTCCAAGTATGGTAACCTGATGTCCTTTAGCTATTCTTTATTAATGAAGTCTCTATAACGTCCTACTTCACTAATTAAATTAAAGATGAGCTCACATTAGAAATACCTAGGCCGAGCTGGGTCCAGATCCAAGTAATTCGTCCGGATCTTGGCGTACTCTTGTAATTTTTATTAAAATTTGAACCTAGGTTTGGCCTAATGGGCTTGAATTATCAAATATGTTCAACTAAGTTTTTAACTATAATCCAGGAGTAATATTCAATAGAGTATGTCTTGTCATTGCATAACTGAAATGGATTAGCGGATAATAATGAATTTAGTTGTATTGATGAAGAATTATTATCCTTCTTCCTCTTTTATTTATAACATTTAAGTCAAAAAATATAATAAATTCGTCCTACTCTCTGTAGAATCAGTAATTTATGTAGAATATATTGATACAAATTATTTTACTCAATTATTTATCATTTCTTAGTTACATGATTTATTATAGAACTTTATATTATTACTTGATATTTATTTTACTTAATATATGATAGAGCGTGTTCTTTTAATGAGCCTGACAAATTTATTTTGTTTAGCATTCGGGCCTAGAATTTCAAACTCTAATATTAAGTGCAAATAAATTTCAAAGTGTAACAGTATACGATAAAGTATTTAGCAATTATAGGACGATCTCCAAAGAAGATGAGACTACTTTATTCCTAATTCTGTTCAGGCGAATTGAAAAAAGTGAGTGGAGATTGTTTGTTATAATTATCTATGATTATTTCAATAAACACAGTACTAGGATTTGAATTCACTAACTTAACAAGCACATTAATCAATACATTTGCTCTGTAAATCTCTAAATTATAGCTCATGTCATGCGTGGTCAAGTCCTATTAGATTATTAAGCAATCTCATACCAATCAATTTTCATCTAAAGGTATGTACTAGATATGATATATAATAATCTATCATTATAAAGAAATCAATTAATAAGAAAAGAATAATCGGATATACATAAGAAAAATAGATCTCTAAACAATAATCACAACTTAATTTTCTAAGTATTATTTCAAAATGACTAGTCCAGGCCCAAAAAAAGTGAAGCCTATCAATGAAAATCCAATAACCCTACAACATCTAGGAGATTTAATATTTCCTGATACAAATTAAAAACGTCCAATCAGAATATTGTATGTCCATTTGATGACTAATTATAATACTATTCAAAATCTATATCAATTTGATTAAGAAGAATCAACACGATATCAAAATTCTACTAAGATAAAAAAAAACCTATCTCTAAACTAACTGAATCTTCCTATAATAAGGAAATTAAGAAACTCAAACTCAATTAGAACTCCATCTCTTAATTACCTGTCAATACATATAAATACCCCATTTCTTTAGAGAGGGGGACATACTTTTGATATTTGGAAGCTTGTAACTTGGAGAGGTAGAGAGTACTTTGAGAGCCTAGTAACTCCATATTTCAGTATAAAGCACTGATCAGACTTTCCTACCTCCATCGTGGATATAGTCATGAAATCCGTTTTAAATTAAGTCTTGTTACATCATATCTTTCCATTCTTTAGTTGCTACTCTCTAACGCTTTCTTTATTATTTATCTGCAATTTCATATCTTCGCAACTTACAGTTGGCACCCCTATTCAAATTTGAGTATGTCTCGAATCAAAACCACTATTTGATCCTTAAATTGATTTGAATAACCAAGCGGCAATTTTTAGCTTCATCACTGAGCATAAATTATTATGTTACCATGAATAACCTATGAAAATACATGGTTACTAACTATTACTAATTAAATCTACTTAATCATGTAAAAACATTACATACATGAGAGAGATTTATTAGTTAAACATATTATCTACCTAGTTTCATCTATCCTAATTGAAAAAAAAAAACCTACGCGTCTTACAAAACCATATAAATAATCAAAGAGAAAGATCAATATTGTTAAAGAAAGATAAGATAAGCTTTTGTTAAAGAACTACCTATTACAAAGCTTGAATAAAACAATGTGCCAACTTCACAATATAAAAAGAAGACTCTAAATTCCTTACAAACTGGTTCCTCTTACAATAGAGTTCTCCCACTCTTTTAATAAGGCATGAGGGGTATAATAAAACTCTCTCAGATCACCCATTACAGTTTTTAAAGAATAAATAAATCATTCTTCTCAAATACAAGTTATTCCAAGATACTATATTGTTAAATCGACTATTAATATATTTCCTATTTCTAAAGCTTATAAAAATAATTAAATTGATAATTATATGAAATAATACATTCTTAATTTCTGTAAATTCTAATACAAGTATCTAATCTACTTATATATGAAGAGGAGATGTAAACTTGATATGCAAAATTATAATAATACCTTTAAAGAAAAACACGTGGATCCAATTTCTGGACTTCTCATTTAGTATAATACAAATTTCTTCAAAAATATTTAAACTGTAGGAACCATCCATCAATAATTAAAAACAATAATAAGATGAGCTATGATGGCTAAGTAAATAAACACACCATGGGTTGGTAACATAATTAAAGAAATATGACAATAAATTTATATTTTTTTTTGAATAATATATTACATAATTTGCAAGACAATTAGTTCATTCAGAGAAACATGGTTAATTTTAAAATTAGCTTCAGGCATTGTACATAAATAATTTACTTTTCAATATAGTAAATACTTTATACTCTTCTTGACTTGGTATATCCTAGTATTACTAAACCTGAGATTAGGATTTGAGATCCATGACAACAATCCTAAGAATATAACTGTGTTATCTTATGAGGGGAATGCATTGAGCGCCATTATGATTTTCTATTTCTCGACATATCATGTCACATAAGTTTGAGAAATATTTAATTCTTTTAAAACAATAAGCATATATCAATTACAAAAATCTGTAACCAACATAACTCATCCCCATGCATCTCTCTCTCTCTACACTACATAAAATGTGAAATTATTCAAATAAACAAAATTATCATCACATATCCAACATCTTTGTCCATAATATAGCCAATTACTTCATAAACAAATCATATTTCATATAACACATATTAGCTTAATTTAAACTACCCAAAGTTCAACTACTTTCTTATATACTCATCTATATATACATATATCATAAATAAGAAATATCACAAGCAAAAAAGCATACGTAATACACATGAAACAATTCGATTTTACTTTCAGATCTCACCTCACATGCCCCTAATAAAACCAAGTCACAACATAATAATAACATATTTAAACAATTATTGTCAGTATTATTTATATTGGCCAAACATCCAGATTATTCTACCAATATTACACTCATCCCTCAATTTAAGATTTATCTTGGTTCCTAAATATTTATAGAAACAAGATAAATATAACGCCCCTACCGGGTAATTGTGTTATGAGACACTGGCAATATATTCTAGTAGAAATATACTAAGTCTCTAGTAGAATATCAAGAATTAAAATAGTTTATAGTCACTGCAGATTCCTTACTAAAAAGACTACCTATGATTACTTTATAAATTTATTGAAATCAATATATAAACTTCTAACTCTTATACATATCTGATATAAGACTATTCAAAATAGGGGTATTACATTCTCTATCTTTAGTATCTGACGTTATCATTAGAAGGGCACAATAATTACTACGGATTCCTCACTCAAAAAATATTAGTTATGATTACTTTGTGGATTCATGAAAATTATTATAAACTTTACTAACTTTTATCTCACTATTCGAGTTAGGAGTAGTACAATAAATCTCAAAAAAAGATTCCTTGTTTGATTTTGGGAAATTATATTTACCCACGACAATTTATTCTTGATGTACAAATTTAAAACTTGCAAATAATTACGAGTTTTCCAATCTTTTTTTTTTTTACTAAGTTAACATTTTAACTCCCAAAATCTCTAAAACTTCTTAAAAATTTAAAATACTGTCATCATTTTTCTCCTCTATTCTTTCTCTAAAATCCAAAAAAATATTTTTTGTGCTATTTAAATATTTAAAAATCACAGCTATCACAAACTAATCATTTTTCTGACTCTATAAAATTTTTATATTTGCATTTCTCAAAATGTTGGGAAAGAATTTTAAATTCTTTGAATTCATTGTGACAAAGCAAAATTACGGTTTAGATTTTGAGTTTTTTGAAGCAAGTGAAAAAATCTAACGTGTAATTGGTGTTGAAGGACAAATCTCAGATACATATTAAAATTATTCATAGTTTTTGATGCATTTTTGTTTGCAATTGATTGTTACTAATGTTTTTTTTTTTGTTGATGCAACGGTCGATCACTGATCGGAATAAAGGGTTGGGACTGAAGGCGAAGAGTGGTGTTGAAGGCGGTGAGTGGCGACAAAGTGGGAGATGATAATGGAGGAGGGTGGACAATGGAGCAAGACTCAGAGGAAAGTTTGAAAATTTTAGGGCTCAGTCGCGATAGAAGAAAATAGGAGAAAGAGAGAGAGAGAATTAAATTTGCAAAAAAATTTGAACGTAGAGTGTAAATTGGTAATGTTTTAAAATGGAAGGTTGGTGTAAAGAGTAATTTGAGTGTCAAAAGTAATTTGTAGTCCATAAATAGAATTTCCTTTTGATTTCCACTGTTAATTAAAGAATTTAATTTGGATAATTAATTAGGCTTTGAAATTATTCTCAAAAAAGGAAAGAGAAAAGTAATAAATTTTGCTATTTAGACATGATGAAATTGAACTATAGAAAATCCTAAATTGATTGACACAAAATGAAAGCTACACTATTGAGCTTGAAGTTATTGATCACAGAATAACTCAGAATTTATTGAGTGTCTCAAATCCACGATATGAAATTAGAGTCCACCGATGAACAAGATCAATCTCTTATGAAATTTCATTTTTGTATAAATAGTCTACATTTCAAGATGCTGTGAATGAGATTAAATAGCTTAGAGTTTTCAATTTTGAAAAAATCTAAATGCACCCACCATTTTTTTTAAGTACACCATTGAAAATTTCAATTTTATAACAAGTTTGTCATTATAATTTATTAAAAAAATGTTCTCATCTTTTTCACTTTTATTAGAAGTTTATTGTAATATCCAAATTTTCTAATTGCTTGTATCCTTTCTTTGGAGTTAAACATGCCAAGTTAAAGTTAGTAGGGCCAATTGATAATTGATTAGACTTTGGTAATTATAACTTGAATTTATAATTCAAATAACACTCCATTTTCGGGTTAAATTTTTCTATATATTTTTTTTAATTTTGAATTTTTTTTGGGGATTTTAAGAGAAAATTCAAAAATTGGTAAAAATACTTAACACAACAACAATTAAGTTTTTTATCCCAAATATTTTAGGAAAGCTACATGAACCAGAAGAGAGTCATGTCAGATTGATTACATGCATGATCCTTCTTCACTTATACCTGTCAATAAAAAATATTTTCATTTAAGTTTCTGACATCCGTATCTTTTCACATAACCTCTATCCATATTTTTTCATATAACCTTTATCCATATTTTTTTTATATCGTCTCTTCACTCTTTTAACTTGTACTACATTGATAAGCTCCACTTATATGTTTACATTGCATATGAGAAGCTATTATAGATGATTTTTTTTTTTTTTTTGCATCTTCCTTTCAATGGAGGCTACATCTAACTTACCATGAATATTTTTATTTCTTATTTTATATTTTATAGTATTACCACACATCCAATGAAGTATACACGTTCCCGCTATACTTATTTTCTGTATTCATTGTCTCTTTATAGCTCTACATTTCGTGCCATATAGCAAAATTGGCCTAACTGCAGCCTGTAGAAATTTTCCTTCAGCCTTAGCGGAATGTTATAGTTATATAAGACTTTCGTTGCGCTTCTCTTTTTCAACCAGCTAGTTTGGGTTTTTTTAGTTGATATCACTATTTATCTCCCCTATCATTTTGAATCATAGAAAATAAATATCTAAATAAATTACCTATTTGTATCTCTTACTCATCCGCTATCACTATACTGTATTCTTGAGTTTTTCATTTACTAAATTTGCATTTCATATACTCTGTTTTGGACCTACTCAATTTAAAATCTCGAGATTCTAACATTTACCTCCATAGCTCCAACTTAGTATTTATCCCTATTCTTATCTTATCTACTAAGACAATATAATAAACAACATATACCAAGTTATTTCATTCTGAATAACTCTAATAAGCTCTTTCATCACTATGAAAAATAATAGTGGTCTCAATACATATTCTTAATGCAATCCAATTGTAAAAGAAAAACACTTGTTAGATCACTACAAGTTATGATATTTGTAACTACTCCATCATATATGTTCTTCACTATAATAATATGTTTGATGAAAACTCTCTTATTTAGCAATGTTCATAAACTAGCTCTATCGGTATCTTATCATAGACTTTTCAAAATCAATAATGGCTATATGAAAATCTCTACTTCTCTCTCGAAATCGCTCTATAAATTGATGAAGTAAATGAATAGTTTTTACTATTGACCGTCCTAGTATGAATCTAAACTGGTTATATGGTATTTGGATTGTCTATCATAAACTACATTCAATTATCTTTTCCTAGAGTATCATAGTGTGACATATGAGTTTTATCCATGGTAATAAGAGCAGTTTTAAATATCACTATTTTTTTTATATAGATATAGTAGGATACTCTTCTTCCATTCATTTTATATCTTTATAATTTGTCAAATTTTACTAAAGAGTTATGTCAACCACCTCATACCCATCTTTTTTAGGTATCTCCATATTTAAACAGGAATCTATATGGACTAACAAATTTTATTAATTTAGTCCTCTTCGAAACCTCTTTTACTTTATTTTTTTTTAATTTTGGGCAAAAAAAATATAATTCACATTCTCACACTGAATAATAACTTCCCCAAGTCATGAGTAAAATTATCCTTATAATCTGTCAAAATTATTTTTCTATCTTTCTTTAATTTTTTTTTACTCGAAGTAGAACTTTCTAATCCTCATATTTAACATACTTCATATACATAAGTCACTAGATTTTTATCTCTTATTTAAGTAATTATGCATAAATCTTTTTCAACCTTATTATTCTCTAACTTCTTGTATATTTCTTTGTATAATTTAGCTTTTGCATCACAAATAACTTTCCTAGCCTCATTCTTAACTAACTTTCATTACTCACTCCATTCATAGTACTTCTTCAAATATGTGTAAAGATACTATTTGATCTTAATAACATTTTTACCTCTTCACTCCACCACTTGACTCATATCTTTATCTACCCTCTCAATACAAACAACTATTTTGTTTCATTTGATTCATGTTGAAAAAACACGCTAGCTACTGGAAAATTATGTGTTTATTCGATGGATATCAATTTAAGCACTATTTATTAAAAATAATTAATCAATCGAAGCACAGAATAAATCTCAAATCATCAAACAAATTAATATAGAGATTTTAGTATGTAAACTCTAAACGAGGTAATAACTATGGAAGAACTATACTATGGTTTTAAGTTAATTATAGCAATTTGTCTATATCTGCTAGACAGACAAGATTGATTAATAGTCAACGATTTAACTCGTCTACTAAATAACCAAGATAGAGTTTTATACTAAAACTATCTTAAACCTAAAAATGAGTCACCATTTAAGATGCAGATCTA